>LIHB01000013.1:0-395322 GCA_001297265.1 Mycosphaerella arachidis
CCTAAATATAAAAGAGATATTACTAGTCTTAGCCTTAATTACTTAGTCGCTAGTAAGCGAGTAATCTTAAATTACTAAGTCGCTAGTAAGCGAGTAATCTCGAATTACTAAGTCGCTAGTAAGCGAGTAATCTCGTACGGCGTACGTAATCTCTATAGCTAATAATTAGGCGTACCGTCGTAGCTTAATCTAAACCGTAATAGTATCTTTCTAGAAGGAGGACTCCTAGATTAATTAATTAATTTTTCTATTAACGTACTATATAAGTCCTAGACTATATAATACGGGTTATTACTAATAACTAAATTTAAATATAAAGAGAAAAGCCCCGCGTACCCGGATATAAAAACTCTTTAAAAGGAGGAATTTACGAGATAGATATCGAATATATTATTACGGTAGTATACCGCGCTCCGGTAGTTATGTTTTATAGTAGTAGTTACGTTATCTTACCGCCCGAGGTAGACGGTAAATTACGCCCGTATTTCTTATCCTTTACCGCGCCGGATAATTCCGTCGTACGTACTCTAAGTTAAAATTAAGAGAGAGAGAGAGAGGTAGTACCTCGAATAGCCCGTACTTCTATATATAGAGTCTTTAACTATCTCGTATATATAGGGTACGAGGTTTTAGTTCCTCGTAGACCCGTAGTACTTAGACCTCTTATAATTAACGTAGTTTATAGCCTCTCTTAGTTCTAGCTATACTAAGTAGTAGTTTACGCGGTTTACTACCTCTCTTAGTTCCTATAAGTTACCTAGGTACTTTAATAGCCGTCGTTATCCGGAGAGAGAGTCCGCCGTATTCTCCCTCCTTTTATACGGTATTAAGTATCTTCGTTAATAGGTATTTAGGGGTATCCTCGCTTCTCCTCTCTTCTATTCTTGTTTTTATATCGTAGTAAAGGTATTTATTACGTTATAGGCTTTAAAATAGACGTTACTTATTAGGTTATTTCTTCTTTTATTAACCTAGTTACTTCCGGTCGGATCCGAGAGGGGGTATTCGAGGGATTAAGATTAAGATTAAGATTAAAAGGTCGAAAGAGAGAGGGAGAGGAAGAGGGAGAGATTTAGTTTCCTATTATCGTAATAATAGTACTTATACCGTCCGCTACTTAAAGGCGCTCTCTATAGACGGTAAGGACTCCTAGAGTCCTACTACGTTTTTATTTAATATCTTATAAGTATATAGTCTCTAATAAATATATCCTTAGTATTATATCTAAGTACTTATAAAACGTAATACCTTATTAAAATAGCTTATTTTATTAAAATTCCTTATTATATATTAAAGCGCGATAAAAGGTAATAATATAAGTACGTATAATATACGCTTTATCTAAGAGATTTAACTATATAAGTATAGAGATCTTATATAGTAAGGACTTATAAAGTAGTATAAAAATATTAGTATAAATTATCTAGTAGGTAACAGCCCGCTAATTAGATCTATTCTAAGGCTGGGTGATTGCACTAAGGGACTACCACGGCTACGCGGCATGCCCAAAGGTGCGGAACAAGAACCACTTTAGGTCGACAAGGATATGCGTGGCGCAACATCTTGGCGAGCACAAGCTTGGACTGCTGGTTTGGCTGATGTAGTCCTGGGCGATTCGTCTTATATGCGAAGCTTGGGAAGCTTGGAGACGGACCTCCATAACACGCAGTGTCGTGTGCAGATGCTGCAATGGACGTCCGAAGGCCAGCGAACAATCGATATCCATGTTCGAGGCCAGAAGAGCCCGGGCTCGCCAGGGCACCCTACCCCGAAATTTATACCCACTCTTCAACACTCACTATCTTCGTTATCCACCTTGCCTTTACCTCGCCGACACTATCATCACCCTTTTTTTCGTGTTGCGATCGCGTATCCATGCGCCCTGTCGTCGCTATCTCGCAATCTAAGGTGCAGTGTCCTCGCAGAAATAATAACCTTGCGCTTAGGGCCGTAATACGACAAATTCGGCACGAGGGCCTTTCACCACGACTTTTAGACTTCGATACCCACCTACCAACAACACCTCAACGCAGCGACTGTATTATCTATATGGTTGTCGCATACGCGCATGCAAGGGATTGAGCCCAAAAGCGTGTCGATTGAGCCACTGGTTGGATTTATGTAGCGAGGTACGTGTCAAGGTCGTGAAGCAGATCCGAAGTGCCGGTGGCTACTTAAGATTAGGTAGGTAATTCTATCGAGGACAACGGGTACTGAAGAAAAGGTATCGAAAATAAACTTCGTATCCTCTCCGGGTCCTTCTTCATCTTGTGCGGATAGTGTGGGCGCCTACTTAGTGAGCCTCTGACACATCTGGGCACTGTCTTCTAAGAGAGTGCATTTTATGAAAGGGAGGCCAAGCGATGTCTTCGCAGTCGTTCTCAGGTTATGTTGCGAATATGAGCTCGATTGCTACCCACTGAGTCAGTGTCCAGCGCAATATGCCTCGAGCTCAATGAGAACCAATCCGCACATGCTCGCAGTCACCACTTTCAGCAATCAGAGCAGAGGCTTCTACCCACGTGGACGTGTGCCGAGACCTACCGCTCTCGATCCAAGTCCGAATGACAGATGCTGCAGGCCATTCGCGGGAATCTCTTCTACTGGGGACACACTCTGTAGCCAGCGCTCCAGGTTGATCTTTACGTTGCGTCTAAAGTGCCTCTTGTCATGGTTACTAGCTTGTACGTTGAGGATAATCATCGTACCTTTCGGAATGACGGCACCATCCCAGTCTATGTCTGTATATGCTTTCCTTGGCAGGCTCATAGCAGAGACAGTGTAATCTCGGGCGGCTTCATTCACGATCGCATTAACATATAGCACATCTTCAACATCAAGAGAAAATCCTCAGGCATCCTCGATATTACGGTATTGCTTCTTGATATCGTAATAAGCTCGCTGTAGGAGCGTCCGCGATATGTTCTCGAAGCCTCCAGAAACCAGGCTCAGACATATGGAAGACACCTCTATATCGCTAAGCTTGGTTTCCTCGTCCTTCAAGATCGATGCTAAGACACATGGCTTATCTGCTCCATGCTGGATCATCTCTCGTAACTTGTCTCGCAGCTCGTCCAGACAATTGTCTCTGCGACCACGCAGACTTTCACCTCTGATTCTTCTCGTTATTGGGCAAGTATCTGAGGATCGGAATGTAATCCTGGTAGTTCTGTGATGCGCTGCGCAATGGATTGACGGCACGGCCTACCCTCAAGAGCTCTCTCAACATGTCATTCTTATGCTATAGCATAAAGTGAGAGTTGTGCTTAGGGCATACCTTTGCAGATAAGGTCTGATGTTGAGATAAGCTTCGCCACCTTTGCTGTCATGAGCAAGGTCACGGACGATGCAGTAAGTCTCAAGATCGAACATTGGCTTGTACGTCTTCATGGCTGGGCGGCCTAAGGTCTAATCCGCAGCTTTGCGCTTGTTCCTATGGCTTTTATCCCATGGCGATGACCCTATTATAAAACCTTGGGTGGAAGATATTACGCGGTGGAATGTGTATAGTTATTGTTGGTCAGTATACCGCATTTCACATGCGCAGCATCATACCATAGGACGATCTATCACAGCTGACTAATGGCCGACCGGCATCTTCTTGCAGTCACCATAGCTGTACACTACCACGGCTCGCGTGTGACTAAGTCGGATCTGGAAGATGGACTACTTCCTGTCCCGCCACCATTTCTCACATTCAGTGGCATGGTCATCGCCGAGCGCAAGTATGTGACCAGTAATCGGCAAGGCTTCAAGTATCTTTGGGCTATTCGGAGCCTTCGGTACATCGGCACGAATAGAGACTTGATACAGGCAAAACAGCAAGAGCACGAAGCTCAATGTAACCGCGATTTGGTATTGAGAGCCAAAGTCATCGATCGAATCAAGTCGCAGCGTTGTCGCCGTTGCAGTCATCCAAGATGCAGATATATCGAAGCTCGACGTATCAAGCAGAGCCATTTTTGCCTATCGGCTGTGAGTTTGAGCTTATGCCGGGAAGTAACACTCAAAATTAGCAAGAATACTTCTGCCAGAAATGACCATCGAGAAGGTGGAGTGAGCACGCATAAGCATTGTGCTTATTGGCCGACTGTACGGAGCAGTAGTTCGCGATGTAGAGTCTCCTGTTCTTGTGGGCAGTGGAAAACTTCATCGTCGCTGAACATATTATCGGAACACGAGTCTACGCTAGTTGCCATAAGGTGTTCTAGCGACGAGCGATATGCAAATAGCAGCGAAAGCATGCGATGAAGGAAGCTCATACCTGTGTCTGCGTGTCTACCTCCACCTATACATGCTCTTTTCTCAGAATAAAAGTAGCAGTATACGATCATGAATCCTGGCAGATCAGACCTTGTTCGAGATACATGCAGTCAGCATTATCACCTTCCCTCGAAGACGGAGCATGACTTACAATCGGCAAGAGAAAACACAAGTTGCATTATTCATCTTGGTTTGTTCAACGATCCAGATCCAAACTAGTAGTATCATTGGAGGTGCTGGACTCGGATCGACGTTTGACCGAACATTTGCCGACCACAGGTACCTAGGTATGCCGTCACCAACACATAATATTATTCTTGTCGCAATGCCATGATCGTATACTGGAGAATGGTGAGCTGTCTGTGAATAAGAGGTGGGCGGGAAGACATTTCTTGTGTCGGTCACCGACGGCGGAGGATGTGTGCGGTATAGACGCTTTGCAGGGATGCACATCGCGATAATCGCCGTCACCGGTACCGAGCATGATGGCATTTACTGACCACTACCGCATCGCGCGATGCCTCCACCTTCACCCTCACCTCCCCCTACATCTCCGCACCGCCACCCCATCCATGGCATGCTGTCATTCGCGGCAGGATCGTAAGATCTGCTCGTGCTGCCGTCTCCGCTCCTAACGCCGACCGATCCTGGTTGATGAGTCTACTCCATCACTCCGTCCCTATCTGCAGAGCATAGCCATGAGTTCTCCTGTAGCGGCCGGCAATATGGATGCCGCATCTTCTTACCCTGGGACTCCAAACAATGGCGCGACAAAGGGGAATTCGACGATTGGTGAGGCGCTTGCCCGCACTCCCATCCGTCGCGACAGTTTCGACCGTCTGGATGGATTGTTCCCTGCGACACTCGACTCCACGCCGAGAAGGTTCTCTACAGGCGCAGCACGAGTCCCTATGCCAGCATCGCAAGTCTGTGCAGCGCAGGCGACAGTCGAGGATATCTTGGACGAGAAGCGCACCAGAACACCGCAGGGTCAGCAAGATCTAAGTGCAGCCATGGCGAGATTCAACATTTGTTCCGACACACCATCTATAGCCCGTTTGGCCGCATTGACAAGTCCCTGCTACTTTCACAAGCGATTCGGAGACGCGGTCGACATCCAGAAAGTCTTGGAGGAAATCAAGGGCGATGACCAGCTATCACACAGCAGACTTATGCAAACCGCTGCATCAGTAAGAGAAGTCTCGAGACAATTGCAAAGACGACCCTTGAAACGAGCTGTGCGCAATGTTATGATCATTACCAAGGCACGAGACAATACGCTGGTCACTTTGACTCGAGAACTGGCAGAATTTCTACTTGCTACGCCAAGATACGGCAAGGATATTGGAGTTAGTGTCTGGGTGGACTCGAAACTGCGGAAGTCGAAACGATTTGGACTAGAGTCGCTTCTGGAACAGGACAAGAGATTCGCGGATATGTTGCATTTCTGGACTCCGAACCTTTGCTTAGAAAGGCCTGAACTCTTTGACTTGGTCATCACTCTTGGTGGCGACGGAACCGTCTTGTTCACGTCCTGGCTGTTCCAGCGTATCGTACCACCAGTACTATCTTTCTCGTTGGGGTCTCTTGGATTTCTTACGAACTTCAACTTTGAGCAGTACAAGGACCAGCTTAATCGCGTAATGGGCGAAACCGGCATGCGTGTCAACCTTCGCATGCGCTTCACCTGCACAGTATTCCGATCTGCCGCATCGCCTGCAATCACCTCTTCGGCCGCATCTTCGGCAAGTGTCTCAACAACTGCTAGCCAATATGGGAGTGAATCTCAATCTGCCAAGATTGAAGGCGAGACTCATGAAGTCCTGAACGAGCTGGTCATTGATCGAGGGCCATCGTCATACATTTCCAGCCTGGATTTGTATGCAAACGACAGCCTACTGACCCGCATAAGCGCAGACGGAATTATTCTCAGCACACCTACAGGAAGCACAGCATATTCATTAAGTGCCGGCGGTAGCTTGGTACATCCAGATATCCCGGCGATTCTTCTAACCCCGATCTGTCCTCACACATTATCTTTCAGGCCGATGCTGCTCAACGATGACATGGCTCTCAAGGTGGCAATTCCATCCACCGGCCGGGGAGGCGCTTTTGTGTCGTTTGATGGCAAAGGGCGTGTCGAGCTCGGCCGCGGCGACGAGGTAGTCGTACGAGCATCGCAGTACCCTTTCCCGACCGTGATGGGGCAGCCTCTGGAATGGTTCGATAGCATTTCCAGGACTCTACGCTGGAACACCCGAGCCGCGGAGCAGAAAGGCTGGGCCGGAGGAGCAGCTGGACTTGGCGAAGGAGACGGCGCCGATCTGGTTGAAGCAGAAGACAAAGAGAGAGCAGACAGAGGCAAAGAACCAGAGTTCGACATAGATTTCGAAGACGACGACGATACGGTCAGCGCGAGAGACTCGGGGTACTCTGAAAGCGGCCACGGGTCAGAGAAAAAATTCAGCTGAGGTGGTTCAAGTACGCTGGTGCACTGACGGTTGGTCGAGAGTGCATGGAGACCGTGTGAAGACGTGTCTGGAGGTGCCGCAGTTCGTGCGTGCATCTTTGCGATGGTGCCATGACGTTCAAGAAAGCCACATGCTAGGATGAATCTTGGGCGAGGTGGTGCTGATATTTAGCATTTCGCATAGTGAACGGGGCGTCGATGCATGAAGAGAATGCAACCGGCCTTTTAGTGACATTATTACAATACTACTCTTAGGCCGTGCTGACCTAAGCACTGCTTTGCTTGGAAGCTTTTCAACGCAGCTCCCCAACGACACCTTTAATCGTCTGTGCCGCGCGCCGTGGTTTGCCGCTTGATACGACGGCCCTGTCTTTCTTTGCGTGCTTGCGCGCCAAAAGCCCTCGCACGCGGTGGCCAAAGCCTGTGGCAATCTTTGCCCTGTACAACTCGGCCCACCACGAGTAAGCTGGTCTTGTCGTCTGCCGCGCTAGTATCCGATAACACAGTCGCATGCGGCGCGCATCGCATCGCTATCTAGACCCACTACGTCGAACTTCGTCTGGTCCTGTCCACGCTGGACCTCTCTAATCGCAGACCCGCTCGATGCTTTTGTCTCGACTCTCGATTGTCGTGTCGTACTCATGCTATCCACACACACAGCAAAACGAAGCGCATCAGAAGCACATGTTTCTATCCCAGGGGGGCTCGTCCCTTGTACTTGCACAACTCTATCTGCTCTGACTCCTGTCTACCATCCCTCTTTCTCTGTGGCTTGTGCGTTAGTCCCCTGGAGCACAGCCTTTTGCGGCATTTCTTCGCTGGTATTCCTATCGCCTCATTTAGGTACCTTTGTACTCAACGCTTGCCGCTAACAGCATCGCAACAGTGCACCTTCTCTAGTCATCTCTTGTCAAAATTGTCGAGAGCAAAGACGTGCTTCAAAAGGAGGGACTGTCGACATCACTTATACCGCATTCCTTTGTTGCAGATTGATGGTCTTCTAACATAAACAGCATTCATTACTGGACGTTCCAATCGCCGGATTCGGACACTTCTGAGCACAGCCCATTGTCTACATTCTTGGCGTCTGCTACCGTTGTGGTAGCCAGTCGGCAGCATGAGCACTCCCGTCGAGGAGCTCGCCAATCCCTTTGGCGACCCAGCCATGGCAGAGTCGCTCAAACACACTCCACCCTCGAGTGGAGCCGGAACAAGTGCGGAAGGAAGCACTCCTGCTGCGACCGGGGACAGACCAAAAGGCAAGAAGAGAGTTGGTTTCACAGGAGGAGGAGAAGTGAATCCGTCAGGGAAACGGTCCAGCTTCGTTGAATCTGGAGACGGGTCCTACTCGCCGTTCAACCTTAGTCCTAATTACGGCTCTCCTGCTGGTAGCGGCAACAATACTCCCTCTGGTCATCGCAGGCAAAGCAGTGGTGACCAGCTCCTTCCATCGGAGAACGACAGATCGCATCTTCCACAACTGTCGGAGCAGAAGACTGAACAGCTGTACGAGGCTATTAGCCGCAATCTGGACATCCCTCGGCCTAGACCAGCAATTCGAAGGGGCAACTCCATCAAGCCTCAAGAGCCGGTCATTGAGGTTGAAAGTCCCGAGGATGACGAGCGTCATAGGCTACGACAACAAAGCGCCAGAAAAGCCTTCGAACGTGGAAAAGATGTTGAGCGTGCGGCACAGTCATATTCCAATCCTGCCTCCAGGCGCAGCTCGCCTGATGGAAGGACTCCGAGCAACACGACTGGCGACATTCCACTGCAAGATCTGAACGATCGAGAGTCAGAAGATGAGGCAACCGATTTACCGCCACACCAAAGGCTGCGCAAGGCGTCGACGACAGAGGCGCTCAATCTTGTTAGAAGGCATACAGTAGCAAGAGACGCATTCGAGCAGCTGCCTAGCGAATCGCCCTCGGGTCAACGATCTGGAGCCGTGACTCCGACTGAAGACCAGCACTTCATGGAAGACTACAAGCCTCGTCCGAACCAATACCGCGGAGGAATCCTCGGGTCACTGTTATCGCTATACGGTGATCCCAATAGTAGCACCGCTCGCAAAGGGAGCTCTCGACCTTCCAGTGGCGACTTCTCCGCAATGTCAAGTCCGGCGCACTCACCACCCGAATCAGGGGCCACGACCCCAACATACAATCGCCGCTGGTACTCACATAAGAGAGATGGCAACCATTCTACGTCCTCTCTAGCTACTTTAGTGGGCACATCTTCAGCCTTTGGTTCACCAGCGGTATCCAACCATGATCTAGGCGAAGAGGTCAGCAAGCGGCTCAGAGAACAGCAGCAGAAACGACCAGGCATGGGCAAGAGGACAAGTAGTGCGGGCGTGCTGAACAGGTTCAATCGACGAGGACTCCAAACAGAGTACAGGATCACTGAGCACATTGCTGGAACGATCGCTCGACAGAAGTATCTTAAGAGATTGTGCAGAGCATTGATGCAGTACGGCGCACCCACGCATCGTTTGGAAGAATACATGACGATGAGTGCTCGTGTCCTGGAGATTGAGGCTCAATTTCTATACATCCCGGGCGCCATGATCATGTCCTTCGAGGATCGCGAGACGCATACGAGTGAGGTCAAACTGGTCAAGGTTGCTCAGGGTCTGGACTTGGGCAAGCTACGAGACGTTCATGAAGTCTACAAAGAGGTCGTACACGACAAGCTCGGTGTCGAAGAGGCCCACGCGCGGCTCAAGGAAGTCAGCAACCGGGACCCTAAACACAACCGCTTCGTCAGGATCCCAGTATATGGTCTGGCAGCAGTCTGTGTTGGCCCTTTCGCCTTTGGCGCGAGGCTGATCGATCTGCCTATCGCTTTCTTCCTGGGATGCATTCTCGGCTTCTTGCAGCTGTACGTTGCCCCAGCGTCGGACCTCTACGCCAACGTCTTCGAGATCTCAGCAGCGGTCATCACCAGTTTCCTGGCGCGAGCTTTTGGCAGCATAAGAGGCGGCGACTTGTTCTGCTTCTCTGCACTGGCACAGTCGTCCATCGCACTCATCCTTCCTGGCTACACCGTGCTCTGCGCATCTCTGGAATTGCAGTCACGCTCAATAGTAGCGGGTAGTGTCCGCATGGTCTACGCCATCATATACTCCCTCTTCCTAGGCTTCGGTATCACAATTGGAACAGCCATTTACGGAATCCTGGACAAAAATGCCACCAGTGAGACGACCTGCAAGGATCAAATCCCCGAGTACTGGTTCTTCTTCTTCGTCCCAGCCTTCACTATGTGTCTGATCATCATCAATCAAGCCAAATGGAAGCAGGCCCCTGTGATGATGGTCATTGCATTTGCTGGCTACGTGATCAACTACTTCTCCGCCCGCCGCTTCTCAGGAAACACACAAGTCAGCAATACCCTAGGTGCTCTTGCCATTGGCGTCCTCGCGAACTTGTACAGCCGAATCGGCGGCAGAATCGAAAACCGCGGCTGGGACCTTTGGGAAGAAAGACTTCGTCCACGCTGGAAGTCTTTCCGCAAGAGAATCTTCAGCCATCAAAGCAGAAGAAAGTCGCCTCAAAGTATGGAGGAAGGACACGCCATGGGCGACAATGCATCCTTTCGCTCGAAGTTTGAGCCCGCTGCGAGACGTGTTGGGTACGGTCTTGCAGCTGCTGCTATGTTACCGGCCATCTTCGTCCAGGTACCTTCAGGCATTGCGGTCAACGGATCGCTCGTTGCCGGCATAGCTTCGGCGAACCAGATTACAGGTAACTCTACCAACGGAACGACGGTTGTGAACACCACGTCCATCACTACTGCGGCAGAAGGATTGAACAGTATCGCTTTCACTGTAGGCTATTCGGTCGTGCAGGTGGCGATTGGGATCACGGTGGGCTTATTCTTGAGCGCCATAGTGGTTTATCCGTTCGGAAAAAGAAGGTCAGGTTTGTTCAGTTTCTAATCGTAATATTTCTTGTCGAAATGAGGGCTGAAGGAGTTCTCGTATGTGGAAAAAAGGCAGCACACCAGCCAGCACTGTAGCATTAGACGATATCCATGAACACCAACAGGCACCAGGTAGATGATAGATTTACGAGGTTCGAGCGTTATGTCATCATACCGCGTGACTACTGAAAAAGCTACTCAGATGAAGCATACACATGAATCTTGCTTTGCAACAGGCGAAAGTGCCTTGTAGTATGTCCAACAGCTGGACTCTTTCCTCCTCCTTGAGCATTGTAGACCAAACCACGCGACCGCTGTAATCTCCATATCCTTGAAAGAGGGTATCATGTTGCGATGAGCATAGGACTCCCTCCATTGCACTAAAAATCCTGCCATCTCCTCCAGGGTAATGCTGATATGCTTCCCATAAGGCCGTCTTGGGGTTTATAGTCCTGGTTGAATCACGACAGAGGTCCCTCTCGCCAAGTGGCCGGCCTTCGGCGCGTCTTTGAAGCTCCGACATTCTTTGAGGTGGCACGTCTTCATCGTACGCCGGCTCAGTTGCATCTCTCAATCGTTGTGCGGCCAACCCTTTGAACCATTCGCTTTCCCCTCAGATGACGACTGCTGCAAGCGCAAGAAACTGATAGTCATCGCACTACAATCTGTCTGCGAACAGCTTCCGTGTCAACGCCTCGAAATCGGTTCGCGCGTTCAAGTCTTCGACAAGTATTGTCTTCAAGTTGTTCAACTGATCGACAGTCAGGCTCGCCGCTTGGCTCAGGATCATCTTCGCTGTTGGTGTATACTGCAGCTCTCCAAGAATTTGGTCTGCTTGAGTGTGCTGTGGTGGCATGTTCTGCGGAGGATAGGCACCTGGCTGTCCGGGCGGAGTCGACTGAGATGGAGCGTACGGATTAGTTGGGAATGGACTAGGTGCTGAAGCACCGTAGACAGTCTGTGGACTCCCTTGCTGAGGTGGAAATGTGGGTGTTTGCGCCGTCAGTGGCGAACCAGCGGGACCGCCGATGCTCTGGCGCATGTGATTGGGCAAGTGATGTCCATTAGTGCCCACAGCATGGCCGGAGATTGAATCTAGTTTTGTCGGGCTGGCGGGTGCGCGGGCGACGACCAAGGTAGCCAGTAGCATACGCTCTTCCATGGGATTCTTGAGGGTGCAATGCTCCAGCATCTCCACATGCGTTGGCAACGAGGCTCCAGCTTCCAATGGGATGATGTAGAAGTCTTTTACCATCTGCGGCTTGTCTTTCTCAATCACAGCATACCTTTGACGACTGTGGAAGTACTCGAACACTTCATTGAATGGTTGAGCATTGTCATAAGGTGTCAGTGCCAAGACTGCCACGTCGCTGGTGGAACTGAATCGCAACCCGCAAAGGTACTCCTCCGCTTTGGCAATAGCTAGTCGGCCATCTATTGAGAGCCTGTGAGGCAAAAGCTCTTGCCATGGGACCGTTGATGCGAGGTCTCGGCCTGCGACGAAGCGCGCGTTAACAGTCGGTGCGCCGTCTTCACTAGTCTGAACGAGTTTGCCACGCCAAATGATAGCATCCGCGCCGGTTACTGGAGCAGGCGAATACGTGTCGTCGTTGTCCTCGAGCATTCGATCAATATCGGGATCGTCCTTGGCGCCATTCTGTGGCTGAGTCGGTACTGAGCTTGTTCGGCGCACATGCGGTTGTTGAGGACGCGAGATATTGGCGGTAGGAGACTGGGCATTACCCGTCTTCTCCCAAATCTTGTCCATGCTAAAGTTCTGATTCGACGCACGGCGCTCCATGTCTGCCTCAGCCTGCTTGGTGTCGATGCTAAGAGCTCCCTGGTTAGTAGGCGACCCACTTGAAGCCGGTCGACCAGCTGCATCTTGAGACGCACTGGCTCTGGAAACAGCAGGTCGCGCTTCAGATGCGCTCGCGGGTTGCTGGCCCGTTTCACCTTCAATCAGGTGGTAGCCCTTGTGGTCCTGCTTGTATCTCGGACCGTCTTCCTGCACTGCGACTGCTTGACGATCGAGTGCCTCCTTCATGGTGGCACGCTCACGCTGCTTGTCTTCACTCAGCATCTCACTGCTCTCCAAGGTAGATAGTTCGTCAGGGGTGAGCGACCCGAGCATCAACTTCTCGATCAGCCCGGTGTTATTCTTGAGGTTGGCGTGAAGTGTGCGGAATTGCTGCTTGTATGGTTCTTTGCCAACGCCATGATTCATGTGCAGAGCGTACTCGATGCGCACAGCGTAATGCTCACCCAGCGAGGATCCTGTCTGTCCAGTCGGCAGTTTCGTACCAGACTTGACCCGCTTCTCGATATCGGCACCAATGATCTTGCTCAGTGCTAGTGCAACGTTCTGGCGCTCCTTGGGCAGTTCTTTGATGGACACAAGTGCGGTGTCGGTGTCGGTGTCAGGGTCGTCGCCCATGACCACCTTGCTTTCGACCGGCGTGGACTTTCTGCGCTTGTCTTGCCGCGTAGACTTGGTTGATTTCGTCTCCGGCGCTGGCACGGGCTGTGGTTGTGCTTCCTCCTTCACTTCCTCCTCACGCTTGCGCTTGTTGCCCGACTCGCGGCCGCCGTTGGCGATGGGTGGAGCGGGTGCAGGTTCTTCAGCCGGTGCCTCAGGTTGCGGCGGGACATCCTTCTTGAGCCAGCCTGGCTTGCCATCATCGCCTCCTCGACTCTTGCTCTTGCGGTTCTTGCTCATCTTTTTCTCGTTCTGCCACAGCTTGTTGCGCCACTCCCAGATCTTCTCTCCGCGCTCCAACGCCTGCAGCGTCTCTTGGTGGTCGTCCGGGCTGCACTTCTCGCAGAAATAGTGCTCTGGGATATCGTCTTCATCGTCCGTTATACCCATGCAGACGTTGTGCTGCCAGACCTCACACGAATCGCAGCTAATGAAGGGCCGCTTATCGTTGGGGTCGGCGTTGCCGCAGATGCAGCGAATCTCCTCCTCTTCATTGTCCTCCTCCTGAGGCTCGTTCTGCGCTGCCTTCTTGCTGGGCTTTCCTTTGGCGGCGCTCTTCGCTCCCTTGGGCTGTGGTTGGGGGGACGACGAGGCATTCTTGTGCTGGCCCTTGGTCGCGCGACCCGAGCGACGCGGTTCGTCTGTAGCAATGTTAACCTTGGTCATGCTATCGTGTGAGACACGAGACGCGCCGCATGTCGTCTCGACATCTCGTTGGGTGGAGGATATGGTTGCGGGGTGGCTTACCTGCCATATGGTCGCTCTTTCGTACCCACACGCTCTCGTGCAGCAGGAAGGCGTTGACGATGGAGGACGACACAGAACAAGTTCACACGCTCTCAAAGAGTTCACGCAGTATCTAGATAATAGACGCCGAATGACACCTCGCTATCTCCGCCCCGCTGGTCCGTTAACTACCCTCTCCCGCCCAGTAGTGCGCCGCCCCTGTCAGTGGAGGGTGTGTTGCACTGATCGGGCTGGGAGCGCTGTCCCAGACACGAGGTCGCGCCTCGAAGACCGAACACCCAGTGCCACTGCCAGATACTACTGCGCCGTTACAGCACTGCTGTCGCCGTGCCACCGACACGCTTGCCGCTTGTCGTGCTCGTGAGAAGACGACGGCTATACCGCGACGCTGGATATGACGCGCGCGCTGATGTTGTTTGGTGGTGATGCTGTTTTGGGGCGTTTGCGCGGATGGTCTTCCGCTCCGCCGGTCACGCGATCTTTTGCTTACCAGAGCGACGGTGTGAGAAACGGGGTTGCTTATAGTGCGCGACGCTGCCGAAAGAGGCGTGTAAGGTGCTGATGCCGTGGATGCCGTGCGCGGTGCAGAGGGGTGGAGGAGGTGGTGATGATGTTGGAGGTGAAGGTCGGCAAGCACTCATCACGACAGACAGAGGAAGCTTCTCTCGACGGCAGAACCCGAGCGAGCTTACTCAGCCCAGCAAGTCGTGGCATGCTCGTTCAGCCGCGGCCATAAGTCTCTACCTTCTGATGTGCACCTTCACAAGCTGCACCTGCACCTCTGCCACTTTCTTCCATGCTCACTACCAGCATCAGAGTCGGAACCAATGGCCGACACACGAAGTCTGCTCCGCGCCTCGCGCGAGGCAAGGAAGATCAAACACCCGCACGCGAGCTACTCCAAAGACGGGAAGCTGCTCTGCAACCTTTGCGAGACAACTATTAAAACCGAGTCAGCGTGGCAAGGCCACTTGCACTCAACGCAGCACACCCTCAGGCTGAGCAGAGCGCAAGACGCTGCAGCTTCCCGGTCCGTGAGCGACGGAAGGGCGAATGTTGCTAGCAAAAAGCGCAAGGCATCGACAATCGACAGCCCGTCGCCAGAGGAGAGGAAAAAGTCCAAGCCGGTCAATCTTACGCCTGAGGCGGGAGAAATGGATGATGAAGAAGCAGGACCAACCCAGGATCTTGCGCAGAGCACCACGAAGGACGCACAAGAAAAAGTTGCACCACCAAACGACGAACGAAGTGCAGATCCTGCCGAGCTCGAGGCTTTTGAACGTGAGTTGGCCGAGATGGAGCGAAGTATGCGCCATGGTGCCACCCCGCACCAGGGAGCTGTCATCTCAGCTGCGCCCATGACGGCGGAGGAGATAGCTGCACAGGCAAGGGGGGAGCAAAGTACGCAGCGTGCGCGGAGAGATGCTGAACTGGAGGCTGAGAGGGAAGATGCTGCCAGGCTACTGGAGGATGAGTTCGAAGAGATGCAAGGACTGGAGGAGCGAGCCAGGAAGCTGAGAGAGAAGAGGGAGGCATTGAGAACAGTCGCAGCAGGAGATCCTAGTCCTCCAGAGACTACTGGCATGGCTGTGAGAAGTAAAGACACCCCTGGCAGCACGCCACGCGTCTCAGCAAGCAACGGAGATGATGAAGAGGACGATGAAGATGATGATGACGGCTGGAATTTTGGGAACGAATGAGAAGATCCCGGCAGCAGGAGAGAGGATAATGTCCCAGACATGTCACATTCACGGCCTAGGAATGGTCGCACGTCCACGCTACAAGCCCAGATGCACAACCTGTCTTGGAGGGCGCGTCAGCGAGTGTAAGCAAGAAGATCGGGGTACGTATTCGGATCTCGAACAGCGCCTTGGGGCGTGCTTGCAATTTCCTGAATAATGAATCAGTAGGACTCGCCTGGCTGAGGCACGTTAGCGTTGCAGTATCCTCTCAGCATCGAAAGAACGCTACGCCTATATCGCCCCACTTTGCGACAAGCGAAACGCTTCCTCATACGGGCAGCGGCAGCCACAGGAACTTGATATGCGATTGCGTCATCCTTATGAGTCCGAGGTCGTCGGCGTTACATTATCGCTGTCACTATCGATGGCTGACGTTATCCTTGCAAAGAAGAATGTCCCGTCGATTCGCAACTCTGAGATCCTGTCAAGTACTGCCATTCTTCTCATTCTCCGCCGCGACACTCTGAGCCTGACTGGCGATACCACCTTTTGAGGTGTTCCCGAAAGCGCGATGCTCCCGAGAGTGCAACAAGTCGGCCTCGTCCTTCGTTACCTGTCCAGGATCGGATGCAAGCTTTGATGCGACCTGCTCGGCGGCAGCCTCGAAGTTCTCAAGGCGGTCGGCAGCCGACTGATCAGCAGGATCCATATTGCTGGCATCCTTCACCTTCGTGTTACCTTCATTGACCGAGGCGAGACGTTGAGCCTCGGCACTTATTGAGTCTGCAGGTGGCTGTCCTTGGCCGATGGCGCGTGCCTCGCGAGACTTTAGGTATGCGGCATCCTGCGATAGATCAGCTCAGGAACATGTATAGGCTTATAGACTTTCGGGGTGGCGACTGCAAGTGGCGGGCTTCACCGCGCAAAAGTTAGAGCAGCCATCACAGCAGAGTTGAAGCTATGTGATCGCCCATCATCCATAACCCAACCTCTTCACACCAACATGAAACTTACATCAGATGAAATCGAAGCTGGATCCGTCTCCATTTTCTGGCCAATCACTTCGGCAGCTTGCTCAAAACTAAGATTATCGATCAACTCGGTTGTCGTACAAACGGCTCGAGCGCGACAGACTCACTTTCTGTTCTTTCCAACCTGACTCTGCATCTCTGCGGATAGCGAACCTCGGGTTGGCCCACCCTCTGCCTTTGCGGTCTGCGAGATCTGCTCTCCTGCAGCGGATGTTGGTGCCATGTTTCTGCTTGTGATGTGGTAGTGCCTAGCAATTAGTCCTGGGGTTCTTGATGTTGATCTCGCAGTTCGGAGCGAGGCGGCGGTTGCTTGTTGTAGGTTGAACATGATGGCGATGGAAAGTGTGTTGTGGATAATCAGAGGAAGGCGGCGTTTGAGCTGCACCTATATCTGGTTGATGCAGCAGAGCCGCAATCGTGATGCCATAGAGTGCACTGGCCCATCAGTGATCGTCAGGTACATTCCCCAAGAGGGTGCACTATCCACTTTTCGCCTCTCGCTTTTCACCAAGTCAAAGCATCATCACAGGTGGACGCAAGATCCTCTGAAAGTCCGGCACGACACACGTCAATTTCGCAAAGCTGTATATCCTCTCTGCGAGCACGGATCGCGACGAAACAGGATTTATTCAACGCACAGTTGCATAGCGCGTAACACTATCTAAGTTTCGCAGTCTGCCGTCGCCGTTGCGAGGTGTTAGAGGCAAAGGGAGTATAAGCACTTTTGTGAGCCCACTGTCGATCCTGTCGTTGCATGGCCTTCATGATCAAGCACGTCAGGGCTTCATCGGTGAGTCGCGATCGCGGACGAGTGGACCGGTGATGATAGCTATGCTCTGCCATCGCACGAGCGAAGGATCAGGAGCAGCAGGCACTGTGGCTCCGTGGTCTCTCTCCTGGTGACAACAGAAACGGGACAGCCCAGACCCTGATCTCAGATTCTAGAAGCATTTTACAACGACGACGACGACGACGACGTACCATATATGTATATATAAGAATTAGAACTGTATCGCTTGCCCTTCGAGGTCGATACCAAGGTGCGACGGCATTGTTGTTGACTAAAGATACGGGACGAAAAGAGAGAGAGAAAGAATGGAGACAAAGCAGCGCGGAGCGGGGTCCGGTTGTCCCGCTTTCCTTGTGCAGTACAGTCGCAACAGCCGCCGAGCGCGCCGGCATTGAACAAGTGTTCCACGTGGTACAGCCCCATGCAATAATTACACAAACCCTGCATTTACGCTGACACTAATCAGGTTGCCACAGTGTCTTGTTAGAAGGTGCTGTAAATGGGCCAGCTATTAAGCAGTAATATCTCGCGCATCTGTTAGTCTATGCGAGAGCGCTACGAAGCAATAATCAACAACAATAGAGACAGTACGAGGTAGTGAGCTACACCAACATCCTTCCTGATAGGGCATAGTGAAAGGACAGGGACTGTATGAATATTGCTTGCTAATGCTTGGGGCTGTAGAACGGAGCTTCGATCGTAATCCATTCCATACCTTGTTCGAGTCAACCGGAGGTCTAACGACCCCTAGTAATCACTACCGGTCGTGTTTCAAAGCCTTGATAGTACAGCCGCGCGCACTATCAACCCCTACAACACCGTGGTCCGCAGGTCCGCAATCAATGTTTGAAGCGAGTCAGAATTTTATTATCCGGTGGATTACGATTGGGCCAAGGGTGGCACGCGGAGATACGTGAAAGCGGCCAAGCTTCAACAACGCGACTAACTATTTCCCCTCTACGTCTAAGAACTAGACCGTTAAGCTCTTTGCGTCTTGCTCTATCGAACGCACTAAGCTTCGCGATCAAAAGGTGTATTTTGGCTTTTACGTGTTCCGGCGTAGGTGGTACTTTAATTGCCGCCAGCCGTTTCAGAGTTTCAGAAGCACAGCCGCTCGCTTTGTGCTCCAAGAATCCACAGCATACACAGCATACACAGCATACACAGCAGGCCCAGGTCCCTTGTTCAGAAGCTCACGCGGTTCTCTTTCACATTGAGGTATTTCCTCATTGCGGGTCGTTGATGATCCTTCAAACAGGTCGAATTCACCGACATACCGCAAAGCCGTGTCGTCGGCGCTCTCGCCGGCGGTGCCGGCTCATTAGACAGCCGAGAGTTTCATGTAAGCGCGCGTCACAACTTCAGCGCAGAATCCCTGCAACGATATGCAACTGCCTCCACAAAGACTGTGTCACAACGCGCTCGCTCACTCGAATATGTCATTTTATCTCGAAGAGACTTCAGGCGTGAGAAGCATGCACGAAGGCTGCTCATTGCATGCCTTGACCTGTCCAAAATCTAATGTACAGCATTACCACAACAACTCCAGCTGTTTTGTGTCGTTGTCAGAAGCAGGACTTTTCGGCAGGACTTGTCGAACTTCATCTCGCCCAAAAAGCAACCCTCGGCGTGGTCAAACATGTGCGCCAAAACGTCCATTGCGCCCACCAGAAACCAATCTCGACCGTGAACCAACCACCCCGCACCCCTCTTGGAAAAGCAGTATAGCACGAGGCCGCAACCCCTCACGGCCTCCGTATTCGCCGGCCGTTCCATAGTCATTACAGGACCTCTGTACCGCACTGCGAGCATCGCTTGCCGGGAATGACCCAGATGGTCTGTCCGCGTCTCAGACAGTTCGGACAGCGTTTGCCAGGGACCTGCATGGATTGTTAGTGTCGAGCAAGAAGGGAAGGTGCCCGCGTGACTTACTGGCATCTTCGAGCGTACGGGTAAGCTCTCGCCGAATGGATGGTGGTGTTCTTCAATCTCTATTGGAGCGTGGAGAGTTGGGAGCTGTTCGATCTGAAGTCGTCTAAGCATCTCGTAGCGTTGTTGATTGTACGACATGGTGTTGAGGTGTTGGGTTGTTGTGATTTGGGTTGACTTCAAGAGGTGAGGTTGGGATTGAGGAGGATTAGGTCCGTTGGTGTGACTTGATTGAGCGAGTGGTGGCGGAAGCGACTGGAGTGTGTCTGTAGCTTCAGCATCAACAGGAGCAGCAGAGCAGTTTATATGTACTCTGACTTCGGACTGTGCGCACTGAAATTACCAGGCATTGGCTCGGTCCACGCTGATGCTACAGCTGTTGTGCTCTGGGGTGAGTAGCAGGGTCAGCAAGCTAGTATGTTGTGACTTCAACCTCTGCGTTGGGATGAGTTCGTCCTCGAGACCGCTACCTGGTTCGGGACTTCGGTAGGGTGTTACACTAGCACGAAGTGCATGCGGTAGAGAGCATATGCATGCATTTGTCACTGCACTTGGCCGCTACTCGAACATGATTAAAAGAGTGCATGGGGTCGTGGTGGGCTTCATCATGTTAGAATGGCTTTAGCATCATTGACCCTGCTTCTCCGAATAGTGCCCAAAACCAAACTCAATGCATATCAACGGGATTTGACAGCCGACAACGGCGCTGCAGTCTGCCGAAACAGTATCAGTAGTAACTGCATATGCTACGTTGTCGCATCTCGTACTGTCACGCCAGCGCCACGTTCTTTGGCCCAATATTCGACCCAAAATCGTGTCTAACACTACCGTCATTAGCGTAGCTATAGGTTCTTGGTAAGAGCAATTCTTGACGCTAATACGACCTAAAATGTTAAGTGATGCTCTCTAATGAATATTATATCTAATGATATGTTAACGAGGCTTGATGGTAGTAGATATGTTATGCCTTATAGCTATAATAACTTCTTTAATATAGATATGTATAAAGAAATTACAGTGTATTTAATCCTAAAGTATTAGTAGATAATATCCTACTTATAAATATGCTAAGTAGTATAGCTATAGAATGAAAGTATACTTGGAGTATTAACAATGTTTCTACTAGTAGTATAGCAATATTACAAAAATATTTATTACTTAGTTAAGTAGATAGTACTATTATCTAGAAAAAAGTTCTAAAGATAACAGATATTCTACTTTAAATATATAAAGAGATAAGAAGAATAAGTAGTATTATATTTATACTTATATATCTACTATAGTAGAGAATCTTAATATAGTTACTAAGAATATTAACTAAGTTCTTACTACTAATCTACTAGATAATAATAGAAACTTTACTATACTACTCTTAAAGTTAGATAGACTATACTTAGCTTAATTAATTGTTTTATAGCCGTTATCTAAAGAATAAGCTCTATTATAAAAACAATTAGTATTTTCTTAGTTTTAATAAATATTACTAATTTTAATAGCCTTATATATAGTTTAAAATATATTTAAAGATAGTAAATCTAATAAATATAGTATTACTAATAATAATAGTAGTACTAAGCTTAATAAGTAAACTATAGAGAAGAATATAGTACTTTTACTAGCGCTAGACTCTAAGCTATATATAGTAAAGTAATATATAGCTATATAGAGAAATAAAAGAAATAGCTAGGGTATAGAACTAAAGATTTAAAAATAATATTTTACTACATTATACTATAAATAGAGATAATGTTAAGTAAGATAAGAATAGAGTATATATACTATAGTTGTACGAAGGTAGCCTCTAGGCTAACCTTTATATATAATATGCGGTTACGCCCGGCTTAGTAAGCTATACGTAACACGTATACAGACACTATGCGACGCGTACAGCGTCTATAATAGAAGGTAAGAATTAGTTTATCTACAACTAGTAGGTTGTAGGTGTACTATACATTACGATATTCCCTTAACAATAGTTAAATACTCTTAGAATAATAAAGTACTAATTATAATATAGAATACTAAGTAAAGACTAAATTATAGATAGCTTAGTTCTAGTAAGCTAGTACTAAGTATATCTTATATAGATATATAAGATACTTAGTATTATTAAGTACAATAATTATACTAATTATTACTTAATTAAGATAGACTCTTCTTTATATTTTGAAATATACTATATTCTTATATTTAAATACATTAAAGTTACTACTTAATGTAACTATTTAAAATATAGTATAACCTAACCTCTACATTAGTACTATATCCTAGTAAACTTTATCTACTTATTCTTTCTTACTTCTTGTTAGCTATAAGATAAAAATTCTATTAATCTTAGTCTTCTAATCTTATAATATTATTATACTATACTAAATCTAAGAAAATATAACTTTAAATAACAAGTATAGAAAGTAGGCCTATACTATTTATTTATTTTTAAAATTCTTAAGATTATATAATAGAAAGCTCCTAGTTTTAATATAAATACTAATAGTTAGTAGAAAAGTAATAGAAGATATTATTATACATAAAAGCCTAATATTAATAAAGTAAGTATTCTAGTAGGCTTCTCTAAATCTAAGATATATACTTTATAATGCTAGATCTATATCTAATGCTTCTACTAAAGGTTAGTAAGTCTTTAATAACTTATTTATATTCTATAACTTAAGAAGATAATAAGAAATATAGTTTATAGATCTAAGTAATTTAAGGTCTATTAGATTCTATCTTAGTTCTATAACTAGAAAATATAATAGAGAATAAACTAGCTAGCTAATACTTAAGCTAGTAGTAGAACTTATTCTCTTATAATACCTATCTATCTTTATAATACTAGTAATACTTAGAATAGCGTTAATAGTATATTTTTACTATGTTAAATATTATTATTAAGAGATTTTTTTAAGTCCTGTATCTATAATTAATAATAGCGCTATTAATTATCTATCTAAAATTAGCTAACTTCTTATAGCTAAAAATAACATATAGGTAAAGTAATAATACTTTACTACTACTACTAGAGTATTCTATATAAGATTTTCTTTTAATTATACTATTAATAATATATGTAAATTAATATATAGACTAGTAGATAAGATCTATTAAGATCTTTAACTCTAATATACCTATTAAAAGAATAGCTAGAACTCTAGTCTATTTATCTTTAATACATTTTTTATCTATAGTTTTAACGATATTTAGAAAGTCTTTCTATAATTAGAATAGAGTCTCTAATATGTAATTAAATATACTTTATGTCTTTTGAAATAAGTACTATAATCTAAGGTCTTTTATAACATTATAATACATTACTAGCTCTTAAATTATAGTATTATAAAAGATATATAGCTTTAATCAATTTTAATTATCTATTAATCTTATAAGTTGTAGATCTTAAACTATTAATGTAGTATTTAGTACTATCTATAAAGCTTCTTAAACTAATATAGTAAAAGTTTAGATAGTATATAAGAGATAATTAAGTCTTATATACTAAATATTGTTATTTGTAACTATCTCTAGAATATACATAATACATACTCTATAGTTCTATCTATTCTACTTATTCTATTATAATTAACTATAGTATTAATATATTCTTAGTAGATCTACTAATAATAGCTTATTTATAAATTCTTTACTCCTATATCTCTATAGATATAGATTGTTTTAGATAGACTAAGAAGTATATATAAACTATACTTAAGTATTAGTTAGCTTACTAATATTATTATAATAGTAAGATTACATCTTATAATATTATAGTATAGTATATATTTTATTACCTTATCTATAGATAACTCTACTTCTTAGCTCTAATCTTACAAGAATAAAAAGACTCTATACTAAAAGTACTTAACTTAAAAATAGTAATAACAATAGAGCATTCTACTGTATAAAGAAAATAGAGGAAGAGTAAGATCATAGTATATAGCAGCGCTAATTTAAGTAATATTAAGATACGCTACTAAGGACCTGCCTAAAATCCCATGTTAAGGTAATATCGACGATAAGATATTGGTTTAACGGACGGGGCCGAGACACCGCCATGATTGCCGAAATCCAGGACATTCAAGATCGTATTCCCTGCGCAAACAGGTCAGACCGTATGACTGTGCAGGGATGCGCATGTCGGAACACTTCGTTGACTGCCGCTGGCCATGGCATAAATATGATGCAGCGGGACAAAGAGGGTGCGACAGCTCGTGATCGAAAGTGATCAGATGAGATTTACAGCGCGTCCCGCGCCAGTGTGTGGTCGTACAATGCAATCACGGTACCGGGTTGCGCTCGAACAGTCAAGTCAGACAAAAAGGTATTCCGACCTGTAAGATTATACTAGCCTCAGCGGACCACAGCCGCAACATGACCCTAGAGCGCGCTTATGCAGCATCCCTGTCCGGGTACCGTACGTGATCCTCGATAGGGAGCGATCGGATGTATCCTGATAGCCTTACTGACTCGTGACATGGTGCCGTGTGAACCTATGACGGTCTGCTTTATGCCAAAGAGTCTCCTTCACGCGCAGAGTGCCAATTCTTCGTCGCCCAGTGAAAGGTCCCGCCGCAGTTCTGTGCGAGAAGGAAGTGGGCCTCAGTTCGAGCGTCGAGTGCCGTTGGCGCCGGACCAGAAATTGAGTCCGGCTCGGATACGCTGGGGTCTATAGATGAGAAATGCGGCTGCTGGTGCCCTGCGATAGCTCCATTAACCAGCGGTCTATATGCAATGTCGATGTTTAATGCAGTACGCCGCGCAAGTCTCGATCAATCGTAAGGAAGCACTCTCCTGGTCGAGCTCCGACTGGGTCCGGCTCGCGATCTTTGCGAAGACTGTGATGATACGCCTACCTCGCAAGAAAAGCGCATGAGCCTTTGAGTCGCCTCTCCTTCTCGCTGTTGCTTCTTTGAAAGTGTTCCAGCGGTCAGGCATACCGTTTCTAGTGTTGTTCTGAGGCTACACAGGTCATTTCGGCGATGTGGATATATATTTCAAGGGCTATGTGTCGTCAAACCCCGGAGGTCACTGGTACTCTTAGCACGGCTTCAACCGATCAAAATACATGGGTGTCATGGGTGAGCACAGTTGCCGAACAGCGGTTCCTGGTCAGATCGGAGGGCGCCCACGCGGCCGCCAGATCAGTCCGTACACTGTAAAATCACCTCCCCAGATATCCTGACGCCCAGGCCACCCTACAACCCCAAATAGATTGCTGTACAATAGGGCGGAGGCTTGGGATTACGATAATGCTTTCCGTTTGGCGTTGCGGCATTGCGTGGTGGTGATATTGCGCATCGAATCTTGCAAATCCTGGTGGAATTCGCTATGGTGTATGGGGCTGATCTGGCGACCGCGTGGCGCCATCGCTGGTCCCGTATCGGTACCGAATGACCGCGTCTGCGTAGACCAGCAGACTCATCAGTATATCATGTGGCCTGAACCGTAGTGATGATCTTGGTGTGGACCTCCAACAACAGCCTTCCTCCTGTTGGTTTAAAGTCCTCTCCTCGCAACGGAACCAGAATTAGACCCTGGGGTAATCTATCAAGTCGATAGCAGATCCATCCCAGCAGCTTGTCCTTCTGTGCCAACGCATCGTGCATAATCTTTATCCTACTGGCAATTAGTGGAGGACTCTTTGACGAACATATTGCCAAGCCCAAGCAGCACATGACTTCTAGCAGCTCGACGATCCCTGGGCCTGCTTATGGGACATCGCTGCAGATTGCCGATGCATGTCGGTAGCGGTGAGCCACGCACGAGCACCAAATACCGGGATACAGGGATGCACAAGCATGCGCGGTACAACATCAGAATTCCCCAGTCCACGGTCGATGGTCTCTGCGGGATCTCAACGCTTTCTCTGTGTGTCCTGTACACCGCACCCCGAAGCTCGACGGGCTCGAGCTCTTTGATATCGCCGCCATGACAGTTGGTCGTGTGTGACATGTCGCTTGGTTTCCTGGTGTACCAACGTACTGTACGACACTAGACGGGTGCAGGGCAGGCTTCATGCTGCACCAGCATCGACCGCGACTGGTCGAGGTGATAAGTTGCATAAAGGAGAGAAAGAGAAGCAGTACGTACCTCACGAAGCTCAACTCTGGAACGACCTTCTCAATGTTCGAAAAGTGCGCAAGTTCCCCACCGAAGTCAGGGTCACGACTGTGGCGAGTTGCGGTTCGGTATTTCCGTTGGCCTCCTTTGCTTTTGGCACCGTTAGGAATTCGCAATTCGCCAGGACCCGGTTGGCTCTCGACGTGCAACTCGCATTTCCCATAGGCGTTCGGTGTGTCGTCTTCGTGACCGAGGCCTTGTGCTGAAAGTATCTTGATGAACAAATCGCAGGTAACCCTCTTTGGCTTGGGCTGTTTGCCTTCGACAGGCAGATAGCCTTTGGGTTTCAAGACCCAACCCCCTGTCCCCTCAAATTGAGCGGCGTTGAGCATCATGGCTGCGTTCGTTCTTTGAAAGTTTAATGCGACCTGCACGCATCAGCATCAGGATTTGCACAAGGGTTCAGCAGCAGGTTACAAACCATTTGGAGGCCGAAGCGCCAAAGTGGAGCTGGGTCCAGATTGGAAGAGCGCACCCGTGTACCTTTGGGATATGCTCTCATGAAATGATGCAGATTGTGTTCGAAGAGCTTGTCCGGCTGTTGCTCGCATGCGTCTAGTAACTTGTTCTCGCCGAGAGAAAACACATGAGTCGGGCTTTTCGCTTCTGGCTGATCAAATCCGTGGAAGTGCGAAGCACGGGTGAAGACCCCCATCTTGCTCAGTCCTTCCGAGATCTCTCCTTTCTTCACAGCTGACTCGTCTTCGGTGTCACTAGAATCCTGATCCTCTCTATGCGTGTTCTTGGACTGTGCAGCTTTGGCCTTTTCGGGAGGAGTGTACTTGACCTTAACCAGGATGGTCTTCTTCAAGCTCGCAAGTGGTGGTAATGGGTTCGAATCGGAAAAGCCGGCTGGCGTACGGTACAGATACGGCTTCCAATAATCATTCATCATTTCGACCATCTGAATAACCATATACGTCAGCCTGATATGACTCGATGAAAAAGGTTCCACGCTGAGCGCTTTGAGAGTAATCATGGGCTTGGCTTACCACGTCTTGCTGGGCAGGCGAGCAGTGGACCTCAAGGCTCACGATCAGAGGGAGATCAGTAGTCCGGAACGCATAGTCGCGGACTGCCTCGCACATCTTTCGAAAAGGCATTTCACGGGTAGCAGTGTAGCCGTGGTATATGACCGGCTCGTCTCGGCCTGAATTCGTTCTCCATGGTTGCGGCATCTGTTCGCCGTGGCTGACAGGTGACTCAGCCTCATCTTTCCGGGGATTCGACTTGGAACGAAGTCTGTTCAGCTTCTCTTTCAGCTTCGAGGACAGTTTGTTCACCTCACGATCGGTTTTTCGCAACTGAGCTGGCTCTTCAGCCTCCGAAGAAGAAGGTGAATCGCCGTCCCAGACGTCGACCTCAATGCATCGACAGCCCCGCATGAGCACATCTTTGTAGGAGTTGACGGTGATCTTGCCCCATAGTTGATTGCCAGAAAGATAAGCTGGAACATGAACAAATCAGTCTCTCCATCTCGAGATGTGCAGCAGTGCACCGCACCAGTCAAACTCACTGTTGTGGCTGCTTGAAATGTAGTAATGTGACAGCGGGTGACTGAGGTCTTCCATGATTGGCAGCGCTGCAGAGGATTCTGATTTGATTAGGTGGTCGAGAAAGGCATCGAAAGTAGGAAAACCTTTGAAGTCCTGCTCGTAGGCTTTGCTCGCGTGCTTCTTGATGACGTCGCTCAGCGCTGCCGTGGATTTGTCCGCCATGCTGTCATTGAGTTCTGCGATGTCAGGGTAAGATAGGAAGATGTTTCGAGGAGCGCGACGCTCCCAGGTTCAGCCGCTAGAGCACGCAGACACAGCCCAGCTGAGATCACTACGCATCTATACTGATTCACCGCTGGAGGGTGCCGAGCAATCGCCCCCCCCGCCCTCCCGAATGCCGTCCTGTGCAGGAAGCACAATATCAAATTGCTTGCACTTGCCTTGTAGTTGTCGCCGACCACCACTACATGTCAGTGTTGGTCTTCCGGATAGCAAAGGAGCGACGAAGGTGTCCGACCCGGGATCGGCATGCCGGGGCCAACGCCGAGCCGAGCCAACAATGAAGCCTGACCTTGCTGCCGTTGTTGCCCACATCAACACCGGCTCCTCGTTCGCTCTTGCTCCTGCACGAAAACCGTCGCGGTCCAGGAGTCGTTCGACATCCTGTACAAAGGCTTCTTCTGCTAGATCTGCCTCGAGATGACATCCCGCAAGAGCGCTGAGAAGCAGGTCAAAGACTGGGGCTTTTCACATGTCTTTACATGGACGGGTATTCACACTAGGCTTACCAGTATTCCTGTCCTGTAGCTGACCGAAAGCTGTACGATGCAGATGGACCGTAGGCTCTGTTTTGGAAACCATCGACGGCTTGTGGCTGACAACTGTAGGAACGCTTATTACCCTCCGCATTCACATTCTGGCTTAACGACACACCTCATCTTAGACGGAGAATTGACGATATCGTATCCTGATGATGCTGAACCTCGAAAGGAGACATTCGGCCGTGGTGCACGGTTGGACGTCGATGCTGGAAGGAAGCATCAAGTATGGGTGGGAAAAGAAGGATGCACGTACGTGATTGGAGAGTGATGGAGACAGCCCGCGAGTGAAAGACGAGTGGAACACAGGACAGGCTATTGCGAATTGAGGGTAGATATGTGTGTGGGTTGAGAGGCGCATGGCGTCTCCTCGAGGGGCACCAAGTGGTTGAACGCAAGGACGCATCAGTCGAAAGGGACACAGTACTTGTTGGTAGGTGCAGTCTATCCACAGCTTGATATGATAATGTGACTTCCGAATCACAATCACTTGACCCGCCGCATTCACTCACTCGAACACAGCCGAATCTCAAGCTTTACTTCAGAGCCACCAGTAGTTGCGGAAGCCTCCCCTGCCGAATACTGCTTTCCGCTGCGATCACCGAGCGACTTCCTCGAATCAGTCAATGCAACTGCAGCACTGCTCCATCTCAACTCACAAACATCTGATCGTAGCAACACGACGTCAAACGACGAGCCAGCGCCACCCATCTCGGCAAATACGAGCATGCAGACACTCATTCAACATGGCTAACCACAACGCCCCCTACATGACGATTCCACCGCCACCATTACCAGGATTCTACTTGCATCGAAACGAACTCTCTTCCACTCCTAGCACAGACGGTGGCGCCGAAGTCGAGTGCCGCTATGAGCGTATTAGTGAAGTCGCACAGAGCACGGCCATGCCAGGTGATGGCGCCGACGAGAGATTGAACTTTGCGCATTCTAGGATCACCGAGGCATCACTACCGAAGCCTGCAAAGTCCGGATCTGATGTGCCGCCACTCGCAGTGTATCACATATGTCGAGTATGCCTTCGCCCTCGAAGCGCGCGCTACCACCAAGAACATCCAATACCTGAAGATGGGCTTCCGCCTCCACCAGGAATCTGTCGACGCTGCCGTGTGACGCCAGCGGAAGAGGCGAGGAAAGTTACGCAGGTAGTGGAAGAAATTGACAGCAATGACATCAAAATTGGCATAAGGGCCTTCGTGCCTGACGAAGCCTACTACAGCAACCAAGAAATGCGGCAAAAGCGCGCCGAATTTCTTCTAAGAAGCGCCGAGTGGCAGGAGGTTGAGCCGGCTCCAAGGCATGCAGGTGTGACGGACTCGAGAGGTTACAGCTACAAGCATACTCGCGTCAACGTGCCTCCGCCCCTTAGCTCGGTGGACGATCCGCCCGAGACACCAGGCAAAGAGTACGTCTACAGACATGTCCATGCTGCGCTTCCGCCACCGCCACCTCCACAGACCCAGCTAGCTCAACCGAAGCAACAGGAATACGTCCACCGCCATATACATGTCGCAATACCTCCGTCACCAATGATAACAGCGCCAAAGTTGAAGAAGGCTTCAGACTCCACGGCGCAAGACGCAATGCATGCTGCAGCCAAGAAGTCGACAAAGTCCAAGGTCAAGACGAAAGAAGCTGAGACTCAGTACAGCCAATGGGCAGGTCTACCTCCCCCTCCACTACCGATAGTATCAACGGGCGCTCAAGAGACGACCCAGAGGATCAAAGTTCGGGAAACTGCCGCCCAAGGATGCGAGGTATCAGTCACATCGAACAAGAAAACAGTATCGCAGCACAGCTCTTCGCACAAGACAGTGCCATCCGAAGCAGAGATTCGTCGGCTTGCTCGGGACGAGGTAGTACGATACCGTCAAGCTGAGCGCAAGCTGGAGGCACATTCCGATCCTTATGCGCACGGCAAGATGGTACCAGTGGAACGCGTACCTGTAGAGCGCCGCATCGAGACAGTACGCGACGTCGTGGAGGAAAAGCCTTGGGCACGGTCGTCTGAACCTTCCCGTCGGGACTCAGGCGTCGCCATCAAGGAACACGTGCAGGCAAAGGAGCACAAAAAGGGAACGGAGGAGGTTGTGGTTGTACGAGAGAGTCGACAAGAATCACGCTACTTCGATACACTACAGCAGCGGGCTGCGTCCCCGCCGCTATTGTCGAGCGTATCATCTGCGAAGGATGCCGGACCGCGACCACCTGTCGAGCGCCCAGTGCGCAGCAGCGAAGTGGTGAGCGAGGTCCAAGGAGTCGCACTTGACAGTTCAGGGAGGCAAGTAGGCCCTCGAGTCGGCGTCCGCAAGATTGATCTTCCTGGTCGCAAGCACGATATCGTCGAGTTCAGCGAGCACTGGGATGAAGGCGAGAAAGCAACCGAGAGGCGATACGTGCCAGTACGTAAGGATGATGACCGGGCAACGGAACTGGCTCAGGACTTCGACCGCGTGGCTCGGACCCCAACCTACGTTAAAAAGCCGGAGTCATTGGTGAGTAAATGGACATCTCAAGACTACTGGAACGAAGAAGAGACAGTGAAGAACGCGATGACCCAATCCACGCGCACGTCGAACCTCAATTTAGGGAAGCTATCGAGTGAGCAACAAGATGGGAGCGGCCGACGAGCTCCACGAAAAGATGGTCGCCAGACTACGATCCGCGACGAGCAGATCATATCGTATGAACGACAAACCAAAAGTCCTGATCGCCGCACAGCAGCAAGTGAAGTGCCTTCGAGGCAGCAGGATCTACCTTACCCGCGCGAAGATGAGATAAAAATCTCGATGCCTTCGCCGACCTCACACAGGTCTAATCGTGACGGGCCTCGATCAAGACAGACTGCTCCTGGCGACGGAGGAAAGGAGTGGATCTATGTTAGGCGAACCGTGCAGCCGGCTGACCGACCATATGATGAGAATGTCTTTGACGATGATGATCGATCGGACCTCGACTTCAAGGAGACCACAGAGCGCTTCGCCCGCCGCAAGACGCGTCAAGACAGCTCGAAGACGATCACACCACCATCGAAGCGTCGTACGAGCGACGTCTCTAGTCGCGTCCGTTTCTCAAACAAGCTGGACGTCTCTCCCACGCCACCCGACAGCGACGCCAGCTCATCCGAGTTTCGCAGAAGTGGTCTGATGAAGCATCAGCATGATGGTCTTGCTTCGAACAACCGTAGTGCCGCGGTTATTGAGCAAGCGGATAGGGGACGCTCTCGAGGTCGTACCGCTCGTCGCGAGCAAGGATACTACTATGAGCGGGATACTGTCCACACGAGGGAGCGCGAGTATCGCGAAGCAGACCGAGATCGCACACCGAGACCGTCGAATCGTGGACGCCGACGCGCTGGGACCGATGAGACAGCGACTGGAATGAGCTCGATTCCCAGCGACATCGGACCTCTTGCTCGAGCGCTCAGCGAGTCTCCGTCAAGAGAAACACTGCGTGACGCAGCTCGCAGACTGAGACGGCAACAAAAGCCCGATAGCAACGGGCCTTACACTGTGGAGCACAATCGCAGTGACAGCGTTGAAGCCCTCGACGGAAGCACCGTTACCACCAGTGGCCGCGGCAGCAGGGAACGAGAGCGGCGCATGCGCCGTAGAGATGGAGATGGTGCGCGAGGTGGAAGGCGCTGAGGAAGTCCTTCTGCGAAGCTTGCCAGGCGCAAGCGTGCGAATTCCAGTCTGGAGATGCTGAAGCAGGTTGGTGAGCCGGTGCTGAGAATTGGTGAAGATATGCTGAAGCAGCTCTTCTAGTCTTGGCACGTGGTCAATTTTCCCTGAATTGCAGTATAGTTTCTTCCCTCAATTGACCTGCGGCAGTGCTATCAAGTCCTTCATATGATCCACGAATCCCCGACCCTCCAGGACTGGCACTCATGTTCTCCAAACGTTTCAAGATGAAGCTTGTGCATAAGCTTCATGGACAATTGCGGCATTCAAGCATCCCTGTCCCCCGTAGCTGATGTCCAAGTTTGGTGGGCCGACTCCAACACGTCACAGGTGCGACAAGTCCGTGAGGCAAGCATTCCAGCTGGCTATCAGGCACTATTTGTTTGCTTGGAACATCTGTTGTCCACAGCCACGTGGTCGAGCCATGTGTGACGCAGAGGATGATGGCCCGTCGCAAATAGCGCAAATCATCATCAATACTGCGAGCGAGTCGAGGCTGCCTCAGCGGTCGCACCTGCCCTCGCAAACGAAGTTACAAACACCCAGTTCGACGACCACAATAATCGTTAGCTACTGACATTTACGCCCCATCTCGACTAGGCACACGCAGCACCTCGAGACCACCGTCGACTTAGCCCGCGATGAGATTCTCAGCGTTACTCCCGGTCGCCTTCATCGCGACATCGTTTGTACTCACCTTCCTATGCCTCTTCGCGGGTTCCAACAAGGGCTTCATGGAAGACTATGCCGTCCTCACGCTCAACACCTCCAGAATAGGCTATCTAGAAGCCTCCGACAGCTCGTCAGATAACCCGATCGTCAAGTAAGTCGACCAATGATGACACTGCATAAGCCCTTCTAACCGCCTCCCAGCCTCATCGACGGCGCGACCGAAGGCATCCAAAACGAGATTCAAGACACGATCAACAGCGTCGCGCAAGAGCTCGGCCTCCACGACTTCTACTCCGCTCACCTCATGGCCTACTGCGAAGGGTACTACACCCCCGACCCGGTTCCAAACGCCACCCTCAAGCGCTCTGACATCCACCGCAACGTCACCGCCTGCTCAAACCGCACCGCAATGTACAACTTCGACCCGCAGCGGATCCTCCAGCAAGAGCTCGACGACAGCGGCCACGGCAACATCGACCTCGTATCAGACCTCCGATGGCCCGACGACGTGACCGACGGCATCAGAGCTCTCCGCATCGCCGCGCGAGCTGCGTTCGTGCTATACTGCATCGCAATCGCCTTTGAAGGAATAGCCCTGATCCTCGCCATGGTCAGCTTCTGCCTCAATGGTCGCCTGAGCGCTTTCGTCAATATGTTTGTCGATTGGCTGGCGTTCGTGGTGATTGGCATAGCAAGCGCCATTACGACTGCGATTGCGGTGAAGGGAGCTGATGTGGTTAATGACTACGGCGATGATATTGGGATACAGGCGCAGAGGGGTAACAAGTTCTTGATCTTGACTTGGATTGCCAGTGGCTTGATGCTGCTGGCTAGTATTGTGTGGTGCTTCGACTGCATTTTGGGAAGCAGGCGTCGTGGGTCGGCGCCAAAGTATGGTTGAGCAAAGGGTTGCCTGAAGGGTGTACTTTGCGAGAACGGCTTGCATTGCTGTTGCAGTTTCAGGAAAGAGATACCCCATGTTGATGTTTGTGGCGAGTGAGAGAAGGAATCACTTTTTACTTCATATCGATACCAGGCAGTATTAGGAGCGTTGCTTCCGAGAAACGACAGAATCTGCACGTGTTATCACGCGCCGAAGTCGTCGATTGGCAAAAGCATTTGCTCACGAGCCGCATCGCCTCCTGCTCTTCATGATCGTACTGTCTTGCGAGACACGCCAGCATTGCTAGCACGGGCAATATTCTTATTGGAAGCTTGTCATTAGTGGAAGGACCGAAGTTCTGGTATGTTCATGACACATGCCAGGACGGGCAAGGATGTCCGATGAGATTGAGTTTTGCGCAATAATGAGCGTTATTAGCGTGTCCTCGGGGGCACGGTCCAGCTGAGCGAGAATAGCACACCTTCATGACGATTCAGGTCTCCAACGGCCTGCATCAACGTTGTGGAAGTCTCATAATCATCAACCACTGACCGCATCGACGACTCCTGCTGCAATTGTGCTTCCCTCGACTCTGAGCACAATGCGATCTCCGGCCTCGAGGGGAGCACCGTCGTCAAGCACCAGCTTTATCACAGCTCTCTGGCCAGCCTTCACTATGCGCGGCTTCTTCTTTAGCGTCTCGCCCTTTGCGTCCTCTGTTGCTACCAGATGACTTATGCTGCCAGGGAGATGCAGGCGACCGACATGTACGTTGACTTGCTGTGGCAACAGACTGTCCAAGGCCTGCACCTTTGCTGTCAGGTTCTTGCTGACCTGTATCGGTTTTTGAGAGCTACAAGCGACATCGCCACTTCTCAGATGCTGAGGCTCGATGTCGACAAGGTGGAGTGTCGGGATGTCATCAGCAACCGTCCAGTTTCTTCCTTCGCCGTTGACTTCTATGCCTTTGACTGTCGCAGTCTCTCCACTTGGCTGAACAACGATGGCATCGCCTACCTGGACATTGCCAGACCGTATGCGTCCGGCTATTGACAGGGGATTTGTGATGCCACCTCTGAAAATGTCTGCGATCTGCATTCGCAAAGGCTTCTGTACTACGTCGACCTCCACGGTGTGTGGGGCGGACTTTTCCAGCTGCTGCAGTAGTGTCATGTGCTTCGACGTCCACTGTGCTGATGCATTTCCAGACGGAGTCGTTACTACATTGTCGCCACTCAATCCGCTACAGGGCACGATGTTGACGTCTGCTTCCTTGAAACCGGTCTCTTTCAAGAGCTTGACAACCTGTGCGCTCACATCTTCAAATGTGCCTTCGTCCCAAGCAGGTGTAGTCGAGTCCAGCTTGTTGACAGCTACAACAATCTTCCGTAAGCCGATTGCATGCGCGAGTAGTATGTGCTCTCGCGTTTGCCCTTTCATACCCGACTCCAGCTGATTGGCGTCAACCACAAGCACACCAAGATCAGCCATCGAAGCACCTCCTATCATATTGGGCACGAAGTCGCGATGACCCGGGGCGTCCAAGATGGTAAAGTCGACCGCAGGCGTGCTGAAGTGGTGCTGGGCGATGTCGACAGTCACTCCACGCTCACGCTCTTCCGAGCCTGTGTCCATCACCCAAGCTAGCGCGAAGGACGACTTGCCCATCTCGGTTGCTTGCTTTTTGTACCTGCTGATGTTAACGGTGCGGGTAAACAACAATAAGAACAACCAAACTAACCTGTCGATATCACGCTGTGATACAGCGCCTGTGTCGAGTAGTAATCGTCCCATCAGTGTACTTTTGCCATGATCAACATGGCCGATCACTACAAACGAAGCAGATGCTTTTCGCTTCGACTTCTCCTCTGCCCAAAGCTTCGGTACATCTAGGCCTTGGCTCTTCACCTTCGGAGCAGATGGCGTTGCTGCATTCGCATCAAGCTTGAGTGCTTCCGTCTTCTTTGCCAGGCCATTTGCTGACTGGCCTGCCTTTGCTTTGCCTGAAGGACTTGTTAGCTCCATCACTTGTTCATCCCTTTGCTGCCCTGTTGCCTCTGAATGACAGTATCATCTGGCGAGGGACCTTCGAAAACTTTGAAGTTGTAGCTGGGGCCGAAGAGGTCCTGAAGACCCATTTTGCTAGACCTGCTTAGGTTGCTGGTACCAGTGGAGAAAGTCTGAGCGAAGGCAGTAGGAGACGATCGAAGATCTGGCAATTCCTCCTCTGGATCTTCGGGCGGTGGAGTCGGCTCTCTAGGTGGTGGCGTTGGTGATCGCTTCCGTCGCATAGGATATTTCTTTGGCTCCGGCTTCGCCACAGGAGATTCGTTCTCTTTCGCATCCTTCGATATGCTCAAGCGATCGAGCGAGCTTAGAGAATCTGCTGGCTGACTTGGTGCATTCTGAGCCGCAGCTGCCTTTCTTCTACGTTCTTCCGCGAGCTTTGCCAGCTTCGACGAGCCTCCCAATAGCTTGACTTGCGGGACAGGCTGGACCGGCACGAAGGTGCTCAGCATCTCTGCAGGTACGCCAGTCCATGGCGTGCCGCGAAACCAGTCTGCAGCGGATGCACTGGTTCCATGCGCTGCCGTGCCACTCATCAGCTTGGACTTCGATTGAAGGTGTCGTTGTGCACACGCACCTTTGCCCTGCATGTCCATCACTGTTGTTCGAGATCCGGGATAACTCATCACAGCAGGGAGAGAAAAGTTATGACTCAACTCACCTGCATTTTGTGCGCTCTTCTGCGCTGCCTCGTCGAACTTGCTCTTTGGCTTGTCCTTCTTCTCCTCTTTCTTTCCTTCTCTAGGTGTTCTTGCATTCTTCAGATATGCTACGCTCTTGCCCACATCCCAAAAGTAGTGCCAAAGTGCTTCTTCAATCTGCTGTGTCGTGGCTGGCACTCCTGCCTCGTCGAGTTCTGCGCGGACTACAGGAGTCAAGGTCGAAAAGTTGTCTTTGTCCTCCTGCGAATAGCCTGCATCTGCTCCTTCGCCATAGTCGTCTTCGTCAGAGTATATGTCGTCCTCGTCATAGTCGATATTCTTAACGCGCTGCATCTTCGCTCGAAGGGCTGAGTGACGATGTGCAGTCGATAGTAAAGAAGACGAGGGCGCCTGACAATCCACCTACCACAATGCAGCTCGATTTGTAGCACATGCGGGAACAGCGTGTATGTTTGGCGGGATGTTGTCGAGCATGAGATCATCGCATACGAATCATCAGGATAGCTTGCGCCGATCCCCCGAAGCACCCACCAGAATGAGGACACGACAACTATGTGACCCACTTCTTCAACGAGCCGTTTACTTTCTTCAGACCTCACCTCACACGATGCACTCAAAAATGTCTGTGCGAAGAGGAGTACCGGGACGTGAAGGCAAGAGACGTGAAGGGGACAGCCAAGTAGGACGTCTTGATCTTCTGCAAAATCCTATCTGCACCAAGAAAAGCTGCACACAAAGAATCGAACCCACTCTCATCATCTCCGTCGCCGTCTCCATCTCTCCGTTTGGGTATAAACTTTCTTGCCATTGCCCAGCAATTCTCAAGACTGGAGGCTCATGCGTAGGGGCATGCATCGTGCAAGTGACTGCAAAAAGCAGCGCGGCCGGGACTCGTAATCTCGTTAAACAGCATCGTAAAGAAACGCAGCAGCGCTCGGCCACTGTCTGAATGGGGACACAATCGCATATGCGACGCGTCAAAGAAGAAGAAGCAGGAGAAGGAGAGTAAGAACTGCCACTAAAGGGCGAGCATGCCGATGATGCCCATGACAGCGGCAAGCCCAGCTGCCTCGACCTTCCCGGCACCACCGTCTGATGGTGGTGGTGGATAGAATGTTGCCGACGCCGTGGCTGCGGTGCCGGGCAGTGTCGCGTTGCCGTACCCTGGAGCAGTTGGAGCGGCTGACGCAGTTGGCGCAGTTGGAGCAGTTGGAGCAATTGGCGCAGTTGGAGCAGTTGGAGCAGTTGGAGCAGTTGGAGCAGTTGGAGCAGTTGGAGCAGTTGGAGCAGCAGACACTAATGTTGTCGCTGGGACAGTTGACGTAATCTCGTAGGTGGCGGTTGTGCCGTCGCGTGTTGCGGTCACGGTCTCAACGACGCGCGAGAGTGTGCGGGTGATGGTCAAGGTCGTAGTTGCCGAAGTCATCGACTGCTGGTCGTATGCCGGTGGTGCTGGTGCCTCGGCAGCATTGACGGCGGCGATGGCGGCGAGCGCCGCGATGGTGGTTGAGAATCGCATTGTGATCTGGAATGTGACGTACGGACCCGGTCGATTGGCGTTACTGAATGATCTGGGTCCGGGCTTGATGCAATATGACGCTGATCGGAATGTGCTCTGGAGGCCGTTTGTTGATCCGAGTCAAGACGGACCGTCGAAGAGGCTGCTGTCGCTGCTGTCGCGTCCAGGTAGTGAAGGTCGCGGACACTTGACTTCTGATACGTCTCAATCAAGAGGGGAGATCCGAAGATAGGCGAAGATGTTTCGCTTCACGCTGCGTCGTCTAAGTTGCGGCGCGTCAGAGAGTCGGCGAGTGGCGTTCGGAATGGCTGTCGAAGCTGGTGAACGAATGTGGTTCAATTGCTGTGACAATTGAATAGAGCGATTGTGGTTGTCGTTGAGACTGTGATGCCGGACCAGCGTTCGATGCAAAGTGAGTGTGTGTGTGTGGACGTGCCTTGTGCGTGCTGAGGAGCAGAGAAGCCTTGCGACAAGGGCAGCGGCGCAGCGAGTATTATTATTATGAGCAGCGCCAGATTCATACCAGACAGACCCAGCGATGTGCGATGTACCCGTGCACCGGACCGGGATATCCCCCAGGCGAATCACACAGTTGCAATTTGCTCCGTTCAAACAGGCAAACGACAAGGCGCTACTTGAGACGCTAATCAACAAGCTCAGCCACTGACATCTAGCGGCGGATCGAATAATAATAATAATGAATTCTCGTTGTGTCGGTCGTTGCATCATCTTTTCCCAGCGATTGCTTCGCAAGTCGTCGTGACTTTCGGACCCTCGATCAGTCGGGGCAATCCATCACTCGGAGTGAGCGTCAGTCTGCTTACGACACGTTGCGACGTTCCAGCCACATATTCGGTCCCAGTTAATAATGATCTCGGCTGGGGTGCGGACCAGCAGATCGAAGTTGGCGTGGTTCCTGCCTTAGCGCTGGAAACACAAAATCTCTTCACGGACCACACAGCAGCAACTAATAAACCGAGACAAGCGGCTCACCGCACATGGTGACATCTGCGGCGACGAGGTCGCGTGGTGTGAAGACGTTAGAAGTAACGGCAGCCGATTGAGGTCGGTGGCAAGTTGGTAATCAAATTACGCGGGCACTCACCACAGAAGTCGAGACCTCGGCGATGTCAGGGCAACGCTGTCGGGACAGAGGTACATCGTCGTTGCCAACCACAGGGCTGCCCTTGACCGCTGCTTGCCCTGCAGCCATGTGCTTTGCACGAGCGTAGCACAACAGGGCGCTCATTGTATTGCAAGCGTCCTATTCCATACACACCGCTATCGCATGCGTTGATCCCGCAACGTGGTGTTCGCGCGAGAATAAAGCAGGTGATAGCAGAGGGTCGTCGGCGGTGCGCGGTAGTGGACACAATCATTTCGGCTGGCGGATTCGACATCACTTCCAGACTATCCTGTTCTCTGATGAGACCCTGGGCAGACCCCAGTCTGTAGACGAAAATGGGGTCTGCCCAAGAGACTCAATGCCCTGTAGGAAAAGTCCTCGCGATGAATTTTCGCCCAGAACTATTGCCCAGAAGTATCGCTCCACAATACTTACACTCACCCGCAGCAACGTCACACTCAACATGATCACTCTCGGACCTGTGTGGCCAACCCAACGATGACTGTGCACATTTGTAGAAAGTCGGCCGCGCATCGAGGGACGACACACGTCTGTGTCTGCTTGTGCACAATGTAGATCGTGCTAGGAAGTGCACGGTCGACCTGGATACAACAACAGTCTATCTTTTTCGTTAGCCAAGATATAGTGCGGTGGTTGGAGTTAGTGCTGCGACTGCCGCTGCTCTTAGATGCTGCATTCTTGTGCAGTTTGGAATTCTTCGGTACTGTTGCTCGTGCATGCTCTGCTGATGGTGGGAGGAGACTGCTGAGTTAGATACTTAGCTAATGTTATCCGATGGGCGCTAACGCTTGGACGATGGATTTCGGTGTAGGATGGGAGAAGAGATCCATCGTGTTGGGCATAAGGCCGATGATCATTGTCCAGACTGGTATCCAAGTCAGGATCCCTCGAAATGGCCATGAAGTTGTCGATAGGACGTGAAATAGCCGTGTGATATAGCAGTAAGAACACATCGAGGCAGTCCGAGGCCGTTGATAAGACTGGTATCATAGATCTATTGTGCAAATGAGGACGTATTAAGTTGCTAGCCTGGCGTGCAGTGCGGAAGACGATGCTCGTAAGATGAACTCCATGCCATGCCTGCAATCACCGCAGGAATTGCCAAACTGCATCAAAGAACCACGCGCCCAAAACTCCTCGCTAAAAGTACGCAATACCACCGACAAGACAAGACCGCCGACAAGAAGACCGCAACCCAACACTGGTCGCCGTCAACAAAACGTATGCACAAACAAGTGTGTTGCCCTTGCCCCATACCAGAAGTGCACGACAAACTTGCAGGACGCATCAATGTTGAGGAATCAGCTCTCCCAAAGCTGCCTCGCAATCTCGCTCGGGTCCATCTCCTCTGGTGTAGGCTCGAACTCCCGCGTCTCCGGCTTGCCAGCAAAGCTGACCTCTCTCCGACCATGGAGTTTCTGTCTTTCCGAGCCTCCTGAACACTGCAAGCGGACGTCGCTCGGTGCGCCAGCAATGCCGCGTTTGAGCATGGTGTTGCTATCGATCTTGGGAGGCGATGCACTCTTCGAAAGATCACCTGCTTGCCGAGCTCGTTGTGCAGGCAGCGAGATGGCGCTCTTGCTGCTGCTCAGTGCAGTCGAATTGGACAGCTTTTGCTGAGCTGCTGGTTTCGAAGCGTGCTGATGCAATTTGCTGCCTTTACAGCCTCGCAGTCTCGCAACGGCTTCACCAATAGGGTCACGGAACTTCTGCACAACTCTCAACTCAGTGTTCAGAGCTCTAAAACGGCCTTGGAAAACATCCGGGCCCATGCTGAGTCCAGTGCTTTGACCCCGGCCCTCACCTGCAATGTTATTGAGGTAAGATTTCAGAGACTCATTGCGTCTGTCGTATATGTGTGCTGGCAAGTGTGGTTTATGATCCCCTTGAGCCTCGATCTCGGCGAGTGCTTTGTCTTGAAGCATGCGCAGTTCGGTACGTGATCGACCTATTGCTGGCGTGTTCGCGCCGGATGAGCCCGCAGATACAGTAGAACCGGGGCTGACTGGCCCAATATGGAAACCTGAAATGTTCTTCTCTCGCCTTTGCGCGGCCAGCGTGCTATCTTCTTCTGGCGTATGAAAGCCAGTCTGTTTGGGGGTGTTCGTCGCTGTGTTGGCGCCACTACCAAAAGACGGGTGAGAAGCACTAGGCACGAATCGCGAGACAAGCTCATCTTCCTGCTGATCGTTCGCGGCATCAAGAGTCGACTTGGACGACCTCATGGACGCCGCAGGCGACCCTCTATTGCTGTGGACATCGTCCAAGGCACTAACATTACTTACTACTGCTGGTGCAGCGGAAGGAAACTGTTGACTTCTATCGAGCAACCTCCTCGGGCTGGGATGCGCATCTTTTGTGACATGCAGTAAGCTTGACAATGGCTTTGGTGGCGACTCCTGGGGCGACGGCAGCTGTTGTACGCTCTTCTTGGGTGTCTCAACCACATGCTCTGGCGATGGAGGCCGCGCTGGCTCCGCAGCTTTCGGATGCTGGTTATGCTCAGGTTTAGGCCGCAGCTGCAAGGTCTGTGGCGCAGGCTGCTGTCTCACCTCCTTCTGTCGAGGCTCTGCACGGTTCTTGGCATGACCAGTAGACCGTGGGCTAGGCGGGTCGCTATCATCGCTCTCGCTGGCGTCTTGCTGTTCATTCCCCTCCTGCCTCTTTTGCCTTTCGCGCTCCATCTTGAGTGCATCTTGCTTTTCGGCGGTTCTCCCGAGTTGAAACTTCTCGGTTACGGCAATCTTCTCTAATGGCAGCTTCTCCGCAGATCGATCCAGTATGACGCTAGTCCTTCGGGAGTTGTTCGCAGTATTCTGTCTCGTGCTATACGGACTTGCACTCGCGCTCTCTTCAGTCCACTCGTCTTCCTGCCCCTCAAGCTGTATCTCCTCATCCTCGTCACTCGCATCGCCGGCACTACCGAGTGCGAATCCTACATTTTTGTTCTTCTGACCTCCTGACGGCTTGCGCTGCTTGTCCTGGTGCTGTTGCTGGGACAGCTGCAGCTCCCGCTCATGGAGATCCTTCTCGCCGCCCGTCATCTCAGCTGACTTGGGCCTCTTGTTCTTCCCCTTCAGGCCAGGCGAGGGCGGTGCTCGCTGTCGCGCTTCGCCGATGGCCACCAGGTTCCGACCTGAGCCGAGGCGCGTGAGTTGGCCATGCGAGAGGTTCTTCTTGAGCTTCACGTGGGACGTGTTCCGGGGCAGCTGGTAGGAGGTCATGTTGCGTCGCATCTGGGGCTTCTGCTGCGCGCTCTCGTCCAGACTGCCGGGCAGCCGGATCTCGGTATCGCCCTCGTGCGATCTCTGTCGCGAATGCTTGCGCCCGTCGTCGAGGGCATGTTGCGCCTGTTGCGCTTGGCGATTGAGCTTGGCGAGGTTGCGACCGCTGCTGTGGTTGCGCGGGAGCACGATCTTCGCGTGGCGGGTCTTGACTGGGTGGCGGAGCGTCTGCCCATGCGCTTCGACGCTTCCGCCGGGACTCGCGATGCCCTGCCGCGAGGTGGACTGGTTCGAGGATTGCGAGCTCTGTCGCTTCATAAACGCCGGTCGTTGTGCAGGCGCAGGACTAGTGGCGCCTGAGGCCGGAGCGTGTGGCGACAGGCTTGCGGAGGGCATTGTGTATGGCTATGTCTGTCAGTTGGCGGCGGTCGTCGAGCTGCACGAGCAGATGGAGAGTGGAGACGATCGGATGCTAACCCTCGTGGCTATCACGTGCGTCGCAGCTGATCTCGCGGTCGGTGCACGCCTCGTGGCAGAGGTAAAGCTGTTGCACACATTTTCCAGTATCAAGGGAGTGGCCTCCTTGCACCGACATGTGAGGAGGAAGAGAGGAAACAGACATGAGATGGAATACGTTAGATAGAATACGTGGGGCAGCGCCGAATCGGATCCAGCTACCAAACTATCGGAACTGCGGTCACATGCGCATTGTCTCGGCACATTGCACATCTCTAGCCTTCTATATGTCTGACCAACACATATGCAAGAAGCGCGTCGTGGAACGCTCATATTCTCTAATAGTCTGGCCTCTCGTCTCACTGCGCAGGCTTGGTTCCGCTTGGTGCTTCCGCATTAATATTACCACTGCTGGTGGCATTCTCGCGTACCTTGCCGCCAGCACCTTTACCGCCTCTTCCAGAACGACCTCCTCGCCCCCTGTTTCGTTTCAGAGCCTTCGACGCAGCCGCAGCTTGTTGTTCGGCCTCTTGCACCCTTGCGCTCTCTTTCTCCCACCATTCCTGGAACTCCTGCTCAGCTTGAATCTCCTGCAGGTCTCGCTTTGCAGCGGCTTCCTTGATTGCGTTCTTCTCCAGCTCTTGCTGCGCCACGATCTCAGACATGCTTAGACCCCAGACGGGATCTGCGACTGGTTGGTGACGAACGGACTGCGGGATCGGCTTGCTATTGCTGAATTGTGAGATACTGCTCGCCTGACCTTTGCCTTTCGCTCCGGTCGTAGACGTTGTTTTGTTTTCTGAGGCGCTGCGTTGTTGCATAGCCGGGCTACCGGGACCGATTGCTGATTTCGCTGGTGCTGATGCTTTTGGGTTGGCAACGGTCTGTCTCGTCGTGAGTGTTGGAGTACTGGGCGAGCGCGAAGGAGATCCTTTCGAGGCTGCCTCGCTGTCGATTACGTCCTTGAGACCAGGCCGCTTTTGATTGGTGACAGCTTGCCATGAGAACGACTTGGCTTCCTGCTCCTCAGGGGCAGGCGAAGCACGAAGGCTCGCTTGCTGTACCTGCTGCATCCTTTTACGATCTTTCTGAGACATCTTTGGCCCGGGAAGACGGAAAGGAGCAGGTACATCCACGGCATCTTCCGATCTCTTTGCAGCCGCCAGTCCTTGCGTGATAGACGACTTTCGCCCTGACACGGTCTGTGCCATGATGTCTTTCATGTCCGTCTTCTGTCCAGGAAGAGGCGTCAGCGTCCACGGCCGTCCAGCATTGGGTGGCGTCTTTCCGGCCATCGGTGGGGATACTGGAGTCCTTGGAGTGATGAAGCCATCATTCACAGACTGGGCGGCGAGCTTCAGGGAAGGAAGCGCCTTGCCCCGGGAATTGAACCAGACATCATCTGGAGGTGTGCTATCAGGGTCAAGCCCGCGAGGACTAGGCATTGGCCTAATCGATGGGGACTCTTGGGCTGAAGCAATTCCGGAGTCCACCTCTTCATCCATGTCAAACATCATGTCTTTGGTCGATGCCTTGGCTTTCAGCGAAGGGTAATCAGAGGCTGTCTTTGCGGTGATGGATGAGCGCCGACGAGTCTTGGCCTGCATTGGCGAAGCCGCAACATTATCGTCCATAGATCCCGGTGCAAATGTTGCAATTCTATCGTATTTGGCCTTGAGTGCAATGTTGTCCACCTTTGCTTGTTTGTTCCGATCCATGGTAGCGGCTAGCTCAGGGTGCTGTTCGATCAGCTCTCTTGCGGCCCGCCCACTTTTCGCGAATGGCATACAGGCTAGCTGATTCTCACGCACAACTTCGTCCAGTTCGACAAGGAGATCCTCGTCCAGGCTACTGAGGTATTGCCCTTGCAACATGGCTTCGAGATTCAGACAGAGATATTCAAGCCCAGCATCCTTGAACTCTCGTACAGAACTGGGTGCGATGGCGTTGAGCAAGTCGCAGACGTTACGTACATTGACGAACCGTCCAATAACTGCTTGTGCGATCTGCTGTAGTCGATCCAGCATGAGTTCGTTGGCCGCTGACAGAACATCGAGGACGCTGTCGAGGAAATCGTCGGTGTCAGCACTGACAATGTCGTCAAAGAGCTCCACGCCGGTATCACAGTAGATGTGGCGTAAGACCAGACTAAATGTCTTCGAACTGATGTGCTTGAGGTCAACATTCACCTCGGAAACATCACCCCGACCAGCTAACCATCCTCCTCGAGAGCGGCCCATGAACATTCCTTCGAAGAATGGACAACGCTTGCGCATCAGCGTGCTATGCACTTTGATCTCGTCATCTTCCAGTTCAACGAGCACGTCGCCATCGTAGAAGTAGGCAGGATCATTGTGCGCGACCTCCATATCCATGTCAAGACAAGGTCGAGGCTCCACCATTTGGCGGACGGCTGGCTCGAGCTTGGTGAGCTCTAGCTTCGTAGCGACTTTCATCAGTTCGGTACGGACTTGCCGATAGCTGTATGCCATATTTGGCGCACTTTTCACAAAATGCCAGAAGTCCACAACGGTGTCCGTATACAGATACAGTGCGAGGTCCAGTACTGTGAGTAAATCCAGCCCTTGAAAAGTGACTACTACCCGTCCCTCATCATCAAGCTCCGATCTGGCAAATTCTGGAAGTGTGAAGGTGCTAGTTTCGCACAAGTTACTGAACCCTCTACGGAGTACTCGGCTGCGAGCAGCCAAGAGCCATCGATGGACCGGTATTCTGACTTCGGACGATGTTGTGGCCAACAGAGCGTCGTATTTCGTGTCAGGGCTGTTCCAGCCGTTGTCAAATAGAGTTTGTAGGTCTGCATCGATATCCGCGCTACCAAGAATGGCCTTCTTGAGCATAAATATCTCGTTCGGCCGTTTTGTGCCTTGCCAGAAGCGATGTCTTGTTGTGTCGTCTTCGCTTTCGACGTTGTGATGGATAAGCTGACTCAATGACAGTAATGGGAACAGATCCTTCCACAGGGAGGGATCCTCGACCACGACCTGAGTCTGCAGTACGTCACAGTCACGACGAATGGCAGCATAGGCACCGTGGCCGGAAGAGCGGACAGCCATAACGCGTGTCAGCCCGGGAACACGCGAGAACTTATAGTCCTTTGGCTTGTACTCGGGCGTAGCAGTAATCGATGCATCTTTCATGGTGGCGCGCTTCGTACGTTTCCATACACTGCCTTCCTCCGTGGAGAGAATGATACTGCCATCAACATCCAGGCCGACGTCTCGGGCGGCCATGCTGCTCTTCTTGGGCTGCCAGATCCGCTGCGGTGACGAGATCGCACCACGTATCTTGCTCGGATTGGTAGTAGAGACAGTAGCCTTGGTGTCTTGTCGGTGGCTGATGGAGACAGTATAGATCTCGCCTCGAGTAGAAAGAGCGCAGATAGTGTCGCCTTCGGCAGTCACCTTGCAGACTCTGTTGGGTGCAGCGTCGTACGTGGTTACCAGAAAGCTCTGACGGAGAAAGTAGTTGGTGAAGCCATCCAGTGGAAACGGCACCTTAGCATATCCGAAGTTGGCAAAGACCCAAACATCGTGGTTCTCCAGCAGACAAACAGTAGCACTGTCGATGGCCGTGACGGATGCTATAGGTGACGTGAACAACGCCGCTGCGACTCTTCGAGGTGTGCCCTGCATATCGAGGGAGCGAGCATCTGAATCAACGATTCCAAGCTGTCCATCGTTCTTACCCATGACATATAGTGAGGTTGCTGTATGGGCCACGGAATGAACGCGCGAAGCTGCCACACCAGTCACGGTCTCTCTTTTCAGGGGTCCGAAGACCTGTTGTGGTAGTGTGCTAATCGGATCCTCCTCGTTGGCTGCCCTTGGAAGACTGTAGCCTAATTGCCCGTATGCGTTATTACCCCAGGAGAATATCTCGCCATCATCAGACAGAGCCAGTGTATGGTTTTGCCCGAGGGCGACGGTAGCAACCCGTTTCCCAGCGAGTGCACCGCCCTCCACGCATACAAAGTGGAATCGGGTACGCTCATCTCCAGTACCAAGGCGTCCTCCCTGCCCGTGGCCACACATGTATAGGTTGGCTTCGGGATCTGTCGTGAGCACGGCAGTATGAAGCTTCGACATATGTACATCCTGTATCTCAAGCGGGCGAGCCTTTGGCATCCAGGGGATATCCTCTACCCACATTGTCGAGACTGAATCCGCTTTCCGCTGATACCCCGGATCGTGGCTGGACCAGGTACTCTCATGTTGATCCAGGTGTTCCTCGTAAAATCGTCGAACGAGATGCTCGGGCCGCCGCAAATTGATGCGTTCTGGAAATTGTCGATCATCTTGATCGCCAAAGCCCAGCGACACATTTCGGTTGCTGCCAAAATGGAACAGCTGATCCCCGTGAACATCCAGAAAAGGAATTCGAACAGAGGATTGACCATAACTGTCACTGGGATTCAGGATCGGACGTTCATCGTCACTACCGTTGGATCCTGATCGCTGTCGCGTAGACGTCTCTGGGCGAAGAGTTCTATCCTTGATGGTGGCTGCATACAAGTCCAGCGGTCCGAGACCTTCTTTGTCCTTTACTTTCACGAGCGAGAGGGTGGGACGAGAATTGCCTTTCAATTTGCTAAGCGCCGATCCTGCATCGCGTTCCAGTATGAGACGCGCGATGGAAATGTTGCCAAAATAAAAGGCACGATGCAGGGCAGTCCAGCCGTTCTCCTCGTCTTGCGCATACAGGTCGATCATGGGGTGCTCAACAAGTGCCGTCGCAAAGTCGAAAGCGCTCTCGCTGACCGACGATGCTGCGTGGTGCAACAGGGTCATGCCCGCTCCATCTGGCATATTGAGGTTCTCTTTGGTCAAGGCAGCGCCAACACTGGCAGCTGTTCTTGGCGTAGCATTTCTACGGCTTTTTGTAGTCATTGGCGAAGAGCCAGGCTGCACCGGGCTCGCTATCGCACCGGAATGGTGCGATGGTCCTCCTCTTGCCGGATGTGGTCGTGCATTGTAGGCCGCGGTCTCCAGGAGCTGCCGAAAGGTATCGACATCGTCATCATAGAAGGCTTTCCAGAGCAGGCTGATCATGGATCGGAAGGTAGACGCCGTGAAGATGATCCGACGGCTTCGACTGTCGCACCTCGCTGTGACCACACTGGATCACGGCGTGTTTAAAGGCGCGATGGAGAAGCCCCGAACAGTCTCCAGGAGGGACAAGAAAGGGACCGACTCCGGAATCCTCTCAGTGTAGCCAGTTAGGGTGTGGATCTCGATGAACGTGTGTGTGTGTGTGGGTTACGTGGTCGCTCGTGCGTGTGGTGTCGAAAGCGAAACGAAACACTGTGTCGCGTTATCTCGCGAGGGTGGCGTTCGGTGGTGTGTGTGAATGTGGGTGCTTGTCTTGTGTTTGCGAAACTGCGCCGAAGTCTGTTTCGTGGCGAGGCCTGAGGCGCGCGATAGTATGACTGCGATATGGATAGGCCAACGGAGGGTGCGAATGCGATGGACGAGTCACGGCGAGTAAGTAGGTGGTGTGGCGCTTTGTATGTGCTTGGTGGTAAAGTCATCATCGTCGGCGCAGTGGACTCGCCTGCCGACAATGTTGGAAAGCCCCGCAACACGAAGTGCTCCTCGCCATTCACAGCGTGCACGCGTCTGCTGCACCCGCGAGATATCCAGACCTTGATTCTTCCTGGCCAATAGTTTAGCACATGTGCTTTGCATTCGATTGTACTCTCCAGCAATCTTCTGTCGATCGACTGAGCCTCTCGCCCTATACCATCATGACCTCGGCTGTCGCCTCCGTGAGGCAGATGACCCCCAACACGAGATGCGCTGTAGGCCCGCGGCATATATCATCACCGCCATCGTCAGGTCATCAGCAGGGCCAAACTAGATCAGAGCGAGTATCGGAAGTTGCGAGGCATGACATGAACACAAAGTACGACCAATAGTAGGACTCTAAGTGTTTGGCCATCACGCCACAGAGTAGCCGCTGCCCTCAGCACGTTTGCTCTGAGCACGTTGCAACGTCTCGCGGTGCACCTCTTTCGTCAGATCCACGGCGTTTGGCCGATCTCTCCAATCTGGCTGCATACAGCAAGCCACGACGTTGTTCAGAGCAAACGAGAAGTCCCTGCCACAAACAGACTGATCCACATCAGTACCTTCCACCCGCGGCACTTCGATCAAACAACACAAACCCTGCACGACCGCCCCAATCTGCCAGATGTCTGTTGCACTTCCAAGCTTGAGATGTGCTCTTGATCGATCAATATCATCTCGCTGGAACCGACCTTCAGGCGGCATCCACTCCTGCTTCCCATACCGCGCCACGAAACCACGAGCCTTCCCACTCGCAATATCTTCCTTCGTAGCCACAAGGTCGAAACCACCCAGCATGACCCTCGGATAAGGTCCAACCTGCTGCTGTGACGTGAGCCAGACATTCCCGGGCCTGATGTTAAGGTGACACAGCATCTTCCCATCTCTTGGAGCCGCCCCTATCGCACCATCATGACCGACCCCGTAATGGCAGGTGCACAGTGCAGAAGCCAGGCTTGCCAGCATATGCCACGCAAAGTCTTCGGGGGTTGACTTGTCCTCTCTTTGGTAGCGGTGGATGAAGTCTTCGATGGTGCCACTGTCGCAATACTCTAGGATGAGATGGCTGTGAGCGTCTCCACTTTGGCAGAAAGCTTCGATGATTTCGGTGATGTGTGCAGAGGCGGCGTCCTGCTTCAGGATCTGCCATAGTGCGTCGCGCTCGGCTGTGGCGCGTTCTCTGCTTGATGGGCTTGACATGCTCCATCGCTTTTGCACGAAGAGCTCTTTTGTGTCGCAATCTTCGACCAGGTATAGCTCCTCCTGCCTCCTGTTGTGAGTCGCCGGCCGCAGGTGCTTGATGATGTCGTACTCGGCCTGGTCAGTCACCAGCTTCTTTCTCCGTGCAGCAGCGTATGGTGTTGTATTCGACTGGGCATATTGCCGCTCTCGCATGACCGTGGCGGCTCCTCCGTAATCGTTGTAGTCTTCGCTTGTGTCTCCCTGTCGCCTCTCTGGTGATTGGGTGAACGGACGCTGGCTTGGAAAGCACGCTCCTGTTCCCGAGTCCCGCCGGGCATCGTCGACTCGATCTCGAAGTCTTGTGCTTGGTGGCTGGCTGGACTGACACGGAGCATCTGAGTTATTGGACCGTGCTTCAGATACCAAGGGTGTAGCCCAAGGTGCTCGGCTTGACATCGTGCTCAGGTGACGTCTGTCAGGTCCTCGTTGGTCTGGTCCTGCTCGAGCGACCGATGATTGGGCTGGACTGTCACTGAGACTCGAGATTCTCGGGGCAGGTGGTCGATCTCTAGCCACAGATCTGTTTCGCTGTGGTGGTAGAAGTCTGACATTGACTTCTGCGGGGATGGTAAATCCAGCCTGTCCAAAGTGATTATCCATAGCGGTCGACGGTATCTGTTGTATCTTGAAGTTGCTGAGGAGTAGAAGTCGAGACTTGTTGTGGCGAAGTCTCACTTATTGGATTGGAGCTAGACAATAGTCAGCAGACATGGCAATAGGAAGCATGTGAACACCTTGGTCGTGCGAGCATCAACTGAGTCTCCGCGCGCTACTCATGGAACCATGAACGGCATCAAGGCCTGTGACAGGAGGATCTGAATTCCTAGGAGTGCTATGCTGCCTTCTATGTCTGCATTGAGACAAGTCCTCCTCCAAATTTCACTGTCCTACCAGCCCATCTACTCCGCCGACTCGGGATATCTTTCATAAAATTTCATGCTTCATTTTAACTATGGTCCACTTCATGCCATCACAACGCCACCGCCATGCCTGCTGTATTATGACTGGATCGCGCTTCGTGCCAGGGATCGCTTCAATCCAAGACTTGACCTTCCTGCCTCTCGGGCACAAGTTCTGAGCTGTTCGTCTCCGAGAAACTCCGTGGCTTCTAATCTCCCGGCTTCTTTGCCGACACTGTAGCCAGCAGTGAAGCTCAACGCACTCAAGCAAACCACGATACCGGCGGATACTACCCACGTCAGAAGTGTCGGAGTAACATGCAAGTCTTCATTTGACGAAGATCGTCGAGCCTTCTTAAGTGCTCGACGTTCTCGACTAGCGCTTCTGGTTGGTACAGTGACTGCTTTTCGTTTGTGGTCCTTCGTGCGATCCGATGTTGAAGTCGAATTTGTGGAAGTCCGCCTGATCGTTGGCTTAAAGGTAGGTTCCTGGAATGGAGTCGGAGAGTTGGCAGGCAGTGCTGACTCCGGCACCATCCTAAACGTCGATGGATCGACTCTGTTGCTACGTGGCGGGACCGATGTCTCAGTAGTTTGAGGCCGCGCCTTTGGTAAGCCACGCGCAGCAGCTGCGACGGAGAGTAAGCTGGTCAGACTGGCCCGCAGTGCTTCATCGTGCTCTGCAGCTGTGTTGAACGAAGGCGAAAGCACATTCTGGGGTAGATGACTGTGGCGCCTCTCCATGTTCGCAGGTAAAGATAATCGAGTCGACGTTCGTGTTACAGCTGGGGGTCTGGTAGCGGGAAAGTATGATCCAGGAACAGGTTGACTGGCATTCCGTAGTTGGCCAGCACTGGGTGGATGGGAGAAAGCATTAGGTTGAGGCGTGAAGCACGTGTCGTTCTTGATAGGATAGTTGACCGCGGTTCTGTTCTCATCGTCGTCCTCCTCCGAATCTTGCACAGCGCCGCTTCCTGGTGATGGCTGCTGTTGTATGTGTGGGATGGGTCGCGATAGAGGTGCTGCCAACATTGGTCCCTCTCCAGAAGATGTCATGATCCTGTCTGACTCGCTCTCACTCTCTTCGTATTCCTCTTGACTGCTAGTTCCTCCTGTAGACTGTGTTCTTGTGATTTGTAGATGTGTTGGTACGCCTGATCGCTGAGTCCTTCGTCGCCTCGTTCGCGAACAGTCCTGCACCCGCAGTCCCGTCGTCACAATCTCCTCGCCGACTGACGATAATGACGAGGACGAAGGCTGCGAGGAGACGTCGATCCAGGAGTCGACTAGGTTGTAGAAGTCAGCCCAGTCGCTGTAAGATTGACAACACCAAGCCATGCTAGGTAGACGTGCACGACGCAGGATAAGAAGGTACTCTGACATTACAAGCATCCGTGCGGCAACATACCTCTGGACATCACGCCGTGCAAAGACTCAGCATCGGGATGCGTGCGCCTGCTGGACTCAGCTGAAGGTGATGGCATGGCTGACGCGTGACCTTGTCGCCGGATCGCATCATTCGAATGCGCCGGTCGCTGTTGTTCGTCCATGCTGCACTTTGACGCTTCGTTCTTATGCTCGATCGATGGGCAGATGGGCCAGCAGGATGTGGTCGAGCTTCACCGCCAAACCGTGCTCACTCGTGCCTGTACCGCCGACTTCCCACTCGACACCCCGTCCGCACTCGGCATAAACCTCCAGGCCCACGAGAGCAATCGCACGTTGGCGTGATCTGTGGTCAAGTAGTATATTAAGAGCTTCGTCTCCAGTGTCCGACGCACACAGCACGCAACAGTGAGCGACAGTAGGGTATGGAGGTCAGAGGAGTGGACGCAGTCGTCAAGTGATTGCGGTGTATCGTGCCGCAGAGCGTCAGCTGGGCCAAGCGCGGGATGGTGGGGTGCTTGAATCAGAGCACGAGCTGACGTCTGGTCGAAGCACACGATGATGGCTGGTGATCTGTCACCTGCGATATCAGCTGCCTGTTCATTCCATGGAAGTGCAAAGAGGGGGCGATCGCTGAAAGAGCAAGCAACAACCATGTAGCTTGATGTTGTCATGTCATACTAAGATAGGCCCATCCTTCATGCAAGCTTCACGAACTGGGGTGTAAGAAGGGTCCTCGGTACGAGAGCAGGGAGGCACGTCGTCACACATTTGAGCTTTTTGTTCACAGAAACATTGCTGTGAGGCAAGCTACCGTCATCCGATCTCAACGCCCTCTCTTTCTATCTGTTGTATGTTTCAACAGTACATCGAATCATGGTCTCGTCAGTCATCAGGCTTCTCGCTCTCAGCCGCCGTCTCCTCGATCGTATCTCGTCTCTCCAGACCCATCATCAGTGCGTCTTCACCTTGTGATCTCAACAGCGTGCTCGTGCTCTTCTCCAACGCGTTCTCAGAGTTCTGGCCATCAATGTTCGTGCTCAGCGGCCGGCTAACGATAGACGACTTCCTACGCCGACTTACAACGCCAGGAAACATCCTTGGCTCTGACCCGTGAATCAACGTGCTTCCAAAGGCGGGTTGCAGGGCCGCAGCTGGATTGGTTCCTTCCCCTGCTGCCTCTGGGAGTGGTGGAAACATCCCTTGTGGCTCGTCCACCGCAGATGAGTTGAAAATCATGGTTGACGAGCGTGAAGGCTGGCCGTAGTCGCGAACATTGGTCCCCCGAGCGTGGTAGGCCGACGCTCCATCTTGCTGTTCAAGGTCTAGCTGTGACATTGTGGCGGAATGTCGGGCAGCTTGGGCATTGGGTCGATAGGAGTGCGGTATGGCTGCGGCATTCGGGTCCTGATACCTTGCACTGCCAGGCTGATGGCTCGATGCGTCTACTCCGTGCATGGGGTTGGAAGCAGAAGGGTTGGTCTTCATGCTCGCTGTTGGGCTCGGAGGTGCTGCCGTGGTACTCGCCGAGTGCCTACCTGGAGCAAGGGCGGTTGTGCTTAGGCGCGATTCCCTTGGCGCATTGGTGTAGCGGTCGATCATGGCGAGCTCTTGCAACCAGGTCTCGTGTCGGAAAGCTTCTCTGATGTTGGGTACATTGACCTTGGCCATGTCATTGCCAGCGACACCAGCCAAATGATAGTTATTACCGAGCCATCGCTGTTTCATGGCATGCTCAAAGCCAGACTGTATGACAGAATGTTTCGCCAGCTCGCACATGTCCACGGCCGACAGCTTATAGATCTGAGCCGCGACAGCATACTCTTCTATGAGCGGCTCTTTGGTGAACGCGAACTGTAGCGGATCGTCTGTCGATAAGCTGACATTGAGACCACGTCGAAAGTATTGTAGGAAAGGGTTGCGTTCGTAGGCCAGGAAAAGAGCGTTGTTGCTCAAAGGGCTCATTGCAACCCCGATTTGTTCCAGATAGAAAATGTACTGCAGCAGCGGGACCTTACGTAACAGCAAGCCGTGGCTAATACTATGGCAGCACAGCGTAGCGGCGGCCAAGTGGTCAGTATCACCAGCTTCACCACAATGCGGGCGGAGAACAAACGTGCTGAAGCCACGCTGTTTGCGCCATACGTTTAGTGATGAGATGTTGGCGAACAAGTAGTAAATCCAGTAGGTGTATGGCGGGTTTTGCTTGGTGTTCCAGTCCTTAGGCAGTGGGAACTTGCGATAGATGCGGCGCTCTGCTTTGCTTTCATCGTCCACAGAGTCGAAGCCAATAACGCGCTGCAGGAAGACGTGCAGCTTTGGGTGTTTGCTGGGATCCTGCGTTACCTCGAAGAGCGGCTGGAATAGATTCTTGATAACCTGGTCGAAGCTTTCCATCTGACCAGATCCTTTGTACACGTCGTACAGTCGCGGTATCTGAATCAGCCACCGGACATTGGGCGAGTACAGCTTGTTGTCTACCACCCAAGCGGCGAGCTTGTCCCATTCGTCCATCGACCGCCCATAGATGCTGATACGCCATTCTACCATCTGGTACTTGCTGCTCTCCAGATCGGCAATGACTTCCTTGGTAAGCTCTGCGAGATATCGGCCCTTCAAATGATTATCTGTCTTCAAGAAGATTGTTCTCAACCTGCTTTCGCCAACGGGGTTGTACTTCAGGTTGAACTTGTCAAATCGATGGAACGAGTCTGTGTGGGCGTGCATATCCAGTGTGTCAATACTGAGATCGTATGCTGTGAGATTGATACTTTCGAACACCTCCTTAAGCGTGAGAAATTTTCCATCTCTGAACAATACGACCTCATCGGGGGATTTCTTCATCTTGCTCTTGATGAAGCGTAGCAAATGCTTCTGGTTCATGCAGGCAGAGTGGTGAACGTGAGTATCGACCTTTCGGACATTGTAAAAGTCACGATGTGGCACGGCTTTCGTGTCGGCGATTTCCTGGTACTCATTCAGAAGCACGTACAAGTTGAATTTGCCTTCCAGGTATTGCAGTCGACGATAAGCGAACGATTTGCTCGGTCCATCAGAGCTAATGCTCAGTATGGTGTCGAGGTCCATATAATACTCCCTGATGTCTGGTACGTGAAGAATGGGCTCACCGAGGTCAACAGCGGCGGAAGACTCATACACCTGGTAGACTCCTTTTTCGTCCAATTTGAAGGACATCTCCCCAGCTTCCGGGACTGGCAGACAGTCGTCAAGATCAAAGTCTTCGCCAATGTCCTGGCCCATTTTACGCTGCTTTCGCCGGGGAGTGACTGGCGTCTTGACGTCCTCATCGATGGGTTCGCCATGCTTGTCTGTGCGTTGCTTATTTTCGTGCCACACTGGCTCAGGCGGTGGAGGATAGATTCTCCATGCCGGATCGTCCTTTGGATTGTCGTGAGGGCCCTGCAGAGAGAGGCGGATGTACTTGTGTCTTATATCAAGAACTCGTTGAATGTTGGAGTAAATTGCACTCAGCTCTGTGGTTACACTGGAATCGTTCGGCGCATCTTGGCCAATGCCTGCTCCTGCGCCATGTATGCCTTCCTGCTCAAGCATTGGCTTGGCCTCGTGCGGTAGATCTGGGTGCAGTGCATGTGCTCGTGCAGCTCTATCTGCCAACGCTGGGTCCTCATCTTTCACTGCGGCAGAGTGAACGCCATTCGTGCCCTCAAATCGCCCGATGCCTGGCGACTGGATGGTCGAACTGTTCGGATCCTTCTTAGGATCGCTGAGCCCGACTGGAAGCGCGGAGGCAAACCCTGGATCTTTAAAGCTACCCCTACTACGGATACTGCCACTTCTTCGAAAGGGTTCGCCCATGTGCGAGCCAAACGTCTTAGAGCGAATGGTTGGGCTGCTCGCGAGAGGAGTTGTAGCCTGCTCATCGTACATGGTATTCTGCCTCTGCTGCTGATAGAACTGCTTGGCTTCTACGTGTGACATCTGCTTCTCCAGCTGGTAGTTGTATGTGGTGGTCCTTCGTTGCTTGTCCCTTGCGAGCATGCCCTGTGGCTCCGGCTCTTCGACAGCAGCTTCGCCTTGCAATGCCGCCGCATCTCTGGCACCCGCACTCTCAATGTCCTTGGATGCCCGTCCCACAAGGCCCATCGATTCGTGGGCGTCTTCGTGAGGATCGGCGTCGCTGCCGCCTTCGCCGTCTGAAGAAATTGCAGCGTCGTCGACGTCTTCGTCGTCCGTGTCCGGATCATGTACTATATGGTGCGCTGGGAACGAGGGAGGCATGGCGCTGCGCTGCATCATGGTGATACAGCCCGCGCGGCTGGGACTCGACCAAAGCTTGTGTCAGACTGCAATACAAAGAAGCTCCAGAAGGGCGCGTGCATAGGGAGTAGCGGGTGAGATATAGGGTACTGAAGATGTATGAGAAACGTTACGCGGTGGTGCTCAGGTAGCAGAGACAAAGAACAAATGAATATGTGTTGGGAGAAGATCGGGCGCGTGGTGAACGTGTCGAGCTCCCAGAGAACCCTTCAAAGGAAAGCTGTTCCACCTCCGCCTGACTTGATCGTCGTTACGCCTGCGATACGCCAAGCGTGATCTGTGAGTCGCTTCCGTTCTCTGCTAGAGCAATCATTGTGCTCATCGTCGTGCCGATTGCAGTTTCGGATAGCAAAGCCATGGAAAGGGTAAGACGTATCATGTTGTCACTGAGTACAGTACGCTGTTGCATGGTACAGACTGATGGTGAGCGCTAAGTAGATAGCCTCTCGGTCCGCCTTATGCCGTGTAACGAGGTATACACTTCACTCCTCCCGGACGCCGTTCTTCTCTCTCCATCAACTTTGCAGAATGAGCACATATTCTCCAGCGGACCACGCCGCGTCAAGCTACCGCGAGATGAAGGTCTCGAGTAGCAGAGCTGAAGGTTATCGGTATGCGTCTCTTGGACCACTGGACGATGTTTCCGTGAAGGGGCGGTTATGCCAGCTGAGCCATGAGCCAGGCATCCTATCCTGATGCACAGAGTGGCCGCCGCGCGATGGCATTTCGACCTGATGGGGCGCCCCGAGAATATGTAGGTGATGCTTTCGAAGAGAGGCACGCGTTACTTCCGTTTGATTACAGCAGTTACTGCACCGCGACAGGCAAGACAAGATACAAATCGAGTCCTTGTATCATGCACGGGCGTTGTCTGGTAAAGTAGTGTCTGCATTCACTCGCCTCTGTTTTAGGTGGGGCAAAGTTCGCGTTGCAACCTCTTCGCGCTTCCATACCATCTAACTTCATCCGCAGACCCAACCAACCACAAAGATGCAGCTCAGTCGCACATAAAACACGCTCAGTCGCACATACACAACGTGCACCGACAGTTCCTTCTGGTCCGCTAACACCAACATCGCCACCATGCCGACCCTCAAGCAGATCACCTGCTCCGTACAGCTGGGCCCTAGCGACACCAAGCTGAAGGAGTATGGACATCGCTTCACCGACGGCGGCGTAGAGGCCTTCATCGCTGTCCCCGATACAAACATCCCGTTCAATGTGCGCGTCACAAGTAGCGGGTACATCGCCCCTGGACTGGCCGCATATGTCTTCATGGACGGCCAGTATCAGTGCAATCGGAATAGGCAAAGACTTCAGCTTCCAGCACCTGGGATGAGCACACGCGACTATGAAGTTGACTTCAGATTGCGACAAAAGGAGGAGAAGACCGCCGGGGGCACTTTTGTTGCCAGAGAATGGACGTTTGCAGAGCTCAAGACAGGTGGGCGGCTCAGATCTTGATTCGGAGCCACGATGACTGACTCCCACAGGCAACGCTGACAAGGCCCCTGACACGAATCCTGCTTTCGCGAAGAATGTCGGCACTATCGAAGTAGTCATCCTCAGATGTAAGGGTGACTCGACCCACAATCCTGCGGAAACTGTGATTGATGGCGGTGGCGAGATTGGAGTCGCCACAATATCCAGAGCACCACCTGTAGCACACTCAGCCCCTGCAGCGAAGGCGAGGAGTAACACTAAGCCAGCATCGAAAGCACCCTCTAAGGCACCATCGAAACAGCCATCCGCGGCAGATGACGATGGCATGGGCGGCATGTTTGGTCTATTCGACGGCGCTGGGGACAATCCAGGCTATGGACGTCGCATACCGGGCTACTATGACGATCGTGCACCTTTGCCACAGTACAGGCGCGATGTCCGCGACGACAACCCCTACTCTCCTCGGCCTTTCACAGTTCACGGCGGTGGTAACCGTAATGCAGGTGATCAGCGAGCGCGGGCGTACGATACTCGTCCACGAACTTCCAATGATCGCTTCGCGCCTCCTGACACACCGCATTTAGGGTACGACTTTCAACAGCGCCGTGGATATGCGCCAGAAGCGGTTCAACAATCACCCCTGCAACGCCAAGACCCTCGTCCTTACCAAAATGCATACACTCCTCGGGCGCTACCATCAACGCTTCTGCCCCGCGTCAGCTCCCCTGAGGGATTTGATTTCATCCTCAATACCTGCAAGGAAATGGACGGTGTGTACCGTTCAAGCTTTGGTGAGAGACAGAAGGCTGCAGAACTAGCCCAGGAAGCACGAGCTTGGGAGAGTGATCCCGAGATGCATCTAAGCGCCATGAAGGCTCTTCGATACAAGCAGCAAGAACTCCATCAAATGGATGAGCAGCTCACTGCAATGCGCGAGACCATCTACGCAAGCATGAGGAGAATGAACCCAAAGACCTGGCAATACACGAGAGATTTCCTGGTTTTAGAAGCTCGACTCTTTGATCCCAACGATCCACAGATGCAAGAATGGCCGGACCCAAGATTGCAGCAACATCAAAACTTGCGATTGCCTGACTACGGGATGACACGAACAAGCGGAGCGATAGATGATCGGACAGGTCCCAGTCCCAGATCTAACGATGGCTGGGAAGAGGTGGGACAAGGCGAGACAGGTGGCGGACTACAGCAGAGACAAATGAGAAAGCAGTCGGGCGCACAATTCACTGGAGATGGACGGGGTGACGAGTCTCAGCAAGCGAACAACAACTGGGCCACTGACGATGTCGACGCACAGGCCAGCAATAAGGGTAACGAAGATGTGTGGGACAGTGGCTCGAAAAAAGCTCACGAGGACAACGCCTGGGACAAGAATGACAATAGAAACGAGTCAAAAAATCACGGGAACTCGGTTTGGGCAGATAATGGCCAAGCACAGTCTAATGCCGGAGGAAATGATGGGAGGAGCACGAGGGATGACAATGGTGATGCAAAGCAAGATGCAGCCGGATGGAGTGGCGACAATAATAATGACTCCGATTCAAAGGCCTCAAACGCCTGGCTAGACAACAACGACGGTGCTGGATCGCAGCAGAGTGGAAGCAAGAAGGGAGGCCTGTGTGGTGGTGGTGGAAACGACAAAGCTGACCAAGACATTTGGGCCCAAAACAATAGGGACAACAAGAGCCAAACCGTCAAGAGCAAGATTCATCAATGGACTTCCGACGACAAGGGGTCCAAATTTGCCGCCGGTCAAGGGACCCAGAGCAAGGCCAAGTCTCGAGGCGGAGGTGGTGATTGGGAACAAGTAGGTGCTGGTGAGGCTCATGCTCGGTCATACGCCTCAAGCAGACGCCCATCTCGAACCACCCCATCCGTCGCCCTCGAGCCTGTCATCAAGCCCTACTGGGCGGATTGGAACAAGCCACAACAGGACACCACCAGGCCGAGAGTACAACCACGAGACCCATATGAGTATCCACGACCAGCAACTGTCTTGGCACCATCAGGGAGAGCGAGAGATGTCAGCCACGGTGTTCAAGCAGGACGAGGCGCCGACTACGCTCACAAGACTTTCCGACCAGAATACCTCGACACGATGGTCAAGCCTTACGCCATTTTCACCTTCAAGTATCGCAGTCAGTCAGCACTTGAGAAGATCCTCAAGCGCAGAATCGACACCAGCGACACGAAGCGCGCAGTCGACGAGGCAGAGAAGGAAAAGCTGATGAGATTGCCGAAGGACGAGCTGGTACAGGAGATGCTTAGGATGAAGTCGGATCCTCCCAAATCCGGTAGTAAGTCAGCTCCAGCAGCAAAGGCACCTTCGAACCCCGGGTGGGAAGGGAAAACACCCTCTCAAGCAAACAAGGACTGGGGTGGTGATCACCAGAGGGACGACGTCAAGCCCAGTGACTCTGTTAGCAATCACACGGCGAAGCGCAGCAATCGTGGCGATGATGCTTGGGGTGCTGACAATAATAAGAGAGAATCTTCTCGGAAGTCTCAGGCCTATGCTGGCAAAGGTGGCAATACATGGGGCAAGCAGAGCAACAATGGCAAGAAGTCCGAGAAGAAGGATGATGCTCAAAAGCCGAAGAGCAAAGTCAGTGACTGGGCAGGTGCTCCGGCAGCGGGAGGCAATGATGGTTGGGGCGCGCCTGCTGGTGACAACACCTGGGAAGCAGACAAGGGCGGTAACGGCCAGGCCAGCAGCAAGTCTGAAGAGCACTTCGCCGGCGACAAGAATATGAAGGCCACCGGCGATCAGAAGGTAACAGGAAGCTGGGCAGCTGCAGGCTGGTAATCAGTTCATAGCATATCTCGCTGCACTGTCTCTACGTGGGCGCCGCCCTTATAAAGACATTCAACGCCTCATTAATCCTATCCCACCCACCCTCCACCTCTCCCGCCAAATCATGCACAATCGTCCTCCTCCCATCTCCCGGCGCTTGATCCTTCCTCACCTCAGCCCTCACCCCCGGCCCAAGGACACCGGCGACCCTCTCCTCCTTCCTTCAAACCTTGCAGGGCACCTCACCATTCACGGAAGCAACAACCCTTCCGCGAACGTCTCCGCTTGCCGCCTGTGCGGCTTCTCAAGAAACTCATTGTCATTCTGCAACAATCACGTAAGATCCTGTATATGCGTCGCTTCACCCTTGTAGCTGGAGAATCCGGGTCTGGACATCCCAAGGATCAGGCTCATTGAAGCGGTACATGTGAACTGGGATCTTATCGCTGAGATTCTCTGCCAAAGCTAGTAAGTGTAGGGGCGTAGAACTTAACGTCGTTGAAGACTTCGAGAACTTTGATGGAAGCTTCGTCTTCTGGGGTTGAGGGGGTAATTCCGTAGGGTGAGAGGAGTTTTTGGCCTGGCGAGCCGGGAAGGGAGGTTGCGATTGAGGTTGAGAAATGCTGGGCGATTCTTTCTTTCGATGGAGGAGACGAGGACCCATTATGTTACCGTCGAATTATAGTTCAGCGACACAGCTACCATAGGCGTTCCTCTGTTCATGGACAGTTGCACAAGGCGCTTCAAGTCGTACTGCGGGAAAGCGCTCGAGCGTCCCTGGAAGCCTTTCCCCGTGGATGAACACAAAAACTAGCAATTGTGCTGCTGTGAGCGCATTGCTGGTGCCCTCGCACTCCACTAGCACCGGAGGCGCAAAGCGACCCGCAATAGTGGCATCTTGAAGTGTCTAATGCCGTTGTTGTCAGAGTTGCCTGCTACCTTGCCGATGTTGGAATGCGAGATGGATTAAAACGTCATGTCGTGGACTGCTGAGTAGTAGAATAGCTCAACCGTATGCAAGCAGAGTGAGACGACGCGTCGTTATACAACAAGGAGAGTTCAAGTACTCAGGAGCCTTTTCGAGGGTCGTCAGACTGTGTCGTGAAGTCTATCTAATTTGAGGCAGCCGCGTCAATTGCGGACTATTCTGTCCGCTCTCTTCCGAGCTGGATTCTGAGCTGGCCAAGAAGTGCCAGACGGACTGCTCGAGCCTGGAAGCCAACACAATCTGATCATTTTGCTGTATTTGTGTCAAGCGGATTGTGTTTCGAGTGGAAGAGTAAGAACCGCGATCCCGAGCGCTCGGAGGTACAACGGAGTGCAGTCCGGTCGTGCTTCACGTGATTCAATGCTTACCAGAGCTCTTCCTTGCTCCTCTGGAACTGTGCTCAACTTTTGCTAGTCGTTATGCAATATTGTCTGAGCAGTCTACCTCATCTCATGTCGCTGATGTGGATGCAGTGGACGTCGTTTGTTGTACAGCAGGGATATATACAGAAGTTTTTGCTCGGCGAAGGAGGGTATCTTCACTCTTTAGAGCATTGGAACAGCAAGCGTCTATAGTGTCAGCAAGGCCAAGTACGCCTCGCTCTCCCTTTCGTCTCGATTTGAATGCCGTGATGCTCTCTGCGCGCATCTCATCTCGCTCATCCCTATTGTCCCTGTGTGATCATTACTTTCTCGCGGCGTTCATGGGTTTTCTTTCGCCAGTTTGTTAAAGTAGGCTTCGAGATCGAACTTGGGGTCCTCTGGGTTGGTTATCACTGTGAGCAAACACCGTCAGCATCTCTCCCATATGCCCATAGATGTCCCACGGGCCATGAGATTTTCCATGCTCGTTCTGGTCCTCTTCCATCCCTCCTGTTCTGCATTGACATAAACGTACCGCCATCACCATTCTTGTTGGAGGAGTGCTTCTCTGCGAACTGCTTCTTCGCCTCGTTTATAAGTTTCTGCTTGCGGTCCCATTCGTGCTGTGCTGCCGCGGCCTTATCTCTTGAGTTGATGGCTTGCTGGTGTGTGAAGCCGTAGAAAACACCGAAGACGAGCGCGCCCCATCGGAGGACCTGTTGATCGATGTGGTTAGTACGGCGACAGAAACAGCTCAATGCATCGAAGTAGGGCTGCCCTTACATTCACTCCTGTTGACGAGGAAGCCATTGCGGATGATAGGGAGTGTGAAGAGGTCGGCCCTTCGTGTAGATGTGCGCTCGACACCCGCAAGATGCTGCTGGAGGGAGTGGAGAGGGTGCGCGGAGGTGATGTGACCGGATATGAATTGCAGCAAGCGGTGGTTGGGTGTCGCTGAAGGTGAGCTTTCTTCTCGGAGAACTTCGGACCCTTGCCGAATGGCGTACTGCAGTGAAGCGCGTGCGCGTTCGTAGCTACAACTCAGACAACATCGACATTGACACATCTTGGTGCAGCGTTGGGCACCTGCATATCATATCATGTCGTCCATACAGCAACGCAAGGACGAAATCCTCGCCAAGAAGGCCAAACTCGCAGAGCTCAAGCGACAGCGAGAGTTGCGCCAGAAGGAGTTCACCAGCAACCGGCAGAGTATCGATGCCTCAGAGGTGTGCCTTCACGTTGTGCAGGCGCCGTGCGGACTGCTGACTTAGTCGAAGCTAGTAGCACCATCACCCAGGAGCTCGAGCGCAACGAAACGAGAAGACATCGAATCTCTCATATCCTCCTTAGTTGATCGACCTTCATCCACCACACCTGGCACACCTACAAACAAGAAACGGATAAGCAGGATCGATCAATCGTCCGACGATGCGAGCACATCATCAGCGACATATCAGGATGCATCAACCGAGCCGCAGACATTGTCCTTTGCTGGCCTCACCACAGTCTACGAGATTCCGGTTGAGTCCAAGCCGGAGGTGATATCATACAGCAAAGGTGTGCAGACGGAGCAGCAATGGCAGCCTGATCTGGACAGTGAGGATTCTGGGGAGGTGAACAGTGCAGATCGGAGTCCTTCGAGAAGACGGAGGAAGTTGAGCCCGCGGGAACGAGAGCTTGAGGAGGAACAGATCAGACACAAGCTACGGCAGGAGATTGAAGAAGAGCTGAAAGCACTGAAGCTCGACGAGGCGGTGGAGCCGGAAAAGGAGAGGTTTCCAGCACGAGCACTGGCGCCTGAAGAGCTGAGCGCTGTGACAAGCAGCAACGACTTTTTGGACTTCGTGGAGAGAAGCAGTAAGGTCATAGAACGAGCACTGGACGAAGAGTACGACGTTCTGGCCGACTACGCCTTGCAATTCCGTGAGGTGGAAGATGACGACTATGTGGGCAGGAGAGGGCGACGAGTGAAAGAGGTGGCACAGTTCAACTTGGACCATGTCATGGGCGGTAAGCGCATCATCAGCGATATCGACTTCAGTCCAAAGTTCTCGGAACTATTCTGCACTGCCTACACGAAGTCAGCACGATCTCCTCACACGCCGCCAGGTCTTCTGAACGTATGGAATATGCACCTCAAAGGACGACCGGAATACAGCTTGCATGCGACATCAGATCTTCTATCTTGCCAATTCCATCCTTACCACCCATCTCTCATTCTCGGCGGGACCTACAGTGGCCAGCTCTGCCTGTGGGACACTCGCGCACGAAATCAACGGACAGGCGAGCCGGTACAGAAGACCCCACTCACAGGCGGACGAACGGGACACGCTCATCCAATCTACAGCCTGTCGGTAGTTGGTACGCAGAATGCGAGCTCGGTCGTGTCAGTGTCTACCGACGGTGTTGTCTGCGCCTGGTCGACCGACATCCTCACTCAACCTCAAGAATACCTTGAGCTCCATGCGCCAAATCCGTCAGCATACAAGACTGATGACGTGGCGCCCACCTGCATCTCCTTCCCTGCTTCCGATCCGACCTACTTCCTGGCCGGAACAGAGCAGGGGAGTATCTTTCCAGTACATCGATACGATCGTGCGGGTGCCAAGTCTGGCGTGGACGCAAGGACGAGTTACAAAGGCCACGCAGCGCCAGTCACTGGCATCGACTTCCACCCGGCTCGAGGCAAGATTGATCTGGGTGACCTGTTCGTCAGCTGCGGACTGGATTGGAGCGTCAAGGTGTGGCGTGCAAGACCGCCGACGACCAACAGCGCCACAATTTCGGGTAACGCAGAAGTCATCAGCCCGCTTGTCTCAATCGACCGCGACGACAGCGTTTATGATGTGAAGTGGTCCCCTACCAAGCCTGGCATCTTCGGCTGCGTAGATGGTGGCGGCCGATTGGACATCTACGACATCAACGCAAGCTCAGAAGTCCCAGTCGGAGGTGCGAGACCCAGTCACGTTGAGCAGGATCCCTATTCCTTGAAGAGTCTCAACAAGCTCGCATGGGAGAAGAGCCAAGGGAGACACGTAGCTGTTGGTGGACTAGACGGCATAACCACGGTGTTCGAGGTCGGGAGTGAGCTGGGAGGCGTAGATACGAAGCAGGACTCATGGGTTGGAGTGAAGAAATGGGTGGGCAGGCAGAGCAAGACCAAGGTCGAAGTGTGAAGCGACTTGATTTGAGATACCCATTGCAAATTGTGTGATCCTAAGCAAGACCACGATGCTGGTGGTCTATACAAACAGCCACGTGCCTACGAAGGCCAAGTTCCTCCGACCTTGTGGCCCTTGTGACATGCTACAACTTGGTCGTCCACGTAGCACTGTAGGACCCATTGACCTATAACCAGCACAGCTTTACCCTATACTTACCCTATAACTTGTAGTTGAATACCCTATACTATAGAAGATAAGTTACACGAAGCGCGATGAAGCTTCGCCCGCGGCTAAGCGAGATGCCCCATCGATATTATCGAACTCGCCGGAGCTAACACTTCATCCCAACAGGCAGGTATCATGCCACCCGATGCTACAGGTACATGTTCCCAATGCTTCCCAAATCGCCTCTCCTGCAATGGATAAGTAGAAGCTGCTTTCTCTCATCCCTCTCACGCCCCAGAAACAGCAATTATCTGCCACTGCTCCACCACCATCTTGCTCAAAGCTCCATCCACACCACATCCATCATCATGTCGTCCGCCATCCCAGCCCAACAGATCGAGGCAGAGACCGAACACCTCACCAATGGCTCCTCCACTCCCGTCAATGCCTGGACCTCGCCCCCGCCCTCAGCCTTCGATTTCCGCAGCGACACAACCACCACCCCCAACGCTCGCATGCTCGCCGCCATCACCGCCACAACTCTCGCCGACGACGTCTTTCAAGAAGACCCCACAACCATAAATCTCGAAACCTTCATGGCAGAGCTCACAGGCAAAGAAGCTGCCTTGTTCGTCATGAGTGGCACTATGGGGAATCAAGTCGCGATCCGGACACATCTCCAAGGCCCACCGCATAGTATCGTAGCGGATCATAGGGCACATATCATCGAATGGGAGGCAGGAGGCGTTGCAAGCTTGAGTGGAGCACTGGTGAGAGGTGCAATTCCTAGTGGAGGGAGGAGTTATATTACGCTGGAAGATGTCAAGAAAGTCGCGGACTTGAGGGATGATGTGCATGGGTGTCCGACGAAGATGATAAGTTTGGAGAATACGCTGGGAGGGACGATCATGCCTTTGGCCGAGACGAGGAGAATTAGTGAGTGGGCGCGGGAGAAGGGCATTGTGATGCATTTGGATGGTGCGAGGCTTTGGGAGGCTGTGGCTGCGGGGGCGGGGACTTTGAAGGAGTTTTGTGAGTGTTTTGATTCGATTTCGTTGTGCTTCAGTAAAGGGTTGGGAGCGCCGATTGGATCTGTGATTGTAGGGACCAAGGCTTTTGTGAAGAGGTCGCGGTGGGTGAGGAAGGCTATTGGTGGTGGTACGAGACAGCTTGGTGTTCTCACTGCTGCCGCGAGAGTTGCTGTGGAGGACACGTTCCTTGGAGGGAAGTTGAAGGAGTGTCATGAACGGGCACGCCAGATTGAGAAAATTTGGGCAAAGTATGGTGGCAAGACGACGAATCCGGTTGAGACGAACATGGTGTGGTTCGATCTCGAAGCGGCTGGCATTACATCGGAAAAGTTCATCGAGGCAGGCCAGAAGGTTGGCTTACGGTTGCTTGGAGGTAGACTGGTCGTACACTACCAGATTGGTGACGAGGCACTACAGCGTGTGGACCAGCTGGCTCAGGCGGTACTTAAGGGCAAGCAGCTCAATGGCAGCGTCGAGCATGACGTGGAGAAGATGAAAATCACGACTGAATAAATCTCTGTGCATGCAAAGATAGGATAGGCGGTATTAGTGATGTGGCAACTATAGCATCACGGTGGGCAACCTTGCAGAGGTCTAGTGGCGTGCACGGCCCCTTGTTGAAGCATTCACTTCGCGGTGTCGACGCCTGAGCTTTTGCACTAGTCGGCATATTCTGACTAAGACCCGCAGCTGGTTCCTGACTGGAAACCCAAACACTCCCGTGAAGTTCACGCTCTTTGCAGCTATCTCAACACCCGAACATCCGAACATTCGACTGTAACAGACTTGCGGCGCACCGCACTACACGTGATAGACTCTTCAAACACGACGTAGGCGTCACAATCCAACTTGGTCGGCATCCGACTCTCTTGCGCTACTGTCCTGTGTCACGTCGCGCACTTATCGGCCATCATGGCTGGTGCCTCAGTCGACAAGCATGTCCGAAGTGGTGACCGAACTAAGCTGGCTCGAGATCAGTCGACGAGCAAGACCACAGCGGTGACTCGAAACAAGCTGGCTTGAGATCAGTCAACCCGCCACCATATGCGAATGATCGCGGTGTGACAGAAGATATCGGAGGTAACGCGAGGCCCAGCAGCGTACATAACAGGCCTGGTTCTCGTCAGCCACTGGCGGGTCCGAAGCGGAAGCGCGATGATAAAGATGAAGAGGAAGAGGGCGAGGATGAGGATGAGGATGAGGATGAGCGAATTGAGGACGAGGGCGAAGACGAGGGAGACGATGAGAAAGGTAAAAGCAATGATGACGATGGTGTCGATGGAGAGAAACCAGAAATTGTCGCCGTTGACCCTAGTGGCCTTTGTCACAGCACATCTGGTGATCCCCGCAGCAAGAGAATGCGTGGGAAATGTTAAAATGATCTCTGTCACGACACGGTAATGGTCACTGACCTCTGTTAGCTGGTCGTTTCCATTGCAATACAACTGACAATCCTCCAGGAGAAATAAGAAGAACACCAATAGGACGTCAACGAGCTCGAAGACGAGCTCAACGGCGACGATGGCGTCCTCCGGAGACTGATGACCAAACGCCGAAAACGTGGGCGAGCCACAGTCACGCATGATTCGAGCCTTCGGCGGACCTATCACGACTGTTTCCATTACATCGAAGCTAGCAGAACAACCAGCAAGATTGGTACTCTGACCATCGATGAGGCTTTCCGCGATGTACTTTATGGTATGACGAGGCACATGATATCGTTGGAGGCCGATGAGAGGGTGCTTCAGGAGGCGCGAAGAAATTCACCGAGACTATCAGACGCAGATCGCGCCCAGGCAGAGGTACGATGCGAATTACCGACACTAAAGGTTGGCACAGCCAAGGAATTGTTTCAAGAGGTCCAGTCGCATTGGTGTGAACGGGATGTACGTCCAGTCCTAGCAGCCGTAGGACTCCTTAACACTGCATTGTTCTCGCCAGTAGGCCCTTCCCCTGTTGTATCCAGGCGACCATTCAATCAAGGCCTGCCAACGCCACAAATCGTTGAATACCGCTCCCCCATCCGCTGTTGATCGAAGGTAGCAGAGCCAGAGACGCATTGAACGCTTGGTGAAGTGAGTTGAAACTCATCCAAAACATATATTGTGCACAGCTTGCATAGTACCTTGCAATGTACGCAACTACAGAGTGGGCAGATTTCGACGCCATGCTGTTACTGGGACATACCGAGGTCTTTGAAGACAGCGTGGCTGAAGCGACAAAGCATATAGAGCATGCGGATCAGCGCCACCAGCAGGCCATCGAAGATGTAGAAGCTAGTAACCTCTTAATGCCTCCAAGTCCAGTCAAAGTCGAAGAACCACCCATCCAATTGAAAGAGGCCAGATCGAAAGCGAATCCGAAGATGGGCGCGCGGTATAGCCATGGGCGAAAGTAGGACTCCGCAAAACTTCAGTCCAGTATCGACCTCAAAGAGTCCACCGACGCGACATCCCGCCCGGCAAAGCGGTAACACAATCCCTTCAGCCGATAGCCCAACCCGAAGTCACCTGCGGCGACTGGCGAGACTGCAGACCGCGACCAGGGAAGGAGCTCGTAAGGATAAGCTGCGCGTGAGGGAGAAAGTCTGGCACGTTCGTGTCGAGAAAGCGTCCAGATTATCGCCTTCGTCCTCGCTCTCCCTTAATGATAATTCCTGTGTTAAGCCTCCCTGGACTGATGATATCGACTATGACAACCAGCAGAAGTACGGCGCTAGTAACTTCAAGTCGGATGCTGTCTACTAGTCTGGAAGCTGCATACTATCGATATTCACCTTTATCTTCCTCTTCTCTCTCGCCGGGTAGCCAGATCTCACTAGAAAACAAAGGTTTCAAGGTCAGTAGATGTCTCATACAGGGAGTGAGGTGCCTAGAATCCTTCGGGTTTACTTACTGGCCATCGCCTTCCTGTGCAAACCTGCCAGCAACCAAGGCCAGCAACGCCACGCCAGCCATACACCACCACGCCAAGCCGACCACACCCTTGTTGAGCCCGACACCATAGATCCATCCCGCCAGCACAGGCCCGATAGTCCTGGTCGCTGAGCTGACACTCTGTGCGATGCCATGGATTGTTCCCAGCACGCTCGGATGCGGACAGGCATTGTTCACTAGAATCGCGGTAGAAGGCAGCGCAAACGTCCTGGCCACAACCTGAATAAGCAACACAATAGTGATGCCGATCCAGACGAGTAAACCAGAGGCTTGATGTGGTGGCGGAAGCGTTGATGGAATGATTGCCAGGAAGGGTGCGAGGATGTATGATATTGGGAAGAAGCAGGCAGAAAGGCGGTAGGAGGTGACGGCGCCGAGGTAGAAGCTGAGTCGTGGATAGAGGACGAGCTGGAGGGTGATGCCGATTACGCCCATGATGGCGAGGGCAGTACCAATCGCTGGCGGTGAAAGCGCAAGGCCACCTGTAAAGGTGAAGGGTGGGCGAGGCTTATATCCTTCGGGAAGTTTGAGCGTATCGCCACCGGTAGAGCTGTGTTGTCCCGTTGGGTCAAACCGCGGCGTGGAGAGAAATACGAACCAAATATTGGAGAACGTTCCCACATGAAAAGCTAGCAAACCATGGGCGAGTAGCACACACAGGACGTTCTTGGTCCAGATCTGGCGGAGAGGCAGCTTCTGACGAGGCCGTGGCTCCTCTTTTTTGCCAGTATTGTCCATCTCCAGGTCACTAGCATTAGCACGCCCATCGATCAGATGGTAATCTTGCTTGGATCGTCTCCTGAGTACCACCCTCGCAACCCATCGTGACAGGCGCAGTCCATAGTCCGGCTTCCCTCTTAGATTTTCCAGCGTTTCTTCCAAGCCAAGCATGACTCCCAGCGCACTCGAGCTGAGGAATGTCGCATTGACGATGTTTGGCAGAGCATAAGGCCACTTCATAAACAGCCTCACGCCATCTTCACCGCCAAATGTACTTCCAGGTCCGAAAAGCTGCGGATAGCTTCCAGCCGGATCAGCCAGCAAACCTCCTAGGAGTGGTCCAACGATGACTCCTATATTGAACGTCATAGGCAGCAGCAAGAATGCTCTGCTCTGATATTTCTTCTCCTTGACAATCTCGCTAATCATCGTCCTCATGACGCCCATGTTGCCGTTGAGTATACCGCCTACGGCGCGCCAGAACATAGCCACAGCAAACGAGCCACTGAATCCGAAGCCCAGACTCCCGATCGCAGTGCCCAGCAGTCCTATCAAGATGACACGCTTTCGTCCTAAACCTTCCCAATCTGCAAGCCTGCCCCACATGATCGCGGTCAGGAATTGCGCTCCTGTGAAAGCGGCGGCGAGGAGACCAGCTTGTCTGGCCACTGTGCTGTCGGAAGGAGCAGTGCCGTCTGCTAGCGTGAACGACTTTAATTGGTAGAACATGTAACTCTGCAAGCTGGTCTGCGTAAGAGGCTCACTCAGCCGCGCTAGAGTGAGGATGGCCAGCTGCCCCTTCTTCGGCAGAGAGGACCACGATACAGGCTGTGGCTTCGCGTTGGCGTCGTGAGTTGGTGGAGTTGTTGAAGGATCATCATCATCCGGGGGCGTCACTGCTGCGCGTGCAGAAGAGTAGTTCAGGGCGGTTGTGTCGTGGGCGAGGAGATGCTCATGTTCGTTCGTCGTTTTTGCCACTCCATCATTGCTATCGGATTCGTGTCCGCTGTCTACACTTTGCTTTCGTTTCCTGATATTGTCGTCAAATTGCGTGTCTGCGTACTTGCGGATCCCTTCAGAGTTATGTCCCTTCAGAGTTGTTGGACTACCGAGTAGAATGGTGACTGCGCTGTCTAACTCTTCTCGGGAGGAGGACGTTGGCCTCTGACTTTCTGCATGGTCGAAGTTCATCCAGAGCGACAAGTGAGGATTGTCCTAGAATAGCTGACTCTTTACCAGATACCTGGAATAGGCAGATCTGACAAACAGATCTACGCTGTGTACGTGGGGGTGTTGGCGCCAATAGTGGCAATTGCTCAGAGCGATATCGGACTTATGCCTTGAACCCCCTACTTGAACCAAAGAATTATTTTCATATAAAAAAGAGCACTTGGATGTGAGGAGAGAACAATGAGTACGAATGCAGGTGATAGCGGAAGATAGCTTAACTTTTTGGGATACTCTTAGCAGCGGGCGACGCCCTTTGGCAGTCTTTTCGCAGAGGCGGCGTCGGACGCCTGCAGGCAATGTGCCGTGCTTTCCGACTTTCCTGTGCTGCTCGGCCAAGCTAATGCTTCTCTGCTTCCTGCTCAAATGCCGGCCCTATCACAGCAGTCGTGGTCTGCTGCTGAGCCGTCTAGTCGCAATGTACAGACTCTATAGGTTGTACATACCTCCCTTTGCAGGGTATATCCAGGTCGTGCGCGCCATCGCCATGCATAAGAGCAGGACAGTCCTTCCTTCATTGGCCTCCGACCCAGTCGTCTAGAAGTCGTTGTCATCGCTGCCAGCAACAATGACATTGTTGATCTTGAGGACCATGCGGCAAAGCTGGGTCGCGAGAAGGAGTTGTTGTCTCTTGGAGATCAGGGGGTCGATCACAAAGTGCTGCTTCATGTCGTTGGAGCCAGTCTGCATGCAGTCGACACCGAGACGACCTCGACCCTCGCCCTTCGCTTGTCGAGCCTTGAGCTCCGATAATGTTTCGATAGGGCTGAGACCGCTGTTCTCCGCAAGGGCCATGGGTACGGCGTCTAGTGCATCTGCAAAGGCACGCATACTGTACTGCTCAAGGCCAGGTGTTTGCGACGCCTCTTTCTCGACAGCCAAGGAGCATGCAATCTCGGCAGAGCCACCACCATAGACGATGCGGTTATCTTTAACTAGGTTGCGAACAACACACAGGGCGTCGTGTAGCGATCGCTTGGCCTCGTCGATGATCATCTTGTTGCTGCCACGAATGAAAGCAGTGACAGCTCGTGAGTTCGCACATTCCTCGATGACCAGCATCTTCTCCCTTGTTGTGCCGAACGACATCTCGCGCACCACGCCCGCCTTTCCAAGCTTCTGTGCGCTTAGATCTTCGAATCGAGGTACAATGCGGCCGTTGGTTGCGATTGCAATGAGCTCGATCTCAGGTCCTCCGACCCATCGTACAGCTGGCAGCTCGTTGGTGAGGAGCAAGTGATTTGCTTCGTCGTCGAAACCCCATTGGCATATGACGACGTTCGCGCCGGTATCTTTGATCTGCTGAATCATCTCAGTGAACTTGGCCTGTTCGTACTTTTGCAGCTCCTTAAACTCTGCCACGCTAGTGATGTCGAGCTTGTGCTTTGTCTTTGGCTTCGGTGGCTCGAAGGCACAAGTCAAGATGGCAAGCTTCGCGTTTCGTACTTCCGAAGGCATTTGAGGATGTGAGAAATCTTTGTCGACGATGACACCCTTGACCAGCAAGGAGTCTTCTAGTGCGCCTCCAACCTTGCCGTCTACCTTGATCAACTCGAAGTCCACATCCCTCCTCTCAAGATCGGCTACCGAAAGTACTGCATCCACTGCCATCTGAGCGAACTGGTCGTGTGTCTTGGAGACAATCTTGCTTCCCAGCGAAGTCTTGGCCACCTTGAAGAGGTTCTCCGTCTTCTCCTTGGTGAACTCGATCACGTCCGCGATTTGGTCCAACTCTCGTACTGCGACATCGCAAGCCGCATCGTAGCCATCTGCTATGCGAATTGGATGAATGCCCTTGTCAATGAGTTCCGAGGCCTGCTCAAGAAGAGCGCCTGCCAAAACGACCACACCTGTTGTCCCATCTCCAATCTCGGCATCTTGTGACTGTGATAATGACACCAGGAGCTTTGCGATGTGGTCCTTGATCTCCATCTGTCCAAGAATGGTTGCTCCATCGTTTGTCACGGTAATGTCGCCGTCAGGAGAAATGAGGATCTTGTCGAGACCTCGTGGGCCAAGCGAGCTCTTGACGATGGATGTGATGGTTCGTGCGGCTTGTATGTGCTGCTTGACGGCATCCGTACCGTGCGTACGCTGCTTTTTGCCTTGGTCGCGGACGATGATGAAGGGTCTGCCGGACTCGTCTTGAGTGATCTGAGCTGTGAGGTGTCAGTGAAGCTTTCGTGAGAGCACGTGCTGTGCGTATGCGTACCGTTGCTCAGATCGAGCTCTATAGACGCGTCAGTCTCACTTCACTTGCAGTTCCGTCATCACATATGTGTCCAACTCACGCATAGGACCTGCAGCCATCTTTGCCTTCTTCTTGTCACTTGCACCGAACAGCCCCCCAGGCAACTGAGTGCAAACACCTCAACTTCCGCCAAATTTGTGGTACAACAACGACCGCCGCTTCGATATGCCCCGACAGTATCTTGGCTCGGTACAGCGCGACTCGTTCCAGGTCAACGAGAAGCAGGAAGGGTATGTGTGTCTGTTGGAAAGACGTCTGTTGTTTCGACGTCTGCTTGACTTGTTGACTTGAACGACTTTTTGGCTTCGAGATCTCCACCGGGTACAGCCGCATCGCGTCTTGAGCTCCTGCTCTTCTCGCGACCGATGCGACCGGCTTCCAGCCACTCGCCAGAACATTGCGCGCAAACCTCACCTTGCGCATCGATCACCGCTTCACTGGTCAGACTTCTACCAGACATACACTAATGACAATCCACTGAAAGCGCAGTCTCGAGGCGCATCTCACCAACACCGACGCGACAGAGCTCATCTACAATGCCTCGTGAGTCGCGACCAATGCCATCGTTACAGCTGCGCGCGGGAACTGATCTGACTCTAGCTGCTGTGTCCGATGATGGGAGCGACATCGATATCCCCGATGCCATTCCAGCGAAGAAGACGACCAAGGCTGATCCTATAGCCGAGGAGGACGATGACGAAGCAGAGGCTGAGGACGAATATGTGGTGGAGAAGATCTTGAAGCACAAATTCCAGAGAGGACAGACCATGTACCAGATCAAGTGGTTTGGATACGATGACGAGGCGGACCTGACATGGGAGCCGAAGGAGAACTTGTAAGCCTGAGCGCGATCGACCGTGCACGACCTATACACTGACGACATCACAGAGAGACGGCACCAGAGATCCTCGAGGCCTATCATCAGAAGATTGGTGGCACACCTGAGCCGCCGAACAAGAAGAGCGCATCCGCAGGCAAGAGAAAGTCCGAAGCCTTGGAATCACCAGCACCCAAGAAAGGCCGGAAAAGCCAGACCAATGGTTCGGCAGAATGGGAACCACCACTTGGCTCCTGGGAAGACCATGTCACCCGAGTTGCAGCAATCGTCGAAGATGACCTCAAGCCTGGCGTGATCAGGAAGGGAAAGACTGAGCCGAAGGATCTCAGCGGACTGCTCGAATGGGACAACGGCCGGAAGACGCAACACAACATGCAGCTGCTGAGAACAAAGTGCCCTCAAAGACTCCTGGACTATTATGAGAGTCATCTGTAAGTTGTCCTGCTTCCGGGTTGGGTCACTCTGACGGAAGACTGAATAGAACTTTCATAGACTAGAGCCCAAACTGGAGCAGCTCGCTGACTTGGATATTCCTTAGGGTATTCAAGGGCGACCCACGTGAGTAAGGTCAGGCACAGAGCCGTGGTGCGACAACTGAGATACACTGAGAACGCTCATGGCTTTTGCGCCTTCTTTCTAAGACACCCAGGCTAACCTCCCTTGACTTTTAGGGTATGTCGAGTGAGTTGCGAAAGGTCCGGAGAAAAGAGCAACATCTGACACGCCGTCCAGATTCCCGGACAATGAATAGGATTCTCGTCCGAGGCGTATCAACCTCAACGAGTATGTGAGAAAGGAGGATTGAGCCGCTGGGTCATGGGCAGCATTGATCGGTGTACAAACCCGCGTCATTGAGAAAGAACATTTAAACCACGCGAGATGAGTGAGGAATAGCTTCGTTGGCGGTCGGCGGGTTCTTATTCCACGTGGGATGGGTAGTGGCAGCTGTACTTTAGCGACTTCGGGAGACTGGATAGCTTCTTCTGCGAAGATGGTCCAATTCGGTTCGATTACGAAGATGACATGTTCTGTGATCGTGAGATGTGCCCCGAGCATTATTATCATCAGCATCAGCATCTAGACCTCACAAGCAGATGTCATGACTGAAGCTGAAAGAGTAGTGGAGCAAAAGACGTGCCTCTGTCAAGCCTACAGCCGTTGAAAGCAAGTAGTGTGGCCGTTGAGAATTCAAGCCACTGGACCTGTGTGTCATCCTCCCTTGGGAACACAAACACCACCCGGGGCCCGATCGTAATGCGCCGGGATCCTCAGACTCTAACTCGCCTCTTTGACCACATTATTCATTGCAGACCACGATGTTGTAGGGTTTGATAGTGCTCGCGCCCGTACTGTCAAGCCCATGAAACACAACCGGTAGTGTTCAACAGGCTTCTACAGACCTCCGGTTGGCTACCACAAGGAATAGAGCGGAATCCGATCGAAGCTGACGGTTGAGTGTAACCTTTTTAAAAGCACGTGAAATGACTGCACAAGGGCGGAAGCCGGCAGGAAACACGAGCGCGGTGGTGTCCATACCGCCACTGGGCCGCGGGTCCTTTCAAGCCTCGCCGCGCAGGATGAGATCCTTCAAGCCATGCTGTCCGACACGTCCGTATGGCTTTGAACTATGGGACCGGGGAAATGAGTGCCTTGGCGATGCAAATGTCGGCTGGCTTCCATCACATGGGCGGACCAGCGAGTGGCACAGCGGAGGATTCTGCTGCAGGGCCGGTCAGGATGTCCGCACGTGTGCACCTGTCAAGAGGCAGGATTTCGTGCCCGTTAGGCTCATGACCGCTCCTTCTTCATATCGAGGAACAGGAAATGGGGAAATGGGGAAATGGGTTGGGTGTGTATGTATGTGTTGTTCAGCGACTTTCCCCTTTGGGGAATATGCACAAATATACCCGAGAAGTTAGAGATGCGGTTCCAGAGAGTTGCGGGCCCGTTGACATGGCGTTGGTAGTAATCACACTGTCCAGGCTGTCCAGGCAAAACGCGTGAAATGACCTGCATATGTTGCTGCAGAGAGGTGCATGCAGTTGGGTGGCGTTGTCTTTATTGGCCGGGGCGGAAGTTGACAATGCCAATGAAGTCACCGATCGACTTGGTCGCTTTGACATGCTTCACTGCCTGCACGATATGTGACGAGTCGAAAGAAGGACAGGCGTACATGACCTCGAACCACGCGGCTCCACGGCACGTCGAAGAGAAACTGACGTCCGGCAGAAACGGAGCAATATGGGTGCAATTGCACCTTCAGCACACACCTTCAGCCTAGGGCTCCGCGACCGAGATGTGACTAACCAAGCACTAGGCATAGTTTATGCATCCCCTATTCATACGCTTTACTTTTTTGGTCTAAATCGGAGGGTTTGTCCCCTCTATATCTTTTGAACTATCTTACATACACGCTTCTATTTACATATAGAACGCAGCATGACTAATGGTAAGAATGGAGCGACGTAGGCACTTTACACACAAGGGAGGCTATACGAGGTAGTACACGCGTAGAAGTGAATACATCGTTCTTAATTCGGACTAGACAGACGACACCTGGTGCTGTATACAGTACTGCGCAGAGTCAGGAGTCTTGCAGCGGCCCCACCGACGCAGCAGGCATGTCTGCGCGCGCTGCTGTAAATTGCAGTGCTGTACGCCAGCACTAGCACCCGACGTCCAGCCCTTGTGCGACCACCGCTCTTATTAGCCTGCTGGAAAGATTGCGCTGGCGGGTGCCACCATCTCGTGCAAAGAAGCAATGTGTGGCCGCATGGGAGCCCGGTCAAGACCGTTTAATATCCGTCCATAGCGCCCGGTGGCGCTAGCCCGCCTGCAACTAACGAATCGATGGTGCAATATTTCTATATAGAGTCAGCTACCGTTTATGGCGTGTGGATGCACGTTCATGCATGCCGTTGGCCTAACACCCGTTTGACTTGTTTCTTGCTTTTATCCATCTACGCTCGCCGCTCATCATCATTTCGAGTCGTCTCGCTGCCCATCTCCCGTCTCTTCTACGGTGCACCAGCAAGATCTACGTTCGGTACGGTACCACGAGGGAACTCCTCCAGGGGTGCTGCGATCAACATCCCGGACCGCTCTCCGGACCGCTACCTAGAGACTTCGTGCTGCAAGGGGACCCATCACCTGCCGCTCTGATTCTAGACTCTGAATCGATTTGGGCTCGATATCTTTGTTTGTGCGAGTCTGTCTCAGCTGTAACTCTCTTTTAAAACGAGCCGACGCAAGGCTTTGCCAGCTGCTGCGAACACTTATCTTACGAGCAAAGAACGAGAAAGGAAGCTGGGAGCCGCATTTGGACATGCTTTGGCGACACAGCCTAGGAGAGGAGGCGCGATGATAACGGCCAATTCGTCCTGCAGCTCAACACGCACCCCGCGAGCTGCTGTGCAGCCATGGCTTTGTTATCAACGGTGCTGGGATGAGTCCACTTTTGCTTTGTGCCACAAAAATCGGCCATCACCGGGCCGAACAATCTCAAAACAAATCGATGGATCAATAAGCCGAGTATCGAATCCTGTGTTTGTCCTTCTGGTCTGCTTGCTAGCCTTCTGTCGAGGCACGAGGGCCGACGTGGTATATGGCTCTGGTGAAATATTACCGCGAGAGCTGTTGTTCGACCGAAGCGAACCACCACCTCTTCCACGAAGGCTGCTAGAACGACGGCAAGACGACTCCTCGTCGAGCCTGCCTTCTACCACGATACGGCCGACAGGAACATCCACTCCCAGTGTTAGTGGATCTGGCATACAAGCGGCCACCGAGACGGAATCATTTGTGTTTCCACAACCATTTGATACCGGCATTGGCAACAACTTCACAACAACGGCTTGTCCGACATTCTTTCAGAACTTTCTGAGCAACCAGCAATTCCGCGATTGCTTGCCATTTTCCTTACTTTTGCAGGTGAGCCAGAATAATCAGTCCGTTGCAATATTCCAACCTAACAACATCTTCAGACTTCCAACAGCTTCTTCACAGCTTCACGCTCACCTCTACGCCTAGCCAAGATATTGAACGCAACATGCAACGTCAACTTCAACTCATGCTCGACTCTCATGGATCAATATGCCCAACAGATCCAACAAACCTCACACTGTGGCGCGGACCTCGAAATGCAGAACCCAATGGTCACCGAAGCCTACAATGGCTTTGTGTCGTACGAGACCCTGTACCACGCCGGCTGCCTCACCGACACAGACGGAAACTATTGCTACAGTGACGCCGTCACGAACGCGTCCGCACCCAGCAGTAGCTATATCTACTACCTGCCACTGGGAGTCAAGCTCCCGGGCGGCGCACAACCGGCCTGTAACCAATGTCTGCAGAACACTATGGCTATTTTCGCAGAAACCGCTGGGAATTCTAGTCAGCCGCTTAGTCAGACCTATGTTGCTGCTGCAGACCAAGTTCAAATGAACTGCGGTCCGCAGTTTGTGGCCTCTTCGATTACGACGTCTGCGGCGACTGCCTCTCCATATCTACAAACATCATCTATTGGGCTCGCTGGTCTTTTGATGTCTCTCTCCCTCCTCTGGAATTTGGTTTGACCGATCCCCATTTCGTTTTGTGTATAGAGAGAGATCAAGTGCTGATCTCGGTGGGGATCGAAAGAGTTATCTTGGAAAATGTTTCGTATGTTCTATCTGATTTTGCATCTGATTAGCGAAGGCGTCTCCCGTGGGAAGTGGGGTGGGAAGGGGGAACGGAGAAAGGTCTCGGCCTTAGGAATCTAAACGGCGTTTCAAGACAGATCGAAGAAGAACAAGCAGGAGACCTCGTTGTCAGGACTGCAACTGCACAGCATAATCATCGACTACACAGCAGCATCATCATCATCATCATCATCGACAGCAGCAAGCCGTCCATCATCGCAAACAATGGCGACACAGAAATAACGAGAAACCACCAGCCATTATTGTATTGTATACATCTTAAAAAAGAATCCGTAACCAGAACTTTCATGAGCCCAACTCGATATACGGTCTACATACATACATACATACATACATACATACATACATACATACATACATACATTACTTACCCCTTTGACCCGTCCTCTACCATAGAAGAAATCGCCAACACGGAAATTTTTCCCGATCCCGCTTACTTGCTCTCGGCAAAATTCGAAGATACTATACCATACCAAACTATCCAGTATCCTGCTCTCTGACTGACTGACTGATTTCCTCGATCGGGTGAGGTACGACTCAGGAGATGGATGGGCATGGGAGAGATGCGGTGAAAAAATTCTGGCGAGGATCCGGGTTGACAGGGATGCGTTGGGCATTGAACCATGTATGCTGTAGCTGCTGCTGCTGACATACCCCCATCCATTTTCCCTTTCGGCCATTCTTGAAGCTAACATGTGACGAGGCCGCTTCCTTGCCTGCGTTTCCCCTCGTTCTGTTTTGGGGCACTTTGTCCTCAGATGTGAGGGGCAACATAAGCAATTCACGGCAGTCGACATCGCCACGAGGTCGAGGTCGTGGAGCAGGAAGAAGCAATGAGCTGATTTGAATGGAGAGTGCAGGTCCTAATGATTGTACATATTGCTGTGCTATAAAGGTATCTCGAAATCAAAGCCTTTGCGACAGCTAGCTGCCGAAAACTCCTCAGCCACCATCCCAATTGGTGACTCTGTTCACCTACAGCGACAGTCAAGGTAGGATTCCATTCACGCCGATGCTGATGTTCCGTTTTGGTGGAGGCGCGCAGGCCGATATAGAGGAAATATGCCGAGGTGGTATAATGCAATGCGGGTTGGCACGTCGTCGCTCCGTGTCGTTCATTATCGTCGTTGATGCATTATCTGGCAGGTCTTCAAAAGCAGAAGACCACACCGTGCGTTTCTTGGGCAAGCTGCTGTGTCGCTTGGCCTTTGGGTTCTGCTGGTACCGAGTTTCGGTCTCCTTTGTTGGTAGTCGTGGCGGACATGACTTTCGTCAGCTGAAGGTTGTCCATGCAGTGATCAATGTGGTTGATCTGGGCGTCTTCTCCTGCCGAGATGGAGCTTGAAGAGAGCTGACCTGCGTTGCTCATCGATCCGTTTGATGATCGGTGGGAGCTCGATCGCGCGAGGCCAATCTCCTTCTCGAAGTCGTGAGCTTTGTATGATGGTGGCTGCAATTCCCATTCTTCGAGCATCTCCATGCGCCAGTTGATCTTCAACCGCTTGCCATCTGCGATGATGATATCACTTGCGCGCTGTGAATCTCCGAGCAGCACAGGAAGGCACCTCTTGATGTAGCGTTGGATCTGAGCTGCTGATCGGTGGTGCGGCGGTTGCCACTTTCCGTCGTCTGTGAAGTTGGTCGCCGGTGAAGCGTAGATCATGTCCTCGGAGAAAGTCGAGTTCATGGTGGTACTGGTCACTGAGCGATGATTGCTGGGTCGGACTGGTCGGGCTTGTGATGAAGGGTGTACAGCAGTTTCGCTCTCTTCACGCATCGTAGACAGATCGATTTCCTCTTCTTCTCGTGCTGGAGTTTGCGGCATCTCCACCACATCCGGAATGACACCTGGGCAAATGGCGTCTTGCTCTGTAGCATTTGCGTTGGCAAAGCGCGGAGCCACTTGACGGAGAATCCGCTCTTGCTCGGCAATCAGAGCAGGATCCGTCAGATCTGCTCCGTTGAATTGCGGCCGTTGCTGTCTCCTCCGCCGCCGTGGGACTGTACACTGTCGAGGCATGCTCCGATCATCCAGCGGTTGTGAGACATCTATCGCAGCTGCCAGTGCATGGATGAATGCATGTATGCGCTCCTCCTCGGAGTCCGCAAGTATGATCTGATCAGTCTCCGCGCGAAGACGCAGACTGGTTTGGCGGACCGCCTTGAACAGGTCTGGCTCTTTCTGCCATGCTTTCCGCCGTGCGCTGTGCGGGATGAGGTGTGCTAGTCGAGATTGTGGCACGAGAATGGTGTGATGTGCATCTGGTGCCAAGCCAACTTCAGCGTGCTGTAGAGTATACGTCTGCAGCAGCTTGCCGGCGCCGCCGTCCTTCCGTTTGTGGATGCTGAGAAGAGTTCCTCTGAGCACGACGTACACCTCCCTCCATTCGCCCTCGCCTATTGGAGAGAGCGGGTGGATCGACTCGACATTGAGGAGCAGCTTGGCTTCGGCCTGGACCGTGCAGGAGTAGCTCGGCAGTGCCTCAGCAGCTTCGGTCAGAGACTTGGCTACGTTCGGCCTCGCGGCCGACGCCGCCGCATGCGCATAGGCAGGTGGTGAGTCGGTCGAAGGCGCACATGAAGTTTGGAAGGCGCTGTAGTGGCTCGTCACTCGATGTCTCGTCGCTCTCGATGTTCGGTGGTGGGTCGTGGCATGCGCTACTGTCGCCGGCACCGGGACATCCTGGATCGCTTCCGGCGTTGCCACATTCTCGACATCCGAACCATCCATCTGCCTTCGACGACGGTGATTCTCTGCGCCCAGCAGGTTGAGAGTGAAGGGTGCCATTGTCGTCGTGTTGTGTTGGGTGAGCGGCGCTCGAGGCAAGACACGACAAACAAAGGTTAAGTGTTGTGGCTGCGACCTTCACTGCGTTTGGTTGCACAGGTTGGATGTCTGCCCACAGCTCATGAGACTGCGTCCCGGTGCGGTGGTCCGGTCTAATCGACAAGCATCGATAGTGGTCACGCTCGCATGTTACCACTTCCGCTCGATATGCTTCTGGTTGATGGGGTTGCTGTGATGACGTTCGTCAGCGTCGACGTCGTGCGCTTTGTTGCAGTCGAGTGTTAAGAATGCGGCCGAGTCGTGTGATGAAGTGCAGAGCCGAACGAAGCTCTAGTTCTATCCTTCCTGGTCACTACGCGGCTACGCCTTTCTCCCCGCTCGTGGTCCCTGCTCTGCGAGGTACAGTAGTACTAAGTGCTCTCTGTGTGTGCACGTTCCCGGCAAGGCAATCGCTGTCGCGTGACCGGATCCGATATAATCCCTCACCGTATGAATGAACGATAATTAAGAGATCATCGACTTGCCACGCGAGCAGCGGGCCTGACGCTTTTGAACCACCCGTATGCTCCTGCTCAAACCTTGCGCTGCTGGTTCCGCCGCCGTAGCCTGAATCGCCAAAGTCTTTTCCGCGTCTAGAACAGTTGCCCAGAACGGCGACGCACGCGAAGCGAACCACTTGGCGCACCAACCGTGACGCGCCATCTGACATCCACCGTCGACGCGGCACTGGACGCACGACGGCAGGGTCCAGAGGTCAGCAGAGAAGGATTCTCCCGCTACCAGCTGGGTTTTGGCTGGAAGGAGCATCTGTCCGATAGCGCATCAACAAAAGGTTACCGCCGAAGCCGAGCGCCGCGGCTGATTGACGTCTCACAACAAGCCAGCAACATTTTCTCAGTCGACTCCTGAACCAACAGATGCTCATTAATAGCAATGACAGCCATATCCTTCTTCACAAGTAGCAGGCATGCCACGCTTCGCTGCGCCCCGGACAGAAGGTTTCCGCCAGCGGAACCCCGCGGCCGCCACATGTCGACAATTCATCAACCGTCAAACGCCACGGCAGTTCTGGGCCAAAGCCTTCAGTACTGTAGTGAACTCTGGAGTTGAGCCATTTTCTATCAACGCACTTGCGTTGCTCATCGATGTAGTAGACCAAGCGCACGCTCGATACCAGCCAAAGTGGTGTCTGCAAAGAGTGCAGTCTGCATGTGCTACATACTACAGCTTACCGCAGGTGGTATATCGTCGTGGTCCTCGTAGCTCATTCATAGCCTCTTGGCTTCAGCATGTCCTAGAGTAGGTAGCTTTTCGTTCCATCGTACAACCTGATCCTGAACAAGATCATATCTCAGCCCTCGCGCGTCCTTCTCAGCCACAACACGGGCGGCGGTCGTTTCGCAGAAGCCGAGCTGCGAGTGAGTGTCTCGCCGAGCGATCATCCGCATCGTTCCACCATTACAGAACCCAGAGACTTATGGGGCCATGCCCGGAGCGCCCCCTTCAGATCCTTGCGTACCGGTACGTCGTCGACGCTGTTTCTGTGTGGCACCTTGCGATCGTTGCGCTAACACTTCACGCAATGCCGGATCATCGCGATCCTTATCGACGTGATGAACACGGACGTGTCTGGAAACCACCTTGTCAGTGTACGCGAGAGTCCGTCATAAAGGATGTGCACCCACCTCTGCAGGTTGTCTGGTCTCGGGTAGCGGTGCTCCCGGTCAGGGCAGAAAGGGCAGACATAGCCTGGGGAATTATGCACCAGACCATGCCGTATCATTTCGTTCTTACGTTTGAATCCTTTACCACCCTCGCTGCGTGGACACTCTCTTACTGGACAGTAGTGAGGTCTATTCTGACTGTGCACATTGCGATGCGAACTAGAAACACGTCAGCATGTCTTGAGTGAGTTGGAAAGCAGACTGAGCGTACCTAAGCAAGTATTGAGTTTGAAAAGGTATCGCATTGCAGCCCGGATATTCGCATTTGAATCCTCCTGGAATCACCGGCATTCCTGGCGGCGGCGGTAAGATAGGTCTTGAAGTCCCATCTGGCGGCAGAAACGGTGGTCCTTCTATTGGCGTTGTATGCGAAGTACTGTAACCCCCATCCGTGCTTGCGCTTGCTTGCGTACCGTGACTTCCGGTAGAGGATGCCGACGGCAGTGAAGGGACGGAGGGCGGTAAACTAGGAGTCGTCGCGCTCGACGATCTCCGATCAACATAGTAGTTGGGGTGAGCGAACTGCGTTGGCGAGCCGAACTGGAAAGCCTCGCCGATAGTATTGGTCGGCGACCTCGCGAACGTGTTGAGCCCAGCGGGTGACGTCTGCGCACTGTGCGGATATGTTGATGGGAAGTATGATATCATGGGTGATTGTGAGGTGGTGGAACTGATTGAGGGTGGAATAAATTAGCTTTCATCAAGTATGTCCTGGCTTGTATTCACGAAGCCTGCTGGGCTACCACTAACCTTATGGAATGGCTGTGTTGACGGGCAGTTATAGGAGGCCGCGATTCTGAAGTCGTTGGCTGTTGCGATGCTATGTCCGCCAGATCGGCCAGCTGGCGAAATGATGGCAGACTTCCTGTCCTCTGGTCGTTGACAGTAGTAGTCTCTGTCGTCGGAGAACTGGCATGCACGGCTGGTAGGGTGTGAGCGGCGTCCTCGCCGATCTGAATTACGTGTTTGCGTAGAGTCGGTGATTGAACAATCGAGTCCTGGGCATCCCCAACAGCAGGTGGCTGCATCGACGTCTGTAAATCCGATCTTGAAGTACCTTCACTCTCGCGATCCGCATGCTGTTTTGTTACCGGGGGTACGCTCTCGAGGTTTTCTTGGGCGGAATCCACACGATGACCTGGTCTTGAGGGCAACTCAACAGTATCGCCTGGCGACTGTGGTGACTTCGTCTCGCCATGCTTGATCGCCAGTGCAGCTGTGTTCTGCAACTGATCACGGCTTCCACCGGTACTGAATCCGGACAGGCCTGCACCAACCGAATCCTGTATGGGTTCGGCATTGTCAAGGTGTCGTTCGCCTGGCGGATGAACTTGCTGAGTCATTGTTTCTGGTTCGATATCCAATACGCCGTGGCTTGAGGACAACGAACCTGAACGGGACGGACCTGGGACTAGACCTAGGACATCAATGCCAGGATCGCGAATAGGAGGTCTGAGATGGGCATTGATCGATGGCAATTGATTGGTCTCACTACTATGCCGCCCAGGCTTTATTTTTTTTTGAGAGACAGATGATCAGGGTGCACTATTGGTCCGGCTTGGTCGAAGTAGTCTTCATCTGTCGAGGTCATCCAGACACCTTGGAGCCAGAACGCTGTCGGCAATAGGTTTGTACCTCCAGATGATGATCCGACGCAGCCCAGGGCAGCGAGACGGCAAGCTACTGTGACAATGTTTGTCAATGTATCCAATGTCGAATGCTGCGTTCGTAATGGGCCGTCTATCTTTCGGTGTATGGTGTCCAGGTATCAAACGCTGTTGAGAAAGCGATGTTTGAGCGTGAAGATTGCCTGGTTCGCATGTCAGCTCTATGTTGAGTACGCTGCCTTCACGCCAACATGGGTTGTGGAGTCTGTAGGAGCACGAGTGCTATGGAACACAAGCGATGCGACGAGCTCGAGCGAAAGCTCAGATCGCTGGACAGCAGCGTGCTAGGATTGTACGGCTTCGATGCAGGGGCCACGCGCAATACGATTGCGTCGTTCCAAGTGACGGCGGCGACGGCGATGCAGGCAGCAGACGTGCGCGCTGTGGCATTTCTGCTGTCGCGATATTGCTTCCCGTAGTGCAACAGGTACCTGGGGTAACATACCGAATCATGTTCAGCAGAGCCTCCGATGACGTCGAGCCACGCTCAGGCGTGATGGAAAGGTAAACAGTGCGGAGCTCGTGCGGGATCTCGTGGGTTGAAGTGCGCGACGCTGTGCTGAGGCTCTGCAGACTGGCAGTGTTGTCCACAAGAGCCAAATTTGAAGCCGTTCTAGAAATGACTCGGCAGACTCCGTTAGGCTGTCGATTGCCAGGTCGCAGTCCAGACCAAGTAGAGTTGCGGCTCGAAGTCTGCGAGCCGTTTTGCGGCTGTCGATCGCTTCCTCGGCTGGGTGCCCTACCTCCTACAGCGACCAGAAGGCAGCGCGCAGTCGTGGATGAACAGTATCGCCCGTGAGATCAGCGTGCTTCCCCTGCAGACATGGAGGGATTCGTGAAACAAGACGGGTTCGCGACACGAGATTACGTCGCCCATAATAATATCAATGATGATGTCTCGTTTCGACACCCCGCAACGAACCAACTCCGCCTGCAGCTCTCCGAGCGGCTGAAATAGGGAGTGCAGGATGAGGAGGCTGAACCTGCGAGCATTCCGACGATGACGATGATGACTGGACGGCCTCACTGGTAAGCCCTGCTCGCAGCTGCTGCGCCCGGGTTGTGTCGCGTGGGACAGGTGGTTATGCCATGAGCAGCACCTCAACCGCGGGAGACTGACAACAGTGTGCAAGGACTGGACCGGTTGTTGTTGTTGTTGTTGATGCTGCAGAAGCAAAGCGCAAACACGTGAGCGCCGTCATCCACAGTTCACCGGATCTTGCCGGCATCAAGGGCCGAGCCAGGATGGGAGTGCGATGGGGAAAGTTAGTTTGGGCGGCACGCACACCGAGGCAAGTAGTGCTGTAGTTCTACCCGGAGCTCTACCAATCGAGCTCGCGTCAATTGTGTGATCGGAGCGTTGGTGTGCTGCCAGTCCTGTGGAAGCACATCCTCTGCTCTTCCTGCGCGAGCTAAGGTAATAATAATGTGGCGCGAGGCCTCCGTGCTTCGCATTCGCCGAATCGGGACAAGGCCTGGTCGTCCAAGCACCATCCTATCGCATCTTCAATCGAGGCAACCACGCCCAGCACAATTCACGGCCATCACGCGACGAGTGGGAAATATGGTGGCTACGAAGCGCAAGCTTCCGCCACGTACTGGCGCGTCGGTGTCACCAGCGAAGAAGGCCAAGGCTGAGGTTTTGGACTACCATCTTACGCCGTCTGTAAAGGATGAAGATGGAGGGGTCCAATGGCCTGCACCGAAGGCCGCCATCGATAGAGCCCGACAGATCATTGTTGAGTGGTAAGTGATCCCTCTGTCTCGTCGTTCTTGACCGCCATCGCCAATAGCGGACTTTTGAGACCATGACGCCCTTGCGCTCTTTGATGACGGTCTTATGCGATGAAAATATCAACGCGCAATTGACAGTGCGTGCATCACACCATATGGATAGACTGTGTACTGATAGAGTTACAGTGCAAATGCTCGCAAGACCACCGTCATCGTACCCGACAAAGATGCCGATGGGTTGTCGGCGGGTGCAATATTAAGGCATACCCTCCTCCTGCTGGGTCTGCCGAAAGATTTGATACACGTGCACCTGCTCACGAAGGGCAACAATGTGCACAGCGACGAGGAGCGCACACGGATTGCCTCTTTCAAACCTGGATACATTTTTGTAGTTGACCAGGGCAGCCGCGCCAGTCCGCCTTTAATCGGAGGCCAGCATGTCGGCCTGATCATCGATCACCACTACGCAACAGAGAAGGATTTCCCCGAGGACTCCGAGCATATCACGGCCTGCCACTCTCCACCGGTAGCAACATCGTCGCTATTAACGTACCACCTTTGCGAGGCTCTACATCCGGACGTCGCCTCGAGATGCGACTGGCTGTGCATTGTAAGTGGATGTCAGAGCCCGCAGGACCTTGATTGCCCTCATTACCTCGCCACATACCCAGCACGAGCCCTCGTGGATCTCCTCGGGCTCCAAGGTAAAGAAAGGACCGACTCGCTCTGCCACTACTGCATGAAATTGGCTTGCTGACAGCGAACACTTACTGACTCAAAACCACTTAGGTGGGCACGCATGGCGACCTGGGGAACACTTTGAAGTGGGAGCAGCCCTTTCCGTGAGTCCCAGGCCCTTGCACTTGACAGGGAATGTTGGTATACTAAGGCAGTCGCAGCGATATGAAGATGACCATGAAGAAGTATACGAAGAAGACATTGAACGATGTCGTCTCGTTGGTCAATGCGCCCAGAAGGACCGCCACGTACGATGTTAAGAGCGCATGGGACAGTCTTGCTGAGACGCTGGAGCCAGCGTCTGTACTGAAGAATACCAGGCTTCTTGCAGCTCGCGCTGAAGTAAACGCAGAAGTGGAGCGCTGCACGCACACAGCACCGCAGTTCTCCCCCGATGGAAAAATTGCAGTCTTCAAGATCGCTAGTGAAGCCCAAGTCCACCCTGTCATTGCGACGCGTTGGTCAGGTCACCTGCAAAGTAAAGCCCTGGAGATTGTGCTAGTTGCGAACAGTGGTTACTTATCTGGAAAAGTAAACTTCAGCTGTCGTGTACCGCGCTGTGCTCGAGGCCGCGACCCACCCGTCGACATTATCCAGAGTTTACGAGCGTATGCCAGCCTTCCGCCCCCGAACGTGGATCAGGATGGGCAGGACGCAGAGCCGACCGAGACTACGGAGACACTGCCTCTGCTGGAACGACTAGGTGACGATTTTGCGAGAGGCCACGTGCAAGCCTCAGGAGGTATTGTAAGTGTCGAGCATTTCGAGGAGCTGATGGCACGGATGCAGATCGGCGTCAAGAGGTCCAAAGACGTCGACAGCAGTCCCAAGAAGCCAAAGTCGAAGCAGATTGACTCTGCACAGAAGAACACACTGGCCAACTACTTCACCAAGAGTTGAGAGGAAACGACAGATTGACGAGCAGGCAGACAGCACTTCCACAATAGCGAAACATTCGGATTTTTGCCCAAGCACCCGTGCGTCCCTTAGTCATCGTGGGACTTCTGAACTTACAATCCCTCAGCCTCGAATAGAGAAATACTCAATGCCTCACTGATTGCGGAAGATTTCGCCGATAGAGCCAGACATTGTGATGAGCACCAAGAACCCCAGCGGGCGGAACACATGGGGCAAGGCATTGCCCACCATTTGGAAGGCATAGGAGAACCGTGACAACAGTATAGGTGAAGCAGGTACTGACGTCGTAGCAGGACAGTATCTGCAGAGCACTTTGTGTAAAGTCAGATCGTCCGGCTGGAGGAACGAATCGTTCATCGTTGCACTAATCTCTCACGCTCAAGCGCGGCAGCATGGCGCTGTTATTCGATCATCGGAGCTCTTGGAATTTAAGCTTTGCACAGCTCCTAGATGTTTGTGTTCTTCTGCCATGAGCTGCGCCATCTCTCGCTCGGGTCGATGTCGTTAACATGCCCACAATGAACAATTTTACGACTTCTTGAAAGGCTTCTGACCAGGGGCCGAAGAAGGCCCGCACGTATACTGGACGTCCTTGGCATTGCCGTCGCGAAGACATCATGTCCCCAAAGGATGTGCAATCAAGGCCTGTTAACAACAACCCCAACGCGGCCACAATGGCGGATATCAAGACTGCAAAAGCTGGCATCGAACAGAGCCTCGACGACTCTATGAAACGGCCCTCGATGATCAAGCGGCTCTGGACGAAGACTGGACTGGATGCGGCGACATTGATCCTCATGTTTGAAGGCTCGCTGCCACCAACCATGGCAATAGCAATGTATCAAGCGCGAGACGTTGCCTCATCCTACTCAACAGTGGGTTACCTGGTCGCCATCATTTCGATTCTCGGCATGTGGGAGTGTTGCAGTACATTGCTCTCATCACCTAAGCTGCTAATACCACTTCCACGAGCTCTTCAGACTCGCAGTGGTCCAAAGATTTCCGTAAGCTTCTGTCCTCGATCAATGCTACTTCCCATAGCCTCACGCATCTATTGGCTTTGCTCTCGAACAGCATGACGCATGCAAGGCCACTGCCACCGTACTTGGAAGTATTTTAGCACGGGAAGTACATCAAGGCTCTGGAAGCCATCGATGTAGGTATCTTGAGCGTCAGGCATATTGTTGCGCCAGGTAAGTCAAGATGATCATGCCCTCGGTAGGCTCATATGAGCTATACTTTAGCAGACGGCTGACATTTCGCAGACACGTGAAGACACTCGCGGGTGAGATCGACAACTCATTCCGTGTGGTCAGCACAAATGAAGAGAATTCTGAACAGTCGTCACTGAGCTCGAACGAGGAGAAGAAGGTGCAGTACATTTAGATATGTGGTCGAGATGCACCCTTCCCTTAGTTTTGTCAGACTTCTCTAGGGCCAAGCAAAGGTATCTAGCATCTTCTTAGCAGCTGACTCTTGACGATTTCGTCGTGGCATATTGCAGGCATGCTCAAACCGCAATTGCCGAATGGGTCACGGTAAGGTTTCCCATTACTTATGCTCAGAACGCCTAACGCCTCTGAGATAGATCTGCATCGCCACCTCCACCTACACAACTCGGCAACTTTCCCAGAGCCACGGCTCGATGTCGCTCCGCGCAAACAACTGTCACTGCAAGATTGAGATGCCTGGCTGTGTTCACCATTGCACTGCAGTCTTCGAGGGAGCGCTTGATAGGTTATCGGCGACAGTGCCTATTGACAGTACCTTCACCAATCGACGATCCATCAGTAGTGGCTCGAGACTTTCTTCGCGATAGAACTCCGCGAGAACTCGAAGGTCGACACCGGAGCCATGAAGCTCTTGCCGAAGCTAGCAACATTCTTGTTATGCTTGTTCGCGCTAAGCAGTTTGCCTAGAATACCGCTATTCCCGACTTCTATGCGATCGTCTTTGGTTGCAGCTTGTTAAACGTGAGCCGTTTCGCACCTCATGTCCATCTGTCTGATCACGAACACACCTCGACCCTCCCCGCCAACATGTTCACGTCGACATCACTCGCAGGTGCAGCACTGCTTGCCTTGGCAGCCGCCTCGCCGGTCGAGAGGCAAGCCAGCAAGTTCACTTACTTCCCTCTGAAGACACCACTTGGCTCTCCGTGCGACATCACCACTGGCAACAATGGCAAGATCTATGTCAGCCTCGCAGAGAGCAGCACTCCTGCGCGAAGCTAATGACTTCTCCTTAGGCCGACACCTTCACATCGAACAAGATCGTCGAGATCGACCGCTCGACAGGGACTTTAGAAGAATATGATATCCCATACAAGCTTCCCGTTCTGGGCAACAGCGTTCTGCCAAGCGACCTCCAAGGCCGTGTAGCGCTCAGCTGTGTGGTCCAACCTGGCAAGGATGGGAACATCTACGCAGCTGCTGGTGTGCGCAATGAGTTTGTCCGATTCGATCCAAACACAAAGGTACGTTTTTGAGGTATAACCAGCTTATATATGCACTAACGACCGCGTAGGAAATCACGGTCTTCGAGACGAACAATCCACTGGGCAACTTGCAGCCTTTCAACGATGCTTGGCCTGGTGAGACTGGAATGTTCTTCTCACAGACCACTGGCAACGTCATAAACCTCTTCGACTACGAGACCGCCACCTACAAGACGTGGCAGGCACCAACACCACTTTCCGGGCCGCTGGGTATGATTGTGGCGTCTGATGGCGCACTCTGGTTCTGCGAGATGTTGGCGAACAAGATCGGTCGTCTCAACGCCACAGATGGTACCTTCAAGGAGTACCCATTGCCACTGTCGCTCGCAACCCCATCAGTGATGCGCGCCGAGACCGAGGGCCGCTACTTGTGGTTCACCGCCATCGCGACCAACGCCATTGGCCGGATTGACATGCAGACAGGAGAGACGAAGACCTTCACCGACCCGAGACTTCTGGCCACACCGATCGAGGATACTGTAGATTCTCAGGGGAACATCTGGTATTCAACCTTGACCCGAAACACGCTTAATTATCTGACACCATCCACCGGAAAAGTCACGACTATTGAGCAACCCGTCGAAGATGTCTCTATCCTTCCAGGATCGCTACCGGATGTTCCGCCCGTCGCTGACGTTGCGATGCACTACGAGCCCAGCGATAATTCCATGTGGTTCACCGAGGTGGTCAATAATAGGATCGGAAGATATCAAATATAGGTATTATGTGGCAGTAGAACTCTCAAAAGAATCGCATCTGAGCCCTTCGTTTTGTTCAGGCAACACCCATGTTTTGCACGTGTCTCACGTGGCATCGTGCCTCGTGGTCCTGGGTGGAGATGCTTATGGGATGTTCCTGGCTCCTGACCTACCTCCTGCCTAATAGGACACGGTAGCCGAGCTCCATAGTTCATCTCGAAGAAGTATAACTATCGTCCGTTACACCGCTCGGGTTCCGCGGGATCATACTTGCTCGGACCTCTTGTTACCACGATGCGCACGCAAAGCCGCCTCGGACAAGCTTCTTTACCCTTCTGGCCCTACCGTGGGTGCTCATGTATTGCCTCTTCATGCTGAGACCTGTCGTTACTGGACAGCATCGAACAATGTGAGCTGGCGTTTGCCACTGTGCCGCCACGTAAGGCACGTTGTTGTCCTTGGAGCTTTTCCTGTCGAAGGATGTACAGAAATTAAGTAGTGATGACTTTGACCCAGACCACTGCTCCACCCAGGAAGACGCTGTATGAGTTGCAGCCGATACGACATGCTGGCCCGATGGCAATAGATGTGTCTTGGCATTCGTGGGGAGAGAGCTAACAGATGGGAAAGATATTTCGTGTCGCAGATGTGAGGCAACGACCTGATGTTGCATGCCGTTGACTTGGCAAGATCAGAAAACTCACATTATAGATCGGGACTTCTCATCTCGATTTGCACCTGACTACTGGATGAGAATGCCATTGCCTCCACAGGCTTATACACGACCCACTAGCTTCGAACACAACTTTCGTGCACATCCTTTCTCCGATACAATGCAGTGTCTAGCTTTCAAGTGGCTTGCCACAACATTGTGCTACCATCGATCCTGGAATTTCGGCCGCTGAAGCCACATAGCATAGTAGCATATGGACAACGATCGTTCTGGTACTGCGCAACCAGCGGCCGCTCAAATGTCGTTCGCGACTGGGGGACTCTTGCTGCAGGTTCAGGTGTGTTGGAATCGCTGAAGCCGGCTACTTCTCCATCGTTCGACTTCTCGCCAGCGGACTATTCGCATCTTCGCAACGGCGCGAGCGACCATCATACTGGCGACATCATCACTCTCCGATGGCGGACAAGTAATCAAGACGGCTGGCAAGACCTTAATACGGCAGCTCAGAGAGATCAACAGCCACGAGCTCTGGACAATACCTGGGTAGCAAGCATCCTACGATCTGATTTCGACAATGTATTCCCGAAAGCTTCACGTTTCTGGAGTGTGGTCAGGGATAGGAGAGCCGTGGGAGACGACGTGATTCTCAGTGCAACGATTTTCATGGGCCATCTAGACGAGCCCTTTCGCGCCTACACTTACGTCCATTTCAGTGCCCTGGACTGGTTGCTGTACAGAGCAGAGCGCGTTTCGCCTGGGATTTTGACTTTGAGGGACGCCACTTGGTATCTCACACAGGCGCACCACACTGTGATCGCATCTCGAGGCGAGGATAGAGTATCAAGATGTCGGGTTGATGGGGAGACCGTGTGGCAGTACATTGTGCAAGACTTGGCGATGGAAGGTCTGAACCGCCAGGCTGCATCGCTTGAAGCCGCCATGAAGCTGCGTCAAGACAGCGAGATGGCCTGGGAGTCCGCTGGCCAGTAGGGTGTATATCTCTAGTCTGACTTTTTCAACGACAGCGCCACCATGGAGAAGACTCTGCGATCTATCCGCGGTCATGTGCCAATAGTGGCCCACTGGGAATGAAACGGCAACGCTCGTCGATACTGACTTCGGATACGCTGGCAAACTGCAGCGTATAGAGCGTATGATACACCATTATGGCTCTGGCCCGAACGCACTTCCTCTGCTCGATGCGCATAAGTATGACCACGTTCCCTCTGGCCCGCCGCGATACTTGATCTGCGCGTGGGCTACGGAGGCAACATGGGTCCTCTGATTAACTAACATACAGCCGGACGGCTTCGGTACCATGGCGTTCCATTCCTGGCCTGACACGATGAAATGGGATGTGTGCTCTGGCGAAAACTTTCTAGGTCATGTCGCTGGCTCATGTGTATTCTTCATTGATCAGCCGGACTTTGGTTTTATCAGCTTCGGAGGAGATCTGAAAAGGTAGGGCCAGATGGTATTGGTCGAGCCGAAGAATATGGTCCAGCGACATATGTGGCGCCGCCTGAATTGAACCAAGTAGGATCGCGCAGCCTAGCTGAACGCATGATGATGCCGCGGTTGGTCTTCATCAACGCTGGTAACACGACACCACTTGTAGATCGATCTCGATGCTGGAAGGATCCGGTCCTTCGTATACGACACATCCTCGCACTCTTTGCGTATGACCCTCGTTCGGGCGGCAGTGGTGCAACGACAGCCATCATGATTGGTGAAGATACTTTGTCAACTGGTGTTAAGCTGAAAGCTTTCGGCTTGAAGCAGAAGCGCCATGGTTGGGTCGTGCCTCTGGGGGGCGTCGTCGGGGTTGCTCTTGAATAGCGAGTCTGCCGGTATTGCGACTGAAGATTGGTATTCGTTATCACTCTTGATCGTGTAACCTCAATATATCGCTCTATGAACCTTCAATGTACTGGTAGAACGCCATCTGATGCAGTCTAAAATCCTCCCACGGAAAAGCCACCCACGCAAAACTCATCCACGGGAAAGCCAGAAGAACGAAGCACGAATGCAGACTGCCATCGCCTCCCAGACCATTGCCGCCATTGTTCAATAGGCCCGCAGTCTCTGCGCCGAACGCCATGCATGTGGAAGCAGAGCATTACTAATCCAAGACTTTTTCCTCCAGACATTTGCATCCATTACTCTTCTTCGGCATCACTGTCAGGTGGGTGAGGTGTACCCTTGGGCGAATTGAGCCACTCGATGTGACGCAGACGTCTCCTCACCTCCTGATCTTTCTTGTCCTTCTTTGTCATCTTCTTCTTCTTCCTAGATCTGAATTTCATATCGTCCTTGCCGCCTTCAGCTTCCGACTGTGCGCCACTTCCGGATGGCGTAGCTGCAGCACTCGATACCACTGAGCTGGCGACCGTGCTGGGTGCTGCGGAGGAGTTGAGAGAAGAGCCTGGTCGGGAATCTTCGAACCGGTCCATACTGATCGCGAGGTGTCCCTTCTGAGTGAGCTGACCATCATTGACATGCCACTGTTCAGGGCACAGAGCACCCACGAACTCTTCGTTGTGAGAGATCATGACGACACCACCCTTCCAGTCGCGAATAGCGACAGCGAGGCCTCCCAGAGAGTCACGATCCAAGAAGTTGGTAGGCTCATCAAGGACAAGCAGGTGAGGGTTGTTCCACATCGCACCTGCCAAGACAACCTTAACCTTCTGTCCTCCTGAAAGACCACTGATCTCGTTGTGATCAGCGATCTCTGGGTCAAGACCAACATCCTCGAAGTGCTTCGAGATGACCTTCGGTTCCAGTGTGCGGAAACCAAGACCTTCCCTGCTTGCCTCGTGGTCGTCAAATTCCTGTATCAGCTTTTGATAACCTTGCTCCATTAACGTCTCGCGTGAGATCATCGTGTTGTGCTTTGGCAGCCAATTCACCCACTTGACCTCGTACTGGAAGCTCTTCTTGTACTTTTGGCGACCAATGAGTGCCTCGATTTGTCGTGCACCTTTGCCATCGCCAATGTTGATAAACTTGTCCATTTGAGCCTTGTCCTCCGCAGTGAGCACACGAGTCTGCTTCATAAGCACCTCTCGATCGTCACCGTTGGCATAACGCCACTGCAGGTACTGGTTGGGAGTCTTCTCAAGATGCATCTCCACGTGTTCGAGCGCATGCTGTTTGATGTATCCAATACGCAGGTTGGGGTGTTTCTCGACCTTGCCTTCTTGTGGAATGACTTCACCAGTAAGGACCTTGATCAAAGTCGATTTGCCGGCACCGTTGGGTCCGATGATGGCAACTCTGCTGCTCAAGCTTAGCTGCGCGCTGACGTTCTTCAAGTTGGGCTTTGAGGCTCCTGGGTAGGTATAGTTGCAGTTGGTCATTCGCAGGATCGAGCGAGTGTTCGACTTCACACTGGTCAAGATGCCGGGCGGCGGGAATTTGAATTGAACCTGCGATGCGCTCAGGGTGTAGTATGCCTTGGCCTCAGGACGGACCTTGACCAGGTCGGCAAGGTTACCCTTGTAGTGCACCAGTCGCTTGTTTTCGTAATTGTAGATGTCTGTGCATACTTCGTCGAGGAAGCCAGAGTCGTGGGAGACGATCAGGGAAGTGATCTCGGTGTGCGACTTGAGGTATTCCTGCAACCATTTCACGTTGCCAACGTCCAAGTGATTCGTCGGTTCGTCCAGTAGGAAAACATCAGCGCGCATCAACATGGCTCTAGCCAAAGCCAGCTTCATCTTCCACCCTCCAGAAAGACTGCCCACTTTCTGTGACTGTCTGCCCTCTGGACCTGCCGTGAAGCCGACTTCTTCAAGAACGGCCGAAATGCGCTCTTTGCCTTCGCCCTGGAGCTGAGGATCCTTGAGACAGTACTCCAAAATAGTGATATCGGCATCCTCGCCCTGATTGTGCTCGACAAAGCAGGTCTTCACAACATCCTGAGGTGGGAAGCCGTCGAGCTTGTCGTTCGCAATAGAGCGCATAAGTGTAGACTTGCCACATCCGTTACGACCGCAGAGGCCATATCTGTGACCCTTGAGTAGACGAAGGTTGGTGCGTGACAGTAAGAGCATGCCACCGTATCCGAGCGAGAAGTTGGCGTTGACAATCTCGACTTCGCCGTCATCTTCCTTAGGAGGTGCTCCATACTTGCGCTCATCCTCTGCCACAAAATGCTTGTGAACACCTTCTGCAACAGCTTGTGCTTTGCCATCGTCCATAAGGGGTTGTAGATACGGCACGATGTTCTTCTCGACACGTTGCAGTAGGCGTTGACCTGCGACCTCGGCGACCATTTCTGAAATGTACGGCTTAGCATGAGTCCAAACTTCGGAGTCGCCGGGATAGTCCAACAGTCCACCATTCTGCTTGATTTCACGATCAAGTACACTTGAGACCTCCTCTGATGAGGTACGTGCAATGGCCTCCTTGGTCTTGGCGTCTCCGTTAGTCATTTCGCCCATAGCCTTCAGCATGACATCAAGCGCTCTTTGCCCAATCTCACGCACTTCTGGTAACGAAGCACGATCACGAATGGCCTTGATACCCGGCTGCAGTTTTGGCAAGAACGCACGAGCTTCGATCGGATCTTGCACGAGCTTGGTCAGGTTCTCGACCACAACAGCCGTCTGTCGTAGCACTTCCTGCGTGGTTGTAGGCGCATTGAGTACTCGCTCCAGGATAGGAGTGAGCATAGCAAGCACTGGAGCTGTGACTTCTGTGACGAATGTGGTCTGGCTGAGTGCGTGTATGGCCTTTCTTTGTGCTTCTGTGCTCGGGTCTTCGATACTCTTTACCAACAGTGGCAACCGCGGTGCCACGTCGTCGTTCTGTAGGAGCTCGGTCAGGCTGTTCATCGTCTTGATGGCCTGCTTGGTGACCTCTGACTTCAAATCGTGCATGCCGGCCTCGACAATGGGAATAAGTGCTGAGAGCTTTCTGCCCATGGCTTCACGGAGAACATCCTTATTCTGCTCGACTTCGACGCTCTCCATGCCCATCTTTGCATCGTCGGCCATCCGGCCGATCAGCTCGAACGCACCGACAGCACCCTGCCATTTACCAGTGTTCTTGCGAAGATATTGCTGCAACAGTGGCAAGAGGCCGAAGACCTTCGCTTCGGAAGAAAGATGTCCGTAAAGTGCGTCTAGAGCGTACCGTGCACCCTCCTTCACGGAGGACTGACGATCTGCGAGAGCGTCCAAAGCCACTTTGACCAAGTCCGTCTCTTGTACTAAGAATATGGCTTCGCTCAGCCTCGCTTTCGGGGGAAAGCGTTCGAATACCGCGCCCAATGCGAACATGGCGCCCTCTCTCTTTTCCGTTTTCTTCTTGTCGGCCGCAGCCTTGACGACGCCAGGCAGGACGCCATACGCTGTGAGGCCCCGGAAGCCTACGCTATTCAATAGGAGGTCTGTCAACGCATAAGCAGCGTCGAGAGACCCTTGCGACGTCTTTGAGGTGTATATCGTATTGGTAATCTGGGCGACATCGTCGGGAGACGGAGCAGCGGTCTTGCTGGCCACCATAATTGGCGGCAGCGGAGGCGACTCGTGGTGCGGCATGTCGCCGGTGTATGAGGAGAGTCGCGGTGTCGTAAAATTGCCTCGGAGGGTTGGATGCTCAGAAAAAATGTCTGAATAAGCAAAAACAGCAGCTGAAAGGCGACGCCGGGATGCAAGCGGTGAAAGCCTTTGCCTCTACTGGGTCTCGCGCGCCGGCTGCGAAAAGAGTCGTATTTTCGCGGCGACGCTGCTGTAATTAATTGTGCAGCAAAAAGAAAGAGCGGAGAGTTGCTGAGGACACAGATCACGAAGATTAATTCTGAACTATTTCTATCGACCACTACCGTGAGCATGGGCGGACAGGGATCATCCGTTATCAGCCCCACCATCTCCTGCAACACCATCATGGCCATCTACCGTCACTCTTCACTGCTGCATCGCTGTTGGCTTCACCAACAATAATCCCCTATCAACAGAACATACCGTGTTTTCGTCGGTCAACATGCTCTGCAACTCCCAAGGCCGTCTTGCATAACAGCAAAGCAACCCATTGTTTGTTCTTGGCTCGCCAACAACGACCATCGTGCGTACGGCAAGGACTTGTAGAGGCTCTTCAATATCATGTCTGCGCCTAGTGAATTCGCAAGATAGCTGCATTCACTCACTCTGTCACTCATTAGCAAACACATGGACAAGATCGTACTCTTCACCTGCCGCTCTCCTTTTCCCAAACCATCATCAACACCAACAATCACTTCGATACCTTTCGAGTATTGAATATAGCCACCATCAATTTTGCTATGCAGCTGCCACCACGATAGTAATCAATACATACCCGAATCCACCTGTATTCCCTACTCACACAAGATGCCTTACGCATGGATAACGACGAACGATTCAGTGGAAGAGATGTTTCGGCGTCAACGCCTTCATTGAGTAGCAGCTCGTCACATGCTTCACCATTACGACAGACGATGATTAAGAGTCTCCTGGTAAGCTGGCTTGAGGACGAGATCATACACGAGCCGACACTAACGCGCACAGGCCTCACCTGTCTCGCCAGTGACGGGTACTCGGCGGCGCATCTTGACATACCAGGAAGCGAAGCTTCAGCCGCCAGAGGACTACGCCACGTGACTTTGTGATTTGGAGGAAACCATCAAGCGATGCCGACAACTTCCACGCACACTCGATCCCGCGTCACTCGAAGTGCTCGAACGCGCCGTCACAAGACTGGAGGCCAAGTCTGCAGAGACGGAGTCGTGCAGAAAGCTCACCGGCCGAACAGGTGGTGCTTGGAGCCCCAGACGCTTGGCTAGCAATGGACTGCGGTTTACACAACAAGGCTCAATGCTTGCACGACTTGACAACGCTGCGGCGTTTTTCCTGAGGGAGCAGCGGTGCAGAGGCAGCTGGAGGCCGATCTTGCAGAGGCGGCAGTAGATGCGCCAGTGGAGCCGCGAGGGCGTCGACTTCGACGACAATCCGCTCGGCGTACCCGCGACTCGAGCGAGGAGTGGACCGATATGGAAGCAGAGCTACGAGCAGACTTTGTGTTTCGGAGGCAAGGTCCTGACAGTCGCGGTTGAATGCCAGATAGGATGTGGCGCGCAGAGGTGCCGATGGCAGGTTAGCGAAGTACCACAAGACAGCAAAATCCCAAATCAGAATTTGCATTGCCCTGTACCAGCACCAACACGACAGCGGCGCGACTCCTTCACTTCTCTCCGCTCAATCATCCTGCTCCCGAGCCACGCATCCTATACAATGGTAACCAGGAAGAGTTGTAGCATTCACCTCACAAGCACGAAGAATAGGTCTCTCCGCGATTGGTAAGGAAAGGTGACTGCAAGTTTCTCGACCAAGCCGGGAACGGAAGGAAACCCATGGCAAACGAATTGCAAGAATAACCCTCAGCAAGCCGCCGAAGCGGAGCTTGGATGAGTATATGACGATAGTCAATACTCCTACTGATGGTTCTCGAGAACAGGTTCCAAAGGGAACAGAAATTCTTATGCTTCGCTGTGCGGATGCTAGCCGACGCTAGCAAGGAACAGAGAAAAGTGGTGATACAAGTGACAGAAGTGTGTGCGTCAGCTTGCTTCATGCCACGCGAGACGCCATCCTTTATTACAATCATCCAACCCGACTTGATGTCGCGCATAGAGACATTCCCTGAGAGAAAGAACAAAACTTCATAATACGACGTATTCCGTGACCAACAGCATTCTATCCGCCACGAGCCAAGACCGACTTCGATCTCTGTTCCCTTCCTATTGTTTTCATACCCGTACAAGGATGCCCATCATGCAAGGCGATTGGTACATGGGCTCATCTCATGACGGCCGGCATGGAGTAACATAAACCTCTTTCGGGTCGTCGGGGGCCCAGTCGGTCATCACTCTGCACGACCGTCCACGACAGTGGTACGGCAGCGTATTAGCAATCTGCCGAAAGGCGTGTACAAGGAGTAAGAGAAATAGCTAGCTTCGACGTCACCTTGACTCTCATCATGTTCCATGTCTATCACCTCACTGACAACACTACACTCAAGTCCCTGTACCATTGACACGATGACTCCAGCAGCAGATGCACCAACCCCAGGGAAGAGCGATGACAGCGGCATCATCGCTCGCGACTTTGCTCCTCATCCAACGCCACATGATCTCGAAGGCGAATCCGAAGAAGCACGACTCGAACGACTCAGCCGGCAACGACCTGCACAGTTTGGCTCGCGTCGTGAAAGAGGTTGCCTTCGTCTTCTCAATCACAGTCTCGCAGTTGCTCAACGAGTACTTCGTATCGGGCTTCACCATCCTGCTCCCTACCGTAGCACGAGCTCTGAACATCCCAGCAGACACTGACAGTTCTTAGATACTCTCAATAGTCGCAGTCGACTTCATCTTCAATGTCTCCGACATCTACTTCTCCACCAAGCTACCTGGTCTCCAACAGGGTCTGGGAGGCTCTCTTAGCAACGCCACTATGCAGCTCGGTATTGCTCTAATGCTGGCACACTGGAGTTTGCGCAGATCATTGCCACAGGGACAGCACATCAGGGTATGAGGGAAAGCTACCAGAACGTGCTCTGGTTCAATCTGGCATGCGGCGCCACGGCGCTGGTGATCTTCATCGCTTTCGTAAGGGTTGATCGTGCGAAGAGTGATCTCACTGCGGATCAAAAAGAAGAACTTGAGAAAGCTGCTGCTGCTGAGCGATGAGACCGACAGTGTCTATCACATTAGAAGCAACCAGAATTGAAGCATTGCTATGTTGGGTATAGAACAGATACAAAACGCCAAAACCGCAACCATCAATTGTATCTTGCACATCTCGGACATGCTGTTGGCTGCCCTACAAGCCACGCGCACGTACAATCTATGCCATCGAGCCGTCGGCCAACTGTGGGTCGATCATCGCCTCGGTACTCGTCAACATTCTGTCGACCACAGGATCTGTAGAGGATGGCATTCTCATCGCCGCGCCTAGGTCGTTCTCGAGCCTGCGCCTGAAAGCACTATCAGACGCATCTTCCTGAGGGCGAGTGTGACCTCGCTCAATGGCCTCGTTAATGTCTTCAATGGTCCAGCCATGCGTCATCTCGACGTGATGGCACAGTTCCATCTCATTAGTGCCTCTCCACTGGCAACCACGTGGTCCTCCAGCCAGAAGGCAAGGGTAAGGACGTAGCTCTGCGTAGCCGGAGCCGGTCAGCATGGCGAGAGCTCTGCTTGGAGGAGAGGCCGGCGAGGCTTGAGTGTCCATTTCCATAGCAGAGTCTTTGTCTTCATCATGATCGTGCTGTCGAAACCTGACCTTTCTCTTACGGTCCTCGTCTTTCAGACCTGTCCTCTTGCCGACCTCTGCCGCAAGACCCATGTGCTGCGTGCGAATGTGGCCGATGAGAGCTTGCTTTGTGCCAAGCGCTTGACCGCAGCCGTTTCCGTTCCAGCCTGAGACCTTCTTGACGCCCTTCATGTCGAATTGCCCGCAGATGAACTCTTTAATCTTCGTGTGTGCACCCTTGACGTGGACCTCCATGTTGCCCTTCTTCGAAAATCCATTGCCGGGTACCGCGCGGCTGCATCCATCGTATGGGCACAAGAACTTCTTCTCCACAGAAGGTCTGACTTGGCCCTCATGCTCGATTTCCATATGAGCCCTAAGGTCCTTTTGACTTCTGCATTTCTTACCACACTGACCACAAGTTGGTGGATGCACGTCCCTGAGATGACGTTGGAGATCGTGGTAGGTAGGAAAAGCGACGACACCTTCTGTTTGATGCATGCCGGTTGGTGACGACTCGGCGAGAGACAGACTACCAATGATGGTCGAGTCGAAGTCTTCTCCGGTATGTTGCAAATCCTCAGCAGTTGGCAGAAAGGCGGCATCGAGTTCTTCTGCACCAGCAACCACATCCTCAACCACCGGTGGCACCATGGAGTTGGTGCAGAGATCGCAGACATACTTTGGCTGGTCATGCTCTCGCAAGTGGTGACTCTTCAATTGGCTGACGGTTGCGAAGCACCGACCACAAGTTTCGCCATCGGTAGTCTCGCGGCTGCACATGTAGGAGTCCTCGTGCAAATGGTCTTTTTTGATGTGTCTCTGTAGTGTATCCTGCTTCCTGAAGACCTTGCCACAACCGTCCCAGCTGCAGGTAGTATCCTCTTTCTCCTCGTGCATGGCTCGATGGCGTTTGAGCTTGTTCGAAGACTCGAAGACCTTGCCACATGGGCCGATCGTGCCGGTGTCGTCATGGCGGACTTGGTACTCACACACGAAGCTCTGGTCACTGTGCTTCTCCTTCCTGTGGCGGTTGAGATGCTCGGGCTTGACGAAGCTCTTATCGCAGCCGTCCTCGGAACACACATAGGGCCGAGCACCAATGTGTGAGTTGATATGGGACTGCAAGCGGATGGGACGATCAAATGCCTTGTCACAGTCTGCGAACGTGCATCTGTACTTCTTCTCACGTATCTTACTCTTGCTGCGGGTGCTGGTGGCATCGGTGTGAGGTGTCTCGGTGTCGGCCAAGGTGGTGTTGTCGATGTCTGTGTCGGCGATGGATGCCGCGGTCGACAAGGCGTAGTCGGACTGATCATCACCCATAGAGCGAAATCGAGGCTTCTTCGTCTTCCTGGACGGCGTGCCCCAGGCTTGTGTCGACTCAATCTCTAGCGAGTCGTCCAGGTCGACATCAGGGGCGGGCCTCTTCTTGGCGACCCCGCTCTCTACCATCTCAGGCATTGGCACGGCCATCTCGTGTGCAGCGAGGCGAAGGTGGAGGAAACACGAAAAAAAAACAAAATCGAAGCCAAGTGACCGAACGGACTAGAGTGCTAGCATCCTCGCTTACGGATCGCGCGCCCAGCCGATGGAAGTAGCGGCGGCTGTGTCCGTCTAATCCTTGCACATGAAATCGTGCAGCTTTTGTTCCTAAATCAGCACAACGCGACAGACATACGACACAGTCACACAACAGCCTTTGACAACTATCTCAGTAACCCACCCCGAAAACTACCTGAAACCTCCGATCGAGTCCCAACCACCGCGACCCAACCAACAAACCTCGTTCAGCAATCAAGATGTCGGACTACGGAGGCGGCGACGATGATATGCGTGACTACGGCGAAGTCGAGTATGTGGCAGGCACATGCTTGGGCGTGCTTGAGATACTGTGCGAGATGTTCTGACGAGCTCATTCAGGGAGTTTGATGACAACCTCCTCGAAGAGCAGGATGCAGTGGAGAACTACGATGCGGAAGCGAATGGTATGGACGCAAACACCACATTCTGGAGCAGACATGTCGACTGAGGGCCTTCATGCGAAGATCATGCTGACCTATTCCAGGTGATATGGAGGTCGACCCCAACGACGCCAACCAGAACGTGAATCTGAAGAGCACCGACTACACCGACCCAAACAACGTAGTGACCTCGGGCGATCCATCTGCGAACCCGAACACAGTCAAGAGCGTGAAGAGTAAGAAGATCTCGCAGGAAAACAGGACAACTACTCCGTACATGACCAAGTACGAGCGCGCAAGAGTTCTAGGCACACGAGCACTGCAGATCAGGTATGTCGAATTGCCGGACTGGACACAGTGGATCTAGTGAAATAAAGGACTGACCATCTGTAGTATGGGCGCTCCAGTCTTGGTCGATGTAGAGTCGGAGACAGACCCGCTGCAGATCGCCTTGAAAGAGCTTCGCGAGAAGAAGATTCCCCTGGTCGTACGGAGGTATCTTCCGGACGGCTTCTACGAGGACTGGACTTGCGAGGAATTGCTATAGTAAGCAACCTTGCTTGTCACCTTGGTGGAGTTCCGGCCTGTTCCGAACCACCACATACAGCATAAACATTGTACGAGGCTCGGATTGATTCATAGCGACGGCGTTGGGGAGTGAAATACTGAGGATATCAGCAACACGACATGAAAGTTGAAGCCGGAACAGAAGATGAGGCGGCAGGTTCTTCGAATATCAAAATCACAGCACAACATCAATCCAGGTACCGAGTGGCACTACGGGAAGTCTCGCCTGATGTGCAGCTCTAGTCCCGGGACAGAGCGTCCACGTCACTGCTGTCCCGCGTTTGTGAGCCTCAATTGCCTGCCCCTCCTTCCATCACAATTTGCTCGAACAGTACAGCTTGCATGCCATTGCTCTGCAGACATTTTCTTTCTGTACTGCCTCGCACCTGCCTTAATACCTCTCGCATTTCTACTGTGCATAGCGCATACGACAATCATCAAATCGCCAAGATGTCTTTCGAAACCACCGCAACGATCAACAGCTTTGGCGGCAAGCTGCTCAAGCTTGCACATAAGGTATGCAATGCATATGAATCGATGTGTAAGAACATTACTGATGGAAGGGGACAGTCCAAGGTGAACAATTGCGAGATGAAGTTGAACCTCTACCTGCCACCCCAAGCAAGCACATCGAAACCAGCTCCAGTCCTCTTCTACCTAGCTGGTCTGACATGCACTGGCGACAACGGCGCAGAGAAGGGTTTCCTCCAACACAAAGCTTCTGAGAAGGGCATTGCAGTGGTCTACCCAGACACAAGCCCACGTGGACTTCAGATCCAGGGCGAGGATGACAGCTACGACTTCGGCAGTGGAGCAGGCTTCTACGTCGATGCCACCAAGGAGCCATGGACGAAGGGCTACAACATGTACAGCTACATCACTCAGGAGCTACCCGAGCAACTCTTCTCCAGCTTTAAGGAACTCGACGGCAGCCGTGTCTCGATCACAGGACACAGTATGGGAGGCCACGGCGCCTTGACTCTGTTCCTCAAGAACCCAGGCAAATACCGATCCGTCTCTGCTTTCGCGCCAATCTCGAATCCATCGAACTGCCCTTGGGGCGAGAAGGCCTTCAGAGGTTACTTCGGCGATGACAAGTCCAAGTGGGCCGAGCACGATGCTACTGAGCTTCTGCCCAAGTACCCCAACGACACCGACATTCTCATTGATGTTGGCACTGGCGACAACTTCTACAAGCAAGGGCAATTGCTGCCGGAGAAGTTCGAGGAGGCGGCGAAGAAGGCGGGCAAGAAGGTCAATGTGCGCTACCAGTACGGCTACGACCACAGCTACTTCTTCATTAGCACTTTCTCGGATGACCATGTTGAGCATGCGGCGAAGTACTTGCTTGCGTAAGCTTGTCAATTCACAGCACCTAGATTAGACTCGGCTCTGACGGGCGTCAGGAGGGATGACTCGCGAATCAGAGAGAAACTGTAGACAATGTAGATGTGAATAGCCTTGACAAGATATGGAATATGCATACAAAGTCTTCACAAGTTGGAGGCCTCATAGCCTGCTTCAGGCGACCTTTTGTGCTTGGAACTCAGTTGATGTGCTTGCCCGACACGATGAGATGTGCTGATGAACTGCCGTCCAACGTGGCCGTCGAAAGTGGCATGGCTCTAAATTGTTTTTCGGCGGTCATCCCCTACGGCAGTTATCCTCTCAGTGTGAACCTGGAAGCGACCCATGCTCGGCACATCTGCTGATGTGAGTCTTGAACCCTGATGTCCATGGCAACAATTACATCGAGAAGACATTTCTCTTCCACATCCCACCACACTCTCGCAACCATGACAATCAGCAGACCACCACCACCACCACCCTCAGCGCTCCAAAAGCTCCTAACCGCACGACCCAAACCCTCATCCTCCCCACCACAAAACACCGACCTCCACAACCTCGCCCTGCAAATCGCCCACAACCTCCGCTACCAACACCTCTGGACCGACGTACGGCTGCACACGAACACATCCCACACCTCAGATCCATTACCGCGACCTCTTCTCTCCGGTATCCCTCCTCGCCGCCTCTACGTCCACCCCGACGAACAAATCGAGCTCCTCCAACAGCAGAAAGATCAAGGCAAAACGGGCATGCCCGAGCTGGAGCCGCAGCGCGAGTGGGTGCTGCCCAGCCATTTGCGGGAGAAGTGGACGTTGAGGAGGTTTGGCGAGACGTTTGATGCGATTGGGGTGGAGCCTGAGGATGGGTCTGGAGAGGTGTTGTTTCCTTCGACAGAATCAAGGTCATTAGATGCTGAAGAGGACGAGGCGCGAGAGGTGGGACTTAATGATGGGGACAGCAAGTGGAGAAGAAAGTTGCCTAAGAGACTTCTACTTGCTACGTTGGAGGATGATAGCACGGTTGTGTACTACATCGTGCATGATGGGATCGTGAAGCCAAGGCAGAACTGAACAAGGAAGATGGAGGAGGACATCGTCAAAAGATGATGAGCTGGTTCGAGTCACATCTCTGCTCTGGATACACTCGTTGGATACGAACAGCCAAACGACCGTAACCCGTAACATGGACAATGATGGGCATTCATCGAGGCTATATCTACAGGTCGAAATCGCACTCAGGAAATGCACTATACAAAAAGGCTCTATACGTCCGGCCAAGCTGCAAGACCACCCAGGGATATCATCCACCAAAGCCAGGCTCATCATCGTTTCGATGCAATCATTGCATATGGTCCATACCATCCATGCCCACATCCTGAACAATCTCAACATCACCCGTCGGCCTCGGCGTCAACCCCGTCGGCGGCATCCCAACCATATCTCCAAAGTCGGCAAAATTATTCGACCAATCGAAATTTCCGGTAAAAAGGTGGTTGTCATCACTCACGGTCGGAGGGTCCATATTGAAAGGCATGAACCACGCAGTAGATGGATCACCCCAGTAGCCATTGTTATTGCTTTGGCTGTTGTTGTTGTTGCTGTTCGCAAACGCGTTCCAATCGAAGCTGTCGAAGCTGTTGCCGGCGTTGTCGAGTATGGAGCCGTTCACGTTGGGTATGTTTTGGTTTGAGTTGGCATAGCAGTTGAGGACCATTTGCCGATCTAGCTGGGACATGAACTGCTGGGGTGATGTCATGATCAGTGTGTTGTGGGGTGGCTGGAAACCTGGCGAGAAGGCAGTGGATTGCTGCGTGAAGTTGTCCATGTTGCTTTGGAAGGCTGCCGTGGCGGCGAGATCGTGGTTGATCGGCTGCTGCTGAGGTTTTTGTTGGGCGACCTGCCTACTCTTTTGACCTGGCTGCTGAGTTTGGCTGGTCACAGGCTGCGCAGTCTTGCTGCCTGCTGAGGTGGAGTGTCGCTTCCTCGCTGTCTTCCTGGCGGGCTGCTGTTGCTGCACCTTGATTCTACTCGGCGGACTGAGCTTCGAGAAGAACTCCTCTACGGTTTGCAGGTCGCTCCTTTGGCCCAGCACCGCGTCAGATCCTGGCTCCTTCTTTATTTCGGTGCTTGGCTCTTCGTAATCTGTCCCGCTGACGCCGTGCGGGTATCGATCGAACCAATCGCCATACTGGAAGATGGTCTGTTCGCCTTCTTTACCACTCTTGCCTCCGGACCGGGCAGCATCTGCATGGCGACGGTACAAGTCTCGCAGGTTCTCGGTCACGAAGTGAAACATGCCCCAGTACTTCTTCATCTTGGTCAGATACTTGACATTCCACGCCAAGTTCTGCTTGCTCGAGGCTTCCAATGCTGGATTCTTCGAAAATGCACCGTGGATGTGCACAGTGCTACTGAAGAAGGCAATGTAGCCTGCAAAGGGTGCAACCACCAGATGATCGCCTGCCTCGTTGATCAGAGCAGAGATTTGGTTGGCCGCCTCCAACGCTGTCCTAGCGGCATCGGCCATAAAGTCCTCTGGCATGTCCTTCGGTAGCACCGGTCGTGTCCCAGGCACAGGTAGCGCAAATCGGTGCATAAAGAGCAAAATCTGATGGTACACGAGGTGCAGAAAGATGAACTGATTCGCAATTTTTTCGGAAGCATGATTCTGCAGATTCTCGGGTGAGTAGTGTAGAGACGATGGTAGTCCCTCTTTCCACTCTGCTGCGGCTCGTTTCAGACCTTGGAACCTGGATTCCTCGGCCCACATTGGATGTACGTCTCGCTCCTTGCCACCCATGTTGAGGTAGGCGATGAGCTTGCCCCATATAGAGACCAGGCGGACCATATAAGCTGCCACACCCATATTTTCTTTCGCATCTGCCATCTGTCCGGTGCCTGACTGGACTGGGTTTGGAATGTTTCCTTCCAGATCTTCGGTTGGCCCGTTGATTTCCATCTGGTAAAAGCTCTCTTTAATGGGCAGTTGAGCTCGGATGTACTGCTCTCCAACAAAAATGGGCCTGTCTGAGCCGCTTGAACTGAAGCGGTCCATGAGAAAGCACGACCACATCGTCCTCCGTCGGATCTCTCGGTCAGTGAATGTGAGTTCGTGCTTGTCCTGGGTTCGCTCTTTCGGGTCGTGATCAAGATCTTTGTGAAGCTGTAGCGCGTATGCCATCCGCTGCGCCATTCCTCCAAACATCCAGCTTCGACCTCCTTGGCATGTTCCGAACTCGTGCAGGCCAAGGATGAGATAACATATCAGAATGGTGATGTTTGGCGTATCGTATCTTCGTAATGCGATGTCGCGAGCAGCACTAGCCCAAGTCTCACCACGCAGGAAAGCTGGTTCTGTCCGTACTGCAGGATGATTTGAAAAGCGCGCGGATATGGCGCAGACAGCCAGCGTCAGCACAGGTGGGACTGTGCCTAGGGCGAGCTTGCGCATGAAGCTTGGCTTGTGTAGTAAATGGTAGCTTTGCCCGTAGATATAATCGAAGAAGACTTCAGCCAGATGTTCTTGTATCTCTTTCGTAGGTAGTTTGTCTGCGCCTTCCAGCAACAGGTTCTGCTCTTCGGAACCCTTGGGAGCCAGTGGATTCTTCTCAGCTAGTTCGGGTGCGTTGGGCTGGTGTGCAATGGCTTCCTTCTTCCCAGAGGCCCACTCTTCGAGTTCGTCGCTAAATGCTTCTGCGGCTGCTCGTTTCTTAGCATTGCCCGCCTTTGGTGGCGCGGGTGGAAGGGGAGGTTTGACCACGGCTCGTTCAGCACTGCTAATCAAGCTTTGCTCGTCTTTGGGTATCACCTTGATTACTCGATCCTCCATTCGCTTCAAGCGTTTGTCCAGCATAGCCATGTAGTCTGTCCGAGGCGCAGCCTTGCGAGTCGTGACTTTATAGACACAAGGTATTCGTGATCGAAGGCAATGCTTACAGGCAGGCTTCTCGCCCGAACACCGTATTTTCTTGCGCCGACATGCTATACATGCGAGCGGTAGCCGCTTACGTTCTTTGCCGGCTTTCGTCTTCAATTCGCTCCAGGCTGGCGGTACGCCGTTTTCTTCCTCAAGTCTACCGGTCTCTCCCGTGGTCTGCTGCGTCGCATCACCGCCATCGGCTGAGTTCTCTCCAGCTGCAGGGAGTCGTCCGGTGGTACTAGTGGAATCTGATCCCATGAAGCTGTTATGCCTGGCGATGCCACCGAAAGGATCATTACTACTGATACTGAGACGATGGTGGTGTCCAGCTATGGGCGATGTTCCGTCCGAAAGGCCTTGGACAGGCGGAGACGGCACCATGCCCTTGAAAGCGACCAAGTCTTGCACCGAATTCGATAGACCATCCAGTGCTGAACGGTAGTTCGCATCATGTGGAGTGCCATTGCCATTCGGAATACTCGATGGTGCATCGAAGCCATAGTCGCTGTCCGTCTGGCTGCCGGCATAGCCAGATGTCGGACCCACATTGCTCATGTCCATATAGTCGTTGGCAAGCGACTTACGCAGATTGTCTAGTGCTACTCTTCCCCAGTCCGACTCTTCCCTCTCTACAGAGGCATAGTACCCCCCTGCCGCACCGCCGGTTGACCCAATGAAAAGTGTAAGACGTATTCAGGCTGTTTCGTCCTCTGCCACATCGGTGGAGAAAGTCAAGAACAGGCCCCGCCGATGTAAGGCAAATGTGAGTTGGCAGGGCCGAGTCGGACTTTGCGTGCGCTTGCACAGGCCGACCGAAGCGGAAATGGATGGTGGGCTGCTGTGCAATGCCTCTTTCTCGGGTCGGACGGGCATTGACGGGATCAACCAAGTACAACCCACTACTTGAAACGTAATAAATGGCGGGCGCAAGGGAGGAACGAGACGTGTGATGGAGCAGGGGGGGGGCGCACGTGGCCCGCAGTTGTACAACAGTAGTTACACAATTACCAGTTGCAACCAAGGCTCAAGCCTGGGGAACAGACCCATTTCTCCGGGTGAACCCTGCAAGAAGCCGCCCGGGCATCTCACATGGGAACGTGGAAGCTTTTCCATCTTCCGTGCTGACCAGGCCCTCGGTGCGCATGATGCAGAGATGCTCTTCACTGATGACCGCTCAGGTACGACCCGATCATTTGGTAAGCTTGATTGTGAGTGACAGTGCTCGAGCGACGAGCAGTATGCATGAGCGAGGTAGTCCCGCGGCTATCCATGCGAAGAAGGATCGACTTTCAGAACCCTCCACGTGCTCGGCTGTGACAGGGTTCTGGAAGAATAATCGAACCTCTCTCGGAGGATCGCGGCTTACTTCGGCTATGCTTCGATTTAGGGCTAGTAACGCCGGATGCAGATCGCATTCTCGACGTGGGATGATGGCTGCATTACGGCTGCAGGAAATCACATACTTCACATAAAACTGCTCCCATTCATTGATTATACCCTATTTGACCGCTGGTACTGCCAGCGTGTTGCCTCCATCCGGATACCTGGCAGCAAGAGGTTCACGGTCAGTCGATATTTAAGACATACGAGGGGCCGCCCGTCGATGGACTTACAATATCTGCTCGTTATACCACACGCCTCCCTTGCCGGCCAGGAACAGTATCGTTGCGGCCATATCGCTATCATAGCCTTTCCTTCCAGCGGGATTTTGACTGCTCATGTCCATCTCGGACTTATTGTCGCCTCCGCTGGACCCAGTGGTCATCTCACTTGGGAATACACCAGGAGCAATAACGTTCACACGGACTTTGACACCGCTGAAGGTCGTGGCCAGCATACGAGACAAATGGGTCGATGCTGCCTTCGAGCTTGCGTAGCCAAACTGTCCCATGCTGCTGCCCTTCATGGCGCCCGAGATTGAGCTAACGTTGACTACTGAGGACGAATAGCCTGGTGTGTTAATGGTGCCTTTGGCGAGAAGAGGCAGGAAAGCCATAGACATGAAGTACTGTCCCATGACGTTTGTCTGGTAGGTGTCCATAAACTGTTCCTCCTCCGTCTTGAGGAAGTGCTCCGAGATGGCCTGTGGATCTGACATCTCGGGCTGTCCAGCGCTGGAGAACTTGGTGTGGTCATCGCGAGCTATGCCAGCGTTGTTCACGAGCAACTGAATACCATTTGGCTCCTCCTGCTCAAGCTCCTTTGCCAGTCGAATAGCTTCGTCTTTCTTGGAAACGTCGGCGACGATGTGATAGAGGCTCCCTGGACCTTTGTTATACTTCTCGACTGTGTTCTGCAGCGCCTCCTCTCTTCGACCAGTGATGTAGACCTTGGCGCCATTGCTGACGAGGGCTTGCGGAATCATCAGCCCAATGCCAGTGCCGCCACCTGGACGAACGACATGAGCGATAGTCCTTGTGTATGTATGCCTGTGAGAGTACTCACCAGTGACCAAAGCCGTGACATGGCTGACGTCGAACAGCCCAGAAGCCTTGAGCTCTTCATTATCGGCGCGACCTGATCCGCTCTGGTTAGAAGACATGGTAAAAGTTGTGCTGTCAGTGCGTGCCTTCGACTGAGTATGATCTCTGTGTGGCTGCGAAGGCTGGTCTACTTATGTGCCATTGAGCAGCTTTCGGGACGGCCGCGAACTTGGCGGGTCTGGCGAAGAGACGAATCACTTTGATGCAACAAGAGAGATGGCCATACCACAATACCTGCATACTATGCGAGCTTCTGGAGAACTACATTACCCTGAATGACGTTGATATGTTGAACTGGTGGGGAGTGATTGGTTTGGTACGCTGCTTTTGATCATGTGCCATCATGTGCGATCTTCATGAATATGCCATGCCGTTCAACAGTCAACGGGAGTGTGTTGCCCGAATTGTCCTCTGAACGGTCTCATGGGGTCGTGGTTGCTGGACAGTTGGGGCGGGAGTGATTCGGGGACGCGTGGAGCTTGAGCTGAGGACGTGAGCCCTGCCAAGAGACAGCTGTCTGTAGAGGTACCTTCACGTCCACATTCGACCACACATCGAGGCTGACACCACCGCGCCTCCACAACACCATCGACAATGGTGGCCGCCGACAATTCGCTTTCCGGCGCCGACATGTTCTTCAAGGGCGAGACCGGCCGCAACACGCGAGGTCTGCTGCGACTGATCATCCTCTGCACCATCGCCGCAGCCGCTGTCTCCGCCCGACTCTTCTCTGTTATTCGCTTCGAGAGCATTATTCACGAGTGTCAGTCACCAGACATGAGCTGGGAAAGCAGGAGGGATAGATGCTGACAGCTGCAACAGTTGATCCGTGGTTCAACTTCCGAGCGACAAAGTACCTCGTCACACATGGCTTCTATAAATTTTGGGACTGGTTCGACGACAGTAAGAGATGCGCACAGTGGATATACCGAGGTGTATGAGGCTGACGCTATAGTTCACAGGAACTTGGCATCCCCTGGGACGTGTCACTGGTGGCACTCTCTACCCAGGCCTGATGGTCACATCCGGCGTCGTCTATAAGCTCCTTCGGTTCCTGACACTCCCCGTCGACATTCGCAACATCTGTGTGCTCCTCGCGCCAGCTTTCTCCGGCCTCACGGCATTTGCGACCTACCTGTTGACATCCGAGATGAGCGACAGTCCATCCGCAGGTCTGCTCGGAGCTATTTTCATGGGCATTGCGCCAGGATACATTAGTAGAAGCGTGGCAGGATCATACGACAATGAGGCTATTGCGATCTTCTTGCTGGTCTTCACATTCTACCTTTGGATCAAGGCTGTGAAGCTGGGAAGCATTATGTGGGGCGGTCTCTGCGCTCTCTTTTACGGCTACATGGTCAGCGCTTGGGGTGGATACGTCTTCATCACGAACTTGCTGCCACTGCACGTCTTCGTACTGATCTGTATGGGACGGTACAGCCCACGACTCTATGTCAGCTTTACCACCTGGTACGCACTTGGCACGCTGGCTAGCATGCAGATTCCATTCGTTGGCTTCTTGCCAGTCAAAAGCAGTGACCATATGTCCGCGCTTGGTAAGTATATGAGGTTATCGGTGGCTACGATCGTTGCTGACATCTCTCAGGTGTCTTTGGTCTCATCCAGCTCGTTGGTTTTGCAGACTTCATGAAGAACCGCCTCCGGTCGAAGCAGTTCCAGACTCTTCTTTGGGCAGGTATCATCATCGTCTTTGGAGTCGCATTTGGAGGTCTGGTACTACTCACCGTCACTGGAACCATCGCCCCTTGGAGTGGTCGCTTCTATTCCCTCTGGGACACTGGATACGCCAAAATCCACATTCCCATTATCGCTTCCGTCTCTGAGCATCAACCCACCGCATGGCCGGCCTTCTTCTTCGACTTGAACATGCTGATTTGGCTGTTCCCAGCTGGTGTGTACATGTGCTTCCGCAACCTCAAGGACGAGCATGTTTTCGTGGTCATTTACGCTGTTCTGGCCAGCTATTTCGCAGGTGTCATGGTTCGTCTTATGCTCACACTCACACCAATTGTGTGTGTCGCAGCAGCCATCGCAGTGAGCCAGATCCTCGACACCTTCACAAGTGCCGTACAACCTAAGGAGCCATCAACCGACGCAAAGAAGACAAACGGCAGCGTGAATGGCTCAGCAGATGTCAAGGAGAAGATTCAAGCCGCTTTGCCAGAGTCTCTGCGCTCCACAAAGGGACCAGTGGTTGGCATCTACAGCTACTTGTCCAAATCGCTCATGACCGGAGCCATCACGACGTACTTGCTACTCTTTGTGCTCCACTGCACATGGGTCACCTCGAACGCTTACTCATTTCCATCCGTTGTGCTTGCTTCGAAGAAGCCCGACGGCAGCCAGCACATCATCGATGATTATCGTGAGGCTTACTACTGGCTTCGACAAAACACCGAGCCCAATGCCAAGGTGATGAGCTGGTGGGATTACGGTTATCAGATCGGTGGTATGGCCGACAGACCTACACTTGTGGACAACAACACCTGGAACAACACCCATATTGCGACAGTCGGCAAGGCCATGTCCAGCCGCGAAGAAGTGTCTTACCCCATCATGAAGCAGCATGAGGTAGACTACGTTTTGGTCGTCTTCGGTGGTCTCCTTGGCTACTCCGGCGACGATATTAACAAGTTCTTGTGGATGGTCAGAATTGCCGAGGGCATCTGGCCAGATGAGGTTAAGGAGCGCGACTTCTTCACCGCACGAGGAGAATATCGGGTCGACGAGGAAGCCACCCCGACCATGAAGAACTCGCTCATGTACAAGATGAGCTACTACAACTACAACTCGCTGTTCCCAGCTGGGCAGGCAACCGACCGCGTTCGTGGTTCAAAACTCCCGGCACAGGGTCCTGAGCTGTCCACCGTCGAGGAGGCGTTTACCAGCGAGAACTGGATCATCAGAATTTACAAGGTCAAGGACCATGACAACCTTGGCCGCTCTCATCAAGAAGCTACAGCATTTGAAAAGGGCAACAAGAAAAAGAAGGCCGGCAAGAGAAGAGGACCACGAGTCCTCCGAGTCGACTAAGCGCAACAGACTGCGCATAACGGCATGTAGCATATCAAGTAGAGTATCAATTTGTACTGATGACCAGAGAACCACGAGGATGCGGCTGATGCATCCCAGACAGTCCCAAACTTCTGCTGCAGGCACGGAGCACTAAATCGAAGCTACAACGGAATGGCGTCATATAGTACCATCATGCACTGTGATGCCAAAAGAAATGCCACAGCCTACGGCATGGCTGCCAAAGCTTCACAATGGCGACATTGGCTATGCTGCAGCCAATCATCATCGCTCTCAATGATCAGCCTGCGCGTTCCATCCAAATGGCCATACAAGTATACAGCATGCATGCTTGCGAGCGTGGAAGACTACTCGTAACAATAGACCATCAACCACCATGAGATTCGCCATATTGTCACTCGGGCTTCTCGCAACCGCTGCAGCTCAATCTCCATATAACATCAGCGTCGCTGACTTCCCTGAAGGTCCTCTGGACGCTACCGCCTGGTCACTCATCTACACATATCCGGTCTACATCTTCGCGAACTGGGCAGGAAATATCTTGCGGAACTATTCCGTCAATTCCATCTTTCACCAGCGGAGCTTGGCCTCTCCCGATGACCCAGGCGTAATCAAGCCAAATATCGATACTGTCTACTCCCGCGTGGTGCTGGACTTGACGGAGCATGATGTGGTGCTCACTGTGCCGAACATCACGAATCGATATCATGTCTTCCCTGTGTACGACTTCTTCGGCAGCGTCGTGGCTGAGACCGGTGCAGTCAATAACAGTCCGGCTGGGAAATACCTGATCCGACGATCTCAGGACGTGGATTCTGTAGCTGGCTATGAAAGTACGGGAAACAGCCAGGCTGTGCTCGTAGGACCTGCAGCGAATAGCACTCGTTACGAAGGGGTGATCAATGTTCCTACAACCTATGCCACGATGCTTATTCGGATACTGGTGAAGCAGAATACTACGGAAGAGCTCGAAGAGATACGTGGTTATCAGAATGCTTCGAGCCTGGCCAATATCACTCGCAGGCATGGGATTCCCCATATGTATGTGCGAGGACAGCCGACTTACTAAGTTCTGGCAGCGTACAAAGCGAATATGCGCCACCTCTGATGTCTCTCGCGCCAAACGGCACATTGCTGGGCATCGACACGCTGAACAAGCAGCTCGATCTCGCAGCCAAGCTCCTGCCATACAACCAGCCATCCAACTACACTGAGCGTGACCGAGTCTCCTCCGTGTTGGCGCTCAGTGGCGTTTACGGTGGTGCTTATCATCCACCGCAAGGACTTAACCTCACTCTCGCCGGCGTGATCGCGAATAGCTCCATCACTCAGGCAACAGTCGAGCCGGAAAACTTGCGACGTCAAAGCAACGAGTGGTTGCTCCAGCGTCCTGAGGTCCAAGGCGACTACGGTCTCAACTACGCGATACGTGCGTACATTGCCATCGCCGGCTATCAGCAGCAGCGAACGATCCAAGTCCTGTATCCTTGCTACCGTGTCCTTGGCTTTACTGGCACCTTCAGCCTCGAGCCTAACACTTCCGTCTTGCTATCATTCAGCGGCAAGCCGAAAGTTGACCCGACGTATGGCTTCTGGTCTTACTCAGTCTATAGTGCTGACCAGTATCTCATCCCGAACGATCTCTTCCGATTTGAGATCGGTGATCGTTCGTTGAACCTTACGTATCAGGATAGTACGGACAGTGTGTATGGCTCCGGAGGTAATAGTACTCGAGACGGGCCTTTCCAGGTTCTGATACAACCTATGGACCAAGTGCCTCCAAGCATTGAATTGGACGGGCAATTGGTTGCCTGCTGCGAGGGACTTTTCGTTCATCTTGAGATGGTATGTGCCCGAGGCGGCGATGACGAATGGGAGTTATGTGTATCCGAAGGTTGAGACGATTGGGGCTATCGTAGCGTGAAGATGATATCGTAGCGTGAAGATGATATCGTAGCGTGAAGATGATATCGTAGCGTGAAGATGATGGCGTAGCGTGAATATAATATATCGTGTGTCAAGGATCATACAGAGTATAATAATGTACACGGCGTCTGGGATCCTGAAAAGCAGTTGCCGCCCGTGCGGGCGCTTCTTCGCTTGGTCTTGCCGTCCTGTCTACATCCTCCTCGACTTTCTGCTTCATCTGCAACATGTCATCCGGGTCGCTCGAATGGCTTTTCAGAAGAGAGGCAGAGCATGTGTCGCTTGTGCTTCGATCAAAATCAAGTGTGCCCTCGGTTCAGACACGAGCCTTCACCCGCCTTGTGAAAGATGTCAGCGTCTAAACAAGGAATGCATCTTATCAATCCCCCGACGGCAGAAAGATCGCGTAGCTGAACTGGAAGCCCAGGTCGCGACTTTGACCAGATTACTCCGGGCTCAAGGGATCCAGGAGCCTGTCAGCTTGGAAGACGGCCTCAAGACTGCTACCGCTTCCCTCGCCAGCACGTCTCAAGGCGGCAACTCCACAAAGAAGCGTCGCTTTGAGAAATCCTCATCCTCCAGCGCAGATGGCCTCACGCCGGACAGCGATGGAGGTGGCAATGTGGCCTCCAGGAATAAGGACAAAGCTGACCCTTTCAAGCTTGATCAGACGTTGACGCGAGAGGAACAGGAGCTCGTACTGCAACGATACTTGACTGAGATTGTCCCTATCTTTCCCTTGGTTCCACTGCTTGGCGACTCGTCACTAAGCGCTTTGAAAGCGAAGCGGCCAGTCTTACTGCAGGCTGTGATGTACGCCGGCAGCACTGGCATACTTTCTCTCGAGAAGCAGGAAGACATCGCGAGGGAATTGCTCAACCATCTTTCAAGCAGTATCTTCAATGACGTCGAGAAGACGCTTGAGCTGGTGCAAGCAATACAGGTGACTTCCTTGTGGTATCGATCTCCGAGGCATCATCAGCACATAGCGATATACCAGGTAGGCAACTCAAGCAAAGTATGGCTCGAGCGGGCGTTGACAAACTGTTTTCACGCTTGCAGTTGATACAGCTCGCAGAAAACTTGGCTGTGGACATCGGCATCGCTGGACAACCACTGACTTCACCGTCGGTCGAGATCTTAGTCAAGTGTGCCGATGTGGAGTCTGGCGATGCACTCAGAGCTGTAAGTGAATGATAGCTGATGTCACGTACACAACAGCGAGTCTTATCAAGTCAATACTGATTCGTTTTATGCAGTGGCTCGTGTGCTACCTTCTTTCCAGTGTCATGAGCGTTCTCATGCGACGGTCCAAAACTGCCGAGTGGACGAAACATCACGACGAAAGTCTCCTCTTCTTAGAGTACGCCCCGAACTCGCCAGCTAGTGATCGATAGCTAGGTCAATACTTCCGGGCAGAGAAGCTCTGTGCTGCAATGGCGAAGGAAATGGACTTTGACGACTATGCTTCGTGTCTGGACGTCTCGGAACTGGCCATGAAGCGTAAGATTCAGAATTGTCGACACCAGATTCTGAACTGGCGTATCCTGATACCTCAGTCACTGCGTTCCGACCCATCGCTACTGTTCTGGGACCACGTCGCTACGGCCTACATGCACGAGCCAGTCTTACATACGTCGACGAACAAGCAGTCTTTTGCTGCTCCGGTAAGTACGGAAAGACATTGGGGTCCGCTTCGAAAATGGCCCATACTTCAGACTGTGTTGCATCTGAGGGCGGCCGGTCGCTCCAGCGCAATTCGTCAGAGGAAGATGGCTGACATTCTTCTGGCCATAGTTTGTTGCTGAGAACCTCTCATTTGCAGACTTTCCAACGCCAGACATTACTCAAGAACACATCACAGCAGTATACGAGCTCGTTACAGCTGTACACGCAATAATCGACACATATGTGTCGCTGGACATCACCTCAGTGATGGCTTTACCGGGGTTCCTGTATACCAGTCGAGCCGCATATGCAAACTATATCCTTGCAAAGCTCTACATCGCCGTGACTGCAGCTGGTAACACGTACGGCGCAATCATTGACGCCTCGTTGCTGCAGATGGAAGAGTCTACTACAAAACTGGTCACCCTAAGCGAGAGCATACACGCTGTTGGTCGTGATTGCGCCGCGGCTCGGATTCTTCGCGCGTCGAGGCGTATGCTCGAGTGGTATCATCTCTATACCGCCAGCTTGATGCCAAATCCGGGCGCTTCGTTGGCCGCGGCACAGCCGTATGTAGCGGAGAACTGGAATCTGCAATACGCAGAGAGTGCGGCGGACTTTGGACTAGATGCTCTCTTCATGGAGCCAATACTGAACGAGTCAATGGCTTCTTCTTTGCACTACCCCATCTGATGGTATGGGTTTGCCGGCCCACTTTAGCGCCAAGCCGCCGCCGGCCACTTTTGTTACTCGATCAGATCGAGTCAACTCAACGGACCTATCTCCACAATCTGCCAAGCCTGAGACTTGAAGATAACATGTACCTAACTCTGCTATCTCTCGCCAACGACATTGCAACATGTCCAACGGTAGCATCCACTGCCGGCGTGATCAGACCGATGTCTGCACCACTCGTGCATCAAAAAAGAAAACTCTGCTCCTCGACCATGAACGCCCAGATTGTGGATTCTTGGATCTTGATGTCAAAAAGACCTGTTGCCGCTCATGAGGCTCGAAGGATCACAACGAGGACCACGCGGCACACCTGCTCCGCCCCCACTACACATTGAGCAAAGTATATCCACTGCCATTGCATCTGCGTCAGAGCATACACCATTACTGTCGCAATGTCAGATTGAGAGACATCACCGCCATACCTTGATAAAAATGGAGAAATCAAGGAGATCTAAGGTGGCCAAATTCTTGGACAAGATCGCCGTCGAGAGCGAGCCTGGTCTGACGAATGCTCAATTGATGCTGGCCAACGAGGACCTAAAACCAGTGGAACCAGAACGACGGCTCTGGGGATCACGCAACTTCGTAGCGTTCTGGGTCTCCGACTCTTTCAATATAAACACCTGGATGATCAGCAGCTCAAACATCCTCGACGGGCTAAGCTGGTGGCAGAGCTGGCTGTGCGTCTGGATTGGCTACTCGATCGCGGCCGGGTTCGTTTGCTTGACTGGTCGAATCGGTGCCAAATATCACATCTCCTTTCCTGTCGTATGCCGCTCCAGTTTCGGCATCTGGGGAAGTCTCTGGCCCGTCCTCAATCGTGCTGGCATGGCTTGTGTCTGGTATGGCGTACAAGGGTGGATAGGAGGCACATGCGTATACCTCATGATCAGGGCAATATGGCCCAGCTGGGACTCATATGGTACGGATGGCAGCAACAACTCCATGCCGGCTTCTTCAGGAACCAACACCCGCGACTTTGTCAGCTTCTTCCTGTTCTGGGCCGGATCGTTACCATTCCTTTGGTTTCCGGTGCACCAGATTCGACACTTGTTCACAGTCAAGGCCTACTTCGTTCCGACAGCGGGCATTGCATTCTTCATCTGGGCAATCGTTCGTGCAGATGGATTGGGGCCTATAGTTAAACAAGGCTCTACACTCACCGGCAGTAAGCTCGGTTGGGCCATCGTCAAGGGCATCATGTCTGCCATTGCCAACTTCGCAACTCTGATTGTAAACGATCCCGACTTCGCCAGATTTGCCCGGAAGCCACGAGACGCTCTGTGGGCACAGCTCTTCACCATTCCTGTGGGTTTCGCTATCACAAGCTTCATCGGTATCATCGTCGCGTCTTCGTCGAACGTCATCTTTGGTGAACCTATTTGGTCACCTTTGACACTGCTGCAGAAGTTTCTCGAGGAGCCTGGCGTCAGCGCTGGGACCAGATTCGGCGTCTTTGTTATAGGAGCTGCTTTTACGCTCGCTCAGTTAGGTACGTACGGAAGGGTGCGAGGCATCGAGCGGTGGCCTGGCAGCGGCAGAACATTGGAGACATGTGCTGCACGACGCTCACCGCTCTATGTCGACACCACTTTCTAAGACGCTGCCACGGGCTTGTCCAGCATGGCTAACACCCTTCTGTTTTGCAGGGACCAACATTGCAGCAAACTCAATCTCAGCTGGTACCGATATGACGGCTCTACTGCCACGCTGGATCAACATTCGCCGTGGATCGTATATCTGCGCTATCGTAGGCCTGGTCATGTGTCCCTGGAATTTGCTCAAGGACAGCAACAGCTTCACCACCTATCTTTCAGCATACTCAGTCTTCCTTAGCAGCATCGCCGGCGTCATGTGCTGCGACTACTACTGCGTTAGGAAAGGATACTTGCAAACGTGTGACCTATACAGCGCATTGAAGAGCGGCCCGTACTACTTTCACTTCGGCATCAGCTGGCGGGCATATGCGGCGTACATTGCCGGCATCCTTATCAACGTTGTTGGTTTTGCTGGGGCAGTTGGCACCCCTGTTCCTGCCGGTGCAACTTACATATACAATCTCAACTTCTTCTGCGGCTTCTTTATTGCTGGTGTCGCGTATTACTTGCTCTGCCGGGTATGGCCAATTCCAGCGTGCAGCGATGTCTGGTTGGAGGTCGACGAGGACAATGCAGGAAGGAGCGGTAGCCTTGTATATGGGGTCGATGCGGACGTGCAAGTACAGTCCTACGAGCATACGAGCTTTGACAAGAAACTGAAGGATGAGGTTTAGACCTACCTCCGCTACGTGTATGAGAGACATCTCAAATTGAATGACATGATCAGCCAAGCATTTAATCCTCTCTTGGTACCAAATCATTGTTCTCACGCTGATACGCTATCGTGCAAGTTCGAATCACAACAATGTGACCATCTGCAGTAACGCACCATAGGCATTATCGAGCCTCGTCCTCTACGAATCTCGTGCTTTGGCTTTGTTCGCCACGCCACGAACAAAGGCCTAACTTTTGGACAATGGACTTGTTCTTGATATATTAGCTATCACCGAGCATTTCCTCCAGATCTTCACCCGTGCCTGAGTTGCTGGCGTCCACCAGTCATGTTTCCCGGCCCGGATCGTTTCCTGACACTTACCTTGCTGGTCAAGGATAAGATTACTGGGAGCAATCCTGTCGTGGCGGGCATGCTATTGCCGCTTCTAACGTCGTGCAGCCTACATCCCATCGTAGCTTACGATCATTGGGACCATATCTCTCCCGAGCATCATCTCAAGCTTCTCCTGGGATTGTGGTACTTCTCGCACTGCGTGGAGTGTCGGCTTGCATTACACTTCTGGCACGGTGTCGCATTTGGAGAGAAGTGGCCAAAGAAGAATGTACACGGTCCCGGAGTCATCTGGCATCCTCAGGCAGACGGTAAGCGTTCGATCTGGAGGATCTATTCGGATGAGACTCAGCGATTGCCCGAGCAGGAAGAAAATGGCATCCGAACAGCTTTGGTCAACCTCGCCAAATACGTGCACATCGACGTCGCCGTCCCAAAGAACGGCGCCAAGGGATCGACCAGGCACGGACAAAGAATCCCAGGGACTATTGGTGAGCACAGCTTCATCAAGCTGAACCCAGCACTTCTTGACAGTATCGACCTTGCTAACATCTCACCCATAGACTTCTTGAAGCGCTCCCTCGTCATCGGCGCTACGATAATGCACGAAATAGCGCACGCTTTGTGGAACGCGAACCATGGACACCGCGAGGACGAGCGCTGCTTTGAGGACTATCCCGAGCAGGAGATCGGGCTGGCCCAAGAATGGTTTGTTCATCGTGGGACGTTTTCTGTTGATCTTTCTGGGGTACTGACGATAACGAGGCTTCCCTCTTCTGGAATCAATGAGACCTACCGTAGGAAAACGAAGCAGCTCTCGGGGCAGTGTCGGGTCACCATACCGGAGATGAGACGCCACGTCGATGATGGCGATGTGTTTTTCATATTCGATGACGCAAGCTTCTGGCATGGTTCAGTCCTGGTAAACCCGTTGGCGCCCAGAGCGTTGATGGAGATGCAGCCGTCGTAGTATTGGAGGGTATGGGTGGCATGGTAAGGACGGAAGGTAATGATAAAAGCAGCTTCGGCTGTGACATGCACTAGTCAACTGCCTCGAGAATACCCATTGACGCCCAGCTCTGTGATGTTTCTTGCTGATCCATTGCTAGCGCTTGGCTTGCCATGATTGTGCATCTCTCTTTGCTCACTCTTTGACAACCTTTCTTTTTCTTCTCTTTCCTGATGTGTCCACCACTTTAATGCCGCCGGTCAAACTCTGGTGCCTGGTAACCTTCGCGGCAAAGTATTCTTCGATTGCTTTTGTAGCTTCGTGCTTACTGGTAGAAATGCCGAGTTGCAGCGTGACATACGCCTTCGGCATTTCTTCATCATTGACAGGCAGCGCAACGACTGCGGCATCTGCGATGTCTTTGTGCTCCAACATTAACGCCTCAAGCTCTGCTGGGGCCACCTGGAAGCCTCTGGCCTTGATCAGCTCCTTTCTTCTGTCGACGACATAATACTTTTCGTCTCTGTGTTTTGCAAATATCACCAGTCTTCAGCCAGCCGTCGTGCGTCAGAGTATCCTTCATGGCGCTCTCGTTCTCCTAGTAGCACTTCATCATCTTTGGACCTCTGACCAGAAGCTCACCAGCCTCTCCAACCTTGACCTCTTCACCATCCTCGTTCACCAGCTTGGCCTCTGTGCTTGGGAGAAGATTCCGACACTACCAGTGCGATCATAAGCTTCCCCCGGTATCATACTTCCAGTACAAGTAGTCTCCGTCATAACCCAGCTTTGAGCAATGACCGCACCGAGCTTCTTGCTGGTAACGTTCTGTAGATTTCGTTGAGAGGTACAGCAGCACTCATGACATACTTTACGGTACTCAAATCACAAGCTTCCAGTCCTTGTCGCTTGTTCAGCATCGCAAGCACCGGAGCTACCAGCTGCAGTGTCGTTATACTGTGCTTCTCAATGTACTCAATGTATGGCTCCAGCTCGAATCGCAACATGGCGAAGAGAGTATGGCGTGGTTTGCAAGTCGGAACTATCGTGGACAGCTGCGCGTAGGCATGATACCACGGGCGGAACGTCAGCCAACGCTCGGTTTCTGGCTCATTGACAGTCTGGCCCATGTTGGCGAGTCTCCCTGCGATGACTTCACAGGCATTTGCCACGATTTTATGGTGCGTTATACAGACGCCTTTAGGTAGGCCTGTTGGCCCGTTAGAGAAGTTGATCACCGCGATGGTTTCCTTTGAGGCTTGCCCTTCGAGAGCGTCCCATGCCCACTCAGCGCCCTCTTCATCTGACACCAATAGAGACCGCCAATCTTTGACGCCGTTTCTTGATTGCTGTATCATCGGCAAACCGAGGATCCGGTCAGCAGCTATGCTTGCCCTTGAAGCCGCTTCTGTGACATTAGGCAATGCTTCAGGATGAGCTAGGATGAGGGAAGCACGAATCTTTTTCATCTGGTGGTCAAGCTTGCCCGGGGTGTATATCGGATTTACCCTCCATGCTCAAGTAAGCAATAGGGACGTAGATATGGTTGAGGGAGACGACCATCACGGCACTGCCTTTGGGTATGGATAATCGATCGAGGCCTGCAGCGAGTCGTTTGACATGTTGGAGAGCTGATGTGGTTGCCAGGCACTTCTCGGGTTCCTTCGCATTCACCCATGGAGGCTTGGCATTAGCTGAACTGTCGATTGAGCTCGTCGTGCAGTCCTTGTGGAATAGGTATGTGAGTAGATTGCATTCAAGGGCGATCACATTCGGCAGGATCGACCGGAGGGCCATGTTTGCTCTAGCTTGACTCTTTGTCCAGGCTGTGAAATTGCAAGGAGACTGCCGTGTGTTTCTACTAGTGCTTCGCCAGTGGAAGAGAGAATGAATGACTTCTTTAATGGCTACGCCACCTTTTTGGACATGATCTTCCTCGGCTGAAAGTGAATTTCAGGCTCTTCTTAGGCTATCTTGACCAGGCTGGACTACGTCGAAGCTTTGGAGTACGAAGTGAGAGCAAGGTCCGTGGTGCAGTCGCTGTAGTCACCAGTGTACGTCGGCCTCGGGTTCTCTAGATGTCCTGTCAAGTGTGCATTACAATGCGAGCAACAAGTGTACAGCTGTCATGCGGCCTCCCATCTTCAACCCATGCAGGAGAAGGCGAGCTCTCTCGATATGGCACGCTGTAAGTCAATGCAGTGCTCGCTAGCCCTGCCAAACAGCTGTCACATGGGAAATGCATGGGTACCTGACTCTGCAGCTAGCCGATTGGCGTCTTCGGCAGCATATGCATAAATTCGACACTGAAAAGCTCCCAGTCTCGCGAGTTGACTCGACTTTGGGCATGGGAGAAGAGGAAGTGACTGAAGCAGGTGAACTCGTTCTGACTATCTGGCTTGGGCAGGGGTATAGCTTCCATTGTGGACATTGAGATTCATGTCTCCACGTGCACGGGGCATGTCGGAACATCTCCGCGTGAACTTCTTCCAGACACCGTCGACTTACGCGCTCACTCATTCTCATCCATTGTTAGTAGCGGCACTGGCATTGACAATTCGCTCTGTCCTGTAACGACGACCGCAAACTGCACCTCCTCCCCTCCCAGAGCCGACCACCCTGTAGACCGCCGCCATGTCAACCGAAAAGCCGCTGCCCTTCATATACCAATTCGCCGCCGGTGCGGTAGCTGGTGTATCTGAGATCTTGGTCATGTACCCGCTGGACGTGGTAAAGACCAGAGTGTAAGAGCATTGAGTAAGCAGGCGACGCTATGCGATGGTAATGTTGTTCCAGGCAGATACAAGGCAAGGTTCCCACTCCCGGACAAGATCACTACACCAGCATGGTGGACTGTTTCAGGAAGATCATCGCGAACGAAGGGTAAGGCTACACCAGAGCCTGTGTTGCGGCACAAGGCGGTAGCAGGTGAATCAAGGGACTGATAGTCTATCAGCGCAGGACGACTCTACCGTGGAATCAACGCTCCCATCCTCATGGAGGCACCCAAGCGTGCTACCAAGTTCGCAGCCAACGATGAATGGGGTAAGGTGTACAGGAACCTCTTTGGAGTCGCCAAGATGAATCAATCGCTATCTATCCTGACCGGAGCTTCTGCTGGAGCCACTGAGTCCTTCGTCGTTGTGCCTTTCGAGCTGGTCAAGATCCGTCTGCAAGGTTGGTCGAATATTGACGCATTGTCTCGCCCTTTTAGCTGACATTGGTCGAACAGACAAGGCTCAAGCTTCCAAGTACAATGGCATGATCGACTGCGTGCAGAAAATCATCCGTCAAGAGGGTGTCCTTACACTGTACCAAGGCCTCGAGTCCACCATGTGGCGTCACATCCTCTGGAACAGTGGCTACTTTGGCTGCATTTTCCAGGTGCGCGCACTCCTTCCAGCGAACCCTACGAAGGACAAGTCGGTGCAGATGCGAAACGACATCATCTCTGGTACAGTCGGTGGAACTGTTGGCACCATCCTCAACACACCCATGGATGTGGTCAAGAGCAGAATACAGAACTCTCCCAAGGTTGCGGGTGGTGTACCCAAGTATGGCTGGGCATGGCCATCTTTGGGTCTCATCATGAAGGAGGAGGGTTTCGGTGCTCTCTACAAGGGGTTCCTTCCAAAGGTGCTCAGATTGGGCCCTGGAGGAGGTATCTTGCTCGTTGTGTTCACGGGTGTCATGGACTTCTTCAGGAACATGCGTGGACACGCCGTTTAGAGGATGAGCACTCTTACATTCACGATAGATGGTCATAGCAGGCGATACAGCGCACACGAATGTGGAGCGCCGGCACCATTGCATCGAAGCGAGGCGTTCAAGCGACGGATTGGTATGCCAGATTCGATATGTGTCAATAGAAGCTCCGAATGTGTCAGAGCATTTCAACAGAACCTCGAGGTTGTGATCGTACTTTCCCTACCCAGTGTCTTGGCATCCAGCCCAACCTCTTACTTCTGCTTCTCCACTTCCAGACGATCATTTTGCACGCCATGCCACTTCATGTGTCGCAAAGGCAGCTTGCCCACTCCTACCGTGGGGACCATGCCAGATGGCGCCTATTGACACTTCAAGCGACACTGGCTTCATCGCCATCCTCCTGCTCACGCGTTTTCGTTCTGGCCCCAAGCTAGTCTTCCACTACCCGCAGGAGCCGCAGCTGATCTCACGGGCACAACAAGCGCAGCGCTTCGATACAGATGATTCTAGCTCAGATACCGATGACGACAACGCTTCTCGTGATGGGAAAAATATTCGAACGTCTGCCAAAACTGATGGTAACGAGGATGGCCACGCAAATGGACGACTCGGCTCAGACAGCGTCTTTGGCCATTCTGTGGACAGCCTAGAGAAGCTACTGTCTCCCGGCAGGTGGTGCGATAGAAAGAAGTTCGAGATCAACGTCAATGGCCTTACCTTTGTTGGCCACCCGGTATATTCCCTTGAAGACGGCGCCTGGACCGTCAAGGAGAAGTCAGCCAAAGAGATCACTAAGGCGAAGGATACTACGGATCGACAGTACGCAGACTATCACATGTACCTGACACCGGGAAGTCTGAGTAATACGCCGCCTGACCTGGATCATCTTCGAAACGCAGAACGTGACTTCACGCACATGCCCGACAGCTTCGACTCGCAAACGAACGACAAGCTCGGTACTTCAGTTGATAGTCATGCCACTGTGTCTAGTGGAGGACAGACGGCGGAGCAGATGTCACTGTTTCACATTGTTTTTGTTCTCACTGCCCACGATTATCGGAGTCAACGACGGGCCAAAGCAATATACAATGACATTGCGAAGGTGCTCAGTAGAGCTCTGCATTATTGTCAAAAGCAGGCAAACTACGTGTCCAACGAAAGTCGAAGACTATTGGCACTCAGACTGAAGGCGAAGCAGAACCGTTGGCCTTCGACAGAGCTCTGGAAGCAGATGATCGAGACAAGCGAGCTGGCTTGGGCGCTAAGGGAGATTTTCGATCATGTCTCGATGGGTTCTGTAGCTGCTATCAGGCTGAATGGCATGGAAATGTCTCTGCACGTCAAAGAGTTGGACGATGCAAGCATCGATGACAGCACCAAGAAGCTTGACCCACTTTCTGCTCTGCTGCTTCTCGAACGGAAGGAGACTCTTCTTCAAGAAGTTTCCAACCCAGATGCTGCACCACTGGCACACTTCATCAGAGAACTCATGGCAACTAAGAGTCTGCAGAAGAACGCCAACAGACTCGGCGTGCCGGTCAAAGACGTTCTCTTCCTGGCCCAACATCTCCTGAAATGGCGTAAGGCACGACTGATTGCACCTTTACATCAACGTAATACCTATGTGGTCAGCCCTAATGCACCACTTGACCAGCTGGCAAAGCTCGTAGAAGGCTACGCTAGAGCCTTTCCAACGTTGCCAAGTCTTCCGAACATGCTAAAAGTCCTCAGCGGTAAGCCCATCAAATACGGTCTTCTGGTTCCTTCGAGAGATCATAGAGTCGCCTACATGGATATCCTATCTTTCTTGGTGCGGCATGAGTTGCTGGTACAGCTAAAGACATACGGCTGGTTGCGACTACCGAAGGATCTGGCCAAGCAAATACGACCTTCAGGCATTGATCCGAAGAAGAGACCTGTCTCGGTCCGCAGTCTCCTCTCGCCACATCTGCGCCCGATGGAAGACGACCTGGAAAGTGTCAGCTCCGAGAAGACCGCAATTGCAACGCCGACCATCAAGAATATGAACAGGTCTGGTCAGGAACTCGCTGCCACTTCAGCGGGAGCCAGCACTTTTGTAATCATCACGGATCCAGCTCGGCCTTCCGTAGAGCAATCTCATTTGATTGAGGCGCTGAGGGACAGGCTGGAGAACCAGGAGATGGCAGAACACTTCACTTCGTTCCTGCATCATCTCGATGGCGATCACGCGTTCGAAGATATAGCGGCTAGACTAGGAATCAAGCGAGTCAAAGTGGAAGAATGGCTAGCAGATTTGGAGATGCGCGGATGGTTGATGAGTGTCAGGTATATTTGAACTTGGATCTTCCACCTACTGGGCTCGAGGTTCGAAGCGTGGAGCTGCGAATTTTGTCCTGGCGAGGCCCAACAACTCGGCGAACCACTAGTTGCCAAAAGCACCACGGCGTCCTCTAGATGCCCTCACGCCGCTAACACGTCGGAAAGTCACTCGGCATATTCAGCGCACGATGAGAAGCTGTCCCGACACTGCCACCTGAAGCGTCGTGGTTCGAAGTACGACCACCAAGAACCAAGAATTGCCCTTCTCACCGGGAACACTCACTGGAGGCTGCGGCAACCCTTATGGGTGGCATATCAATATCTGGTCTTGCCATTCGGCAGCTCGTGTCAATGGAATAGCTTCGGCGGAGGTCTCAAGTCTCTCCATCCAACATTGCCCGGCAGCGGGTTCAGGTTTATCGAGTCAGGCTCTGCATCAGTGAGTGTCTTCGACTGACTGGCAGTGTGGACAACAACTTTGCTCACCGTCAATCTCCTGAAGATGATTGTGCTCGGTGGCACAATGTCGTACCCAGCCTGCAATGGTTTGAGAGACATAGCCACATCCAGTATGCACGCAACATCTCGTCTGGCAATTGAGATCTAAGCTTGCTTCCTGCATCACTAGCCTTCGGTGGCATGAGAGTCGTCGGCAGTAGAAGTTCCGCATGGGATGGTCTTCTTGGTTGGCATCTGACCGCTCGTACTGTAGTCGGCGCTCTGGCATTCTGAGTCGTTCCCGCATTTGTTGGTTCTGGATTTCCTCCCAATGAAGATCTGCAGGTACCCAGTCCTGTTGGTTCGTGCCGGTGACTGGTGGCGTCGTAGCTGCTTCTGTCAGCTGTTGATGGAACTGTCTTAGTCTCTCCACGGCGGCAGATTGCGATCGCTCCCATGTTGACTCCAGAGCCGGCTGGATGAGTGGTATTGCTTCTGGTCTGCTGGTGACCTCTCGACCCAGATTCTGTCTACTCCAATCGTTGTTGAAAAAGGGCCATTGCGAGCTTGACGTTGTATACTGCTCCGACTCCGGTTCCCTCCAGCCAAGCCCACGTATTACCGACTTTGGTGAACTGCCATATAACACTCCACGACTGTCGCTCTGATGTCTTGAGAAATCACAGACTAGTACCGCTTTGCGAGCAGGCCTGGTCTCGAATCGCACAGATTTTCTCGGGGCAACAACAATGGGTTCAACCCTTCTAGCAAACGCTTCGAAATCGGGGTTCAGGTCTACGTCCTTCGTGAAGTCTCCTCTAAACCCTTCTGACACCCGAGGTGTAGTCCTTGGTCTCTGTGGCAGATCAACTTTGATGTGTTGTACATTTATTTGTGGTGTTGCAAGCAGTTTGCCACTCGTGAGATCGCTGAGAGGATCCCGTAGCTCGGCTTCAATTCCAGAGACGCCGGATAAAGTTGAACACGCCAATCCTTTTGCTGAGCACACGATTCTTTGGCCCAAGCTTGGCTGTTGTTGTGTAGTGGCCATTCTCGTCTGACAGCTGTCCCCCAAGATCCGCGCTCGCTGCAGTTGTAGAATCGTTATCGTGTGTCCGCGAGAAGAATGTCAGGGAAAAAGATGGCACGTTCGGGTTAATATTCCGTAGTAATGACTTGCACCGGGCCGCTGCCGGAATCGCGCGTGTCACGTTGTGTGGATTAGGAATGGCCAACTCGATTGGGCAAGTTACTCCCCGTCAGCTCTTCATCATCCAACTGTTGTTGACTGCATCACTTCATCAGCTTCGGCTTTGAAATGCTTCGTAGCTTACGAGATTCTTGCGAGAATGAGTGTTGTGTAAGGTGAGATGAAGTGAAGATGATGCTTCGACAGTCTCGCGAAATGTAGGAACGTACCTCGGGCTTCTCCTCACTGCAGGTATTCGACAAGGTACGTGGCATGATACTCGTTCGGCAAAGCATCAAGTCTCCATCGAGCCGAATATGCTGATGTCGTCTTTGACCTTTTTTGCTAGTAGTCACTGGTATGATCAAGTGTCTATACAGAAAAAACATGAAATCTCGATTGAAGAAAAGGAGCTGCGGTCATTGTTTCGTGCCTCGGCGTAACAGCGCTAAGAAACGATATTGTCGAAGAACCTGAGCCTGCGTTTGAAGACACAAGGCTGAGGTCTGGAATGAGCGGTATGCTCTTATTTGACCTCGACGTGTGAGTCCTCGACTGTAGACTTCGGCACTCCACGGCATACTTCGAAGTGTTGCCGTGTCAGAAGTGCGACCCTGCTCATCATCACGATCATTGCGGCACGGCACCACTATGATACTTCTCAGATACCATTTATGAGACCGACGAGGAGTTCCGCCATCCTTCTTCCTCCTTCGACGCTCGGTTCCACTCTTGCGACGTACTGATCTGGCAACTTGCCATCCATTGCTTCATACAGTGCGCACGGGATCACCATGGTGCCTTCGATTTCCAGCTTTGCAGTGGCTTGCTCATACATCTTTCTGATCGCGGCTTGCAGCTGCCCAGGATCGCGATTGTAGCCCAGCATCTTGAGCTGCGTTTCTGCCCAGCTAGACTGTTGTCCTTCTAGAGGGAAGTAAATCATGCACACAATGACGGCGCGTGGCTTCTGCTTCTCTGTCAATCGAGATATGTACGTCTTAGTCTTGTCTCCGAACAGGACACTGAAGTGCTTCAAGGATGAGGCTGTGCCATTGTCGATGGAGCTCCGTGAGGTCAGCCAGGCAAGCTGTGCCATATGCCGCATGGTGCTAGCGGTTGGAGATAGTGCAATATCGTTTGCACCGACTGATACGATGAGGACATCTTTCGCTTGGATATTATCTCGTATGAATTGGTCGTGAGCCGGCAGTCCTTCATCACGGTGGCGAAGTAAGGACGCTTCGACCGCGGTGTTGAGGCAGGTCGCCTTTGCTCCGAGAAGATAATTCATCCAGAAGGCGACGTCAGGCTTCGGAATTGGTGGCTCAATGAAGTGGTGGTAGACTGCTGGAACATCAATTGGCAGGGGCTCGCCTCCTGGTCCAGTGGAAGGCAGCCAAGCCTTGTTGTCGAGAGATGAATCTCCAGCCAGGAAGACTACGGGTCGATTGGGCCTTGCCTCGCGTATGAGATCGAGTGCTCGAGAAAGATCCGATACTGGATGTCCAGCCCACTCAAGGAAGAACGGGAGCGCCTCGACCTTGTTCGACAGTACCATGATGCAGAAGTATGTGGGTGGATGCGGAAGCGATCGACCGAACAGTTGAGGAACAGTCGTCGCTGGGACAGCTAGACTGCAAACATGCTCGTCTCAAGTAGCGACGTCCGGTGGGTACGATGAAGTCGTTGTTGCACAGCCAGATAAACACTTCTCGGCTCGAAGCCTGCAGGTGCTCATCAAGACTGGTCGGCAAGTAGCGACTCGGAGCAGACGACCAGTGTCTCACGCTCGTACAAACCGACCACGGTCGCCATTACAGCAAGTGAACGTGGCGATGTCATATAATGACGGTGCGGCGTATGTGTTGTTTCTACCGTTGCGGCGTTGTAGCCAGAGATATAAAGTGGGGCACTGCCAAGATTTGGACAATTTCTCGATGTAGCAGGCTCGAGATCAAAGAAACACCATCTCGCTGCCACTTTCTCCCTTCGACACATCGCATCCCGCAACCATGGCGCCCATCGCGTTGAAAGACCTGCAAGAGGTCATCAATGCTCTGCCCACCGCCTCCGACACATGGGGTCCACCCACCACCACCGAGACGACATTAAATGGCATTCCATACGCACCCTTCTCCAAAGGCGACAAGCTGGGTCGCATGGCAGACTGGACCGCTGAGGGCAAAGAGCGAGAGGGACGCGGCGGCAGACAGCAATTCACAAACCGATACCGCGATCAGATTTACGGCGCGGGTCCAGGTGGCCTCCAAACCGTCTTCAACATCGAGGGACAGAACGAGGAGAGCTCTTTCAGCCTGGTCGACCGCTCGCAGACATCGGCGAGATCGCGTGGCTTCGGAGGCCGAGGTAGTGCAGTCTTCCGTGGCCGGGGTGGACAGCGCGGCGGCGTTCAGGGCCAGAGAGGAGGGCGCGGCACATTCCAGCGTGTGGGCGGTGGAAGAGGCGGACAGCAAGGCTTCAACGACCGGGGTCGTGGTGGGAGACGAGGTGGTCGCTTTGGCTGGAAAGATTGGGACAAGCCACAGCGCAATCGAGAGGCGTCCGTGCAGCCAAAGGACTCGTGGCGGTTGCTGGAAGAGCTTGAATTCAACAGACTCTCGAAGCTCAACCTCGACACCGGCGAAGGCGAGGACCTCGACGACTATGGATTCCTCTACTACTACGACCGCAGTTTCGACAAGCAGCCAGGTGCGCCCACCTCGATGCGGAAGCTTACTGTTCTCGACCGCGCCGCCTACAACGTTACAACATCGTCCGACCCAGTCATACAAGAACTGGCCGACAAGGACGAGGCCTCCATCTTCGCTACTGACAACATTCTCTCGATGCTCATGTGCGCACCTCGTAGTGTGTACAGTTGGGATATCGTGCTGTTGAAGCAGGGTAACAAGATCTACCTCGACAAGCGGGAGGGCAGCAGTCTCGATATGGTTTCGGTCAATGAGAACGCTGCAGACGCGCCACTCGAGATGAGCGAGGGTAATAAGGACCAAATCAACAGCCCTGGCGCCCTCAAGGAGGAAGCTACACACATCAACAATGTGTTCCCTCTACAGGTTGTGCAGGAATCCGAGACCATGAAGCGCGACATGAACAACGAGCACCCATTCTACAATGCAAACGAAGAGACCGATCCTCCTGCGTCGAAGGCATACAAGTACCGACGATTCGATCTTTCTCTGGAGGCCGACACTGAGCCACTGCATCTCGTGGTCCGTTCCGAGCTGGATGCTGTCGTGAAGAATAACATCAGCGGCGAGGACCAGTTCCTGACAATTCACGCACTGAACGAGTTCGACAACAAGGCGCAAGGTGCGGGTGGTGCTCTGGACTGGAGATCGAAGCTCGCCTCGCAACGAGGTGCCGTGGTCGCCACCGAGATGAAGAACAACTCTTGCAAACTTGCACGCTGGACTGTGCAATCGATCCTTGCCAAGGCCGATATCATGAAGCTAGGGTAAGTCTGCTTGATGGACCAAGGTATGGCATATACTAACCATTTCTCAGATTCGTGTCTCGTGCCAACCCCAAGTCCACCAATGAGCATGTCATCCTTGGCGTGCTTGGCTACAAGCCTCGCGAGTTTGCTAACCAGATGAACCTGAACCTCAATAACGGTTGGGCAATCGTCCGCACGTTCATCGATCTGGTGATGAAGGAGCCAGGCGATGGCAAGTTCGTCCTCGTGAAGGACCCCAACAAGCCAGTAATGCGCCTCTACAACGTGCCACCAAACACATTCGAAGAGGACGAGGATGCCGGCGAGGCGTTCTCGACAGTGCCAGAGGAAGGAGTCGACGACTAGATCCCTCTGATCGTCTTTGAAGGCACAGACACAGTCATGACGGGTCTTGGCAGCCCTGACAGTGGAGACAACGACCAACGATAGATTCTTCACCTCCACTTTCTGAACGCCTTCAAGAATTCATGAGATTTCAATATACGAGCTTGGATGCTTCTCTATCCTCGCCTATTCCCAAAGCGCCCCAAAAACAGCCTGAAGGAAGAATGCTGACAAGATCGTAACGAATGTCTGATGCACAGTCCGCTCGAATATGTATGTCGACACGATACCGGCGCATGCGCCAAATATCCCTGTGCGCAAGTCGCCTTCACTGCCAGAGCCAAGAGAGCCTCCCATCGCCCTGCCGAGCGCGCCTCTAGCGATGGCTCTCAGTCTTGAATTGGGCGAGCGTGTATCTTCTCCAGCCGTAGGACCACCTAGAATATGAGATCAGTTGTTGTGTATCGTATACAGCAATCGGGATTTGCTAGCTACCGGATGGATTCATGGCATTGTACTGTCAGATGTGAGTTCTCGATGAGGACACAAAATTTACGACTACAGCATATAAGATGATGGAGCTGCGATTGGAGCATTGCGGCGTGGCGTGGTAGTGCATGATGGTGGTCTTAGGCGTAGAAGCTGTTGTGTAACTGCAATGCGGCTGACGGGTGCGAACGCGTGACTTCCAAGTGATCAGAAAGTATTGCCGTCATGTGGGCCTAGTACTTTCGTCGATGACAGTTGTACTCATTGATGCTGCGGTTGACTTTACCTATGCTACCTGCATCTTGTGTTCGGCGTTGACTGTGTGGTTGAGACCACCTTGTGGTGGGCGACTGCCGCAAGGGCTCGCCATGACAATTGTTGTTGTAGTAGTAGTAGTAGTCCGAGAATCACTCTGGGTCCCCTAGGAATTTTGTCGTCGAACATGTTCGGGCCAGGTGCTCGTGTTGAACAAGGCGCTGGTGAGACGCAGTCAAGTTTGATGGTGGAAATTCAAGAATCTCCATCACCATGACAATCCGATGGGTGGAGCACCATCTTGGGGAGTGCATACGATTCATGACAGACGTGTGTGAATGTGTCAGGTCAAGAGATGGCAGTGTCCACAGCAAGATGCCTGTGTAACAGCATCCTCGGCTCAACACAATCACCGGACGCTGTGGCTGAGCATTGTCATGGCATCCTTCCCCTTCCCCTCCAACTCCAACATGGTTGCTGCATGGTGTGCAATAACGATTGCTATTGAGGCCGCCCACTACTTCGACCGTGCGGACCTGTTGCCCGTAGCATTGCACGGGCATGGTCCGCCCAGACCACGGCGCCATGAGCTATGCCGCCGAATACTTGCAGCTTGACTCACTCTAGCTGGTGACTCGGAGTGTGTAGCAGCTCGAAGCTCGAGACGATGACTCTAGACTGCAGCAAGAGAGCTCGTCAGGACGGGGCGAGACAGCACTGCCGAGAGCACTCGGCACATCGACTCATTGTCGCCAACCAGAAGCGCAACGTTTGGCATTGGAAACGTGGGCGGCCCCGCCAGCGCCCTTCTTGCGACGCGCAAAAGTAGCACGAGGGGCACTGATGATGATGATGGCGTGCAAGGAAGAACGCTGCGCCTCAGATCACGATGGGCTGCGCCTCACTATTGATTGGTGAGGTACTGTATAGAGCATGCAAGCAAGTCTTGCGTGCAGCGAACTTCGCCCTATACGCCCTACACGCCGTCGTTTCCATGCAGACGACCGGTCAGTACGGGAGCACGCGGTAATTAGTTCTATCGCTGTTCTAACGGGCAGCTGGGATCCACCGCTTGTGGCTGTACTGTATGCGCCAGACGACTTTGCTGTTTCTCGACGCAGCAGCAGTCAAGCTCACGCCAACACGGCCACGGCCCCCCAACGCCTGCAAACCGCTGCCGGCCTGTATCATCATGTATGCATATACTACTGTATGTACCTCGTGGAGGTCCGTGACTGCAGCAGCGGAGCTCGCATGGCCTGAACCAATCGCCGTCACACAATTAATTCTGCGATGGCCAGGCAACCCTCGTCTTCCCTCTGACTGTTTCGCCCTCTGCTTCACGACTGGGAGCTTGTTTTAGCGCTACCGGTGTCCGAATACTACTCTCCTCGTAGCGCAAGCTGTCTGATGAAATAATGGAAAGCCTTTTGGGATACCTCCACCCTGGTCAGAGGCTACGTTCGTTGCCTGGGAGGCAGCGCCCTCTCACGCCTCATCATGCTGCAGGTTTGGTATATCTTCTGCCTTCTTCCCTATCTGACCCCTTTCATTCCTCCAATCTCATCACTGCCTCCAACGAACAAGCACACCGTTCGTTGCCTTGCAACGCCTTGCGCCATACTCACTCGACGCTACTACTACCCATTGTCCAACGACATCGTCGCCGTGCAGTACGCCGACTGCCAATCACCCGGTCCATTCTGGTCGCCGTCGATCCCCTTAGTCAGCGGCAGACCACCAACCAACATGTCTTCGTCGCGACAACGATCGATGAGGCCGGTCATCATCGAGGTCAAGCCTGACAATGCGCCGACCTCCAACATTGCCCCATCCAGCCCATCATCACCAAAAGCCGTACGATTTGCGCCAAAGTCAGAAGACAGAGCATCGCGACCACTCTCCTCCACCGAAGCTTGGTCGTTGTATCACTTCGAAAACCATGCACGCCATTGCCCAGCCTGCTATTACCCACTGGAGGTCTACCGCCGAGGCGACCGACTATGCCCAGCAGGACACGGCCTGGCACACGACGTCGCTTACCATGTCTACCATCTAAACGGAGAGGTCTACAGCACAACCAAAGACGACAACTCCAAGCTCGTCCGTGTTGAGGTACCTCACGGCTACCATCAAGTCCAGTCTCTACTTCGATCGATGGAATCTAGACTGCGATCGCACAGAGCAGCACCGATCGTCAGCTACGATCGAACATATCCCATCTCCTCACGCAAGTCGTGGACCCCAGAGGCCGAGCCCGAGAATGCGCTTCTGGAGCCAGCCACATCATCGCGCCGACGGTCATCTCACCGACCAGTGCGCTACTCCACAGTCATCGTTGACGACGACATCGAGGACGTGTCCGCGATCACTTCGAAACTTGCAAACACATCTAGCAAGGTCAGGCGAGGAACACTCTACGAGAAGGAGATGCAGCGGAAGCCAAAGGATTACCGCGTCGAGATCCGGGAACCTTCTGACCCTAGCAGGAAGGAGAGGAGGCGGCACCGCGATAGCGGTGTCTTCTTCTAAGTGATGGATGCTTTGGAATCGCAGTAATACATTTTCTGCCTCTCGCGCCGCTTCACGCCGGGATCGAGAAGGATGTTTATCAAGGGAGGATGGGCACATTTAGCGCTTCGTTTTGGAAAAATGAGAGATACCCCGAGACCAGTCGCGCAAGCTCGATAGGCTGATGATGTACGCGATATTCGAATTGAGAGAGATTTGACAATCGACTACCATGCAGCTGTTGAACAGTGCCTCTCCTTTCACGTTCTGATCTTGAGGATCTAAAAACAACAATAATATTGTTCGTTTCATCTCGTCAGAAGCGCCGCTCCGGACTAAAAAACCGCCCCACGTCGAAACTTTCTCCTTCGCCCATCATCGAAGTCGCACAATCCAGGAGCGCACCTCACACACCGAGTGGATTAGCCATCTGCCCAAGATTCCAACTCCAACTTCTATACTGTACAAAAATGCCGAATGGCAGACAGAGAGTGAGCTGTGAGTGCCGTGCGATTCCATCCAATGACCGCAACGCCCGACGATCGCCGGAAAAGTGACATGGCATTCTGCCCAAAACACGAACTCCGCGTTAAAACAACCAGCTTTCTTAATCCCGGAACCCTGATCGCACGCAGCTGTCAAACCCGGTAGCCAGAGGCTGCGTCGCTGCCCAACCTGGTTGCGTCTCTATCATCAATGATGGTAGTGATAAGGAGCCTACCCCCATTCGCATGTTGCCCTTTCTATAATCGTCGTCGTCGTCGTCATATGTTGTTCGTTCCCGTGTATTATTTCTATCCGTGTGATGCCGGTGATATGAGTTGGAGGGTGATGTGTTGCCCAATGATGCCCAAAACTTTCTATTGCGCTGCTCCAGCGAGTGGTGAGGGGCATTGATGTGCAAAGAGCTTGTCGAATTTGTACTCAAGTCGACGGCTTCTGCTCGTCATCGTCGTCGTCCACGTCGTCATCTGCAGCCATACAGCTCATCTTCGAAATACTGCAAAGCGCACCTCGCACTTGTGGCTTCTAGCTTCGAGCGCGCAGCATCCTGAGCCGTGAGTCGTCGTCGTGCGCGGAATGTGCTCGCTCCAGAGCTCGTTGCGCACTGTTCCCATTACTGACATTGTTATTCAGATTGAGCGCGGTCATAGGCGTGGTCAAGGTCTGCCGATTGCTGTGACTTGTCGGCGTGCTGTTTCCTGTGCCATTTCCGGTCCTGACGTGCGCTTGACCTGGTCTCTGGATCACAGGACTCAGACTGCCTGGACTGGGCGGTCGCGACGTGGCATACTCGTAACTCGGTGGGACCTCTGTGAAAGGCGTGACGGCTCCAGGAGTGCGCAAAGCAGCGCCATAAGACGGAACACGCAATAGGTCATCCATATCATAGTCCTGCGTATGCACGATCTCCGGATGCACTTCATCGGAGGTCCGGCGAGACATTGCTGCGCTGGCGTTGGGCGAGTGGCCATTCGATGCAGATGGCGAGCCGACTGGAAAATATGAACCTGCACTTCGTGGTACTGACCCATAGGCTTGGTAAATGCTGTGTTCGGGCGAGTGACCATTCGCACTCTCGGACAGCCCATTGGCAGGCGTGCTGCCGCCCGAGGGGCTGTGATTTCGCGAAGCGGTATTCGAAATAGTTCCGTTGGAGCTAGATCCATTCAGATCCTGGAGATTTGCTAATCGAGAGTGCAGCAAGTGTGGCATAGCACTTCCGTGGTGAGCTGAAGGATCGTCATTAGCAATGCCATTCATGGACAACACATTCTCATGCGAGCCTCTTCTACTTTGGGCCATCAGTCCAGCTGGTGTTCCTGGTCCGCTGCCCGCCCTGCTCATGAAGCCGCTCGGGTCAATGCCGCTGTAGATCTGATCCAGCTGGTGGCGTCCGTACTCAGGTGGCGCTACCACAGCTGTTTCGCTGCTGTTCAGTTGTTCATCTGAGACGCCATTGATGGTGCCTGTCACCTCATTGCTCTCGTCCACTGGCAAATTCGGAGAGATGAATAGTTTCACAGGAAGTCGGCAGACCAGCTGCGAGATATGTCCTTCCGGATTGTGGATGTTGACCATCAACTTGAAGCGATGGGTGATGTTGATGTTGTGCAAGTCCACATCCTGCCGGCAGATGTTGAGCGACTTGGGCAAGGGCAGCGTTGCTTTGAACTTGTACATCTCGTCGGCCATCATGGGGTCCTCCGCTGTCTCTTCCTCGTAAGTGATACGGGATTGCTCCGGAAACTCCATGTCAGCCTTCGCCACCTCGGACTCTTCAGTCTTTGACCTGTCTCCGCGTATGTCAGGCACTTCAGCGGCCTGTATTCGCTTCACAACAGTCTCCATGAGGCGGAGCTCGATCTTGCCTAACCGTATGCCCTTCTTGATCGGGGACAGTTCGACGTCTGCGGTAATCGAGGTTCCAAACACTATAGCATCTGTTGGAATCGAGATGCTGTAGGAGATCTTGTTGGCCCAAATGTCCGCATTCACGCGCGAGCGCGTCATCTCCATACTGTCTTGACCAAGCGTTCTCACAATGCGTATGTGCTCCTGCGCGATGAGGTCTTTGGCATTCCAGCCCGGCCTCGAGACGCTCGCGTGGATGTGGTATACAATGTATGTCTCCCTAAGACCTTCGACGCTCTCTGGCATGGAGGGATCCAGCTCGAACTCGAACGGCCATTCTATAGTGCCCGCCTTGACTTTGTGGGCGCTTTCGATGCCGAGTCGCTGCTCTTGGTTCCAAAACACCCTCTTGTCCGTGATCTCGCCAGCGGATATGCCGCCCATGTACCACCAGCTGAGCTTCCGCTTGCCCTCCAATCTCACTTTCGGCTTGAGGATGCTCATGGCTTCAGGGCAATGCAGCCGCACCCGCCCCGTGAGCTTGACCGTATGCGCCTCATGTTCGGTGCCGTGGAAGACAATAAAGCGGTCGTCGGGAACAATCTCGAGCGAGGGTTTCTGATGTCGCACACCGTGTGCATGATTTCTGGGAGTGGGCACCATGTTGCTGCTCCGCCCAGGGAAGCTGGGCCAGCTCAGCGCTGGAGACTGCGCAGTTCCGTGTGAGCCAGCCAGATTTGCGAGGCACCCTGGTGGTGTGAGGGTGTGTGAGCGGAAAGACTACTGAGGATGAGATGTCCAGTGATAGGTTGTCCTGAGAGGATCTCTTTGTTGGAAGTTGCAGTGACTGGTGATATGCAGATCTGCGTCTGTGACTGTTGCTGCAGCGGTAGCAAGCTAGACACGAGCAGTTGTACTGCACAGCAGACGTGGCCACGCGCGACAAGTCATCCGACACATGCACCGTCCGTGCTATCTGGTGCTGTGACGTGCGAACAACGGCGGAAAGAATGCTCGTCCAATGACTTTCTGATATGAGCAGTCGGCACGATAAAAAGAATGGACCCTAGAGACTACTACAAGACGGGCCTCATCGATCGCCAGTGGCACTCTTGCGCGGCAGGCAAGAAACTCTGAAAAGTGGTGACCGCGGTAGTACCGCATGGCAATGGTGGTGGCCGCTGCCGCTATCTTTGCACGTTCCTAACGAAACGATATCGATAAGGAAATAGACGATGAGGTGAGAACTTCTCAGGCGAGCGCATCACGCAATTGCCGCCTCTCGTCAGCCGTAGCAGACGGATAAACGGTGTTCCTTGACCGCTCTCTTCCTGCACCGATAGTTCTAACGGCACGCTGCCACCATGCTATCATATCAGCAGCAGCCGCGACAGGCACGAAAGCCAAAAAGATACCGAAACTGTCCATCACTGACGCCACGAGCAATCGGCGAGAAGGGTCACAGCACAAACACAGTGCAGGCAGGGTGTTCGGATGCCATGCTGTCGATCCCACAGCGACCCACAGGCGCGAATCGAGCCTTGATACTTTGCTTGTGCTCGGCCACTGACGGACTTCGCGTTGAACGCGCTCACTCCGGCGTTGAGAGATTTTCGGCAGAGTTTTGCTGTTCATCAAAGTGCTATACTCTATGTACAATTGAATTTGGTCAAGGCCTGCTGGATCCTCATCCCACGTGTTGTGAGCAGGCATTCCGCTGACCAGGACGCTGCGAGCACGGTGCAAATGCACATCAAGGCGACCGACTACATCACATCCCACGCACCAATTGCGGCCGTGTTTTGCACAGAGTCTTGGCGAAACTAACCAGCATCGACAACATCGATGCGTGTGTGAAGCTTTCCAGCCCGCTGGGTCTCGTCTATCTCCTGCGTCACATGCGAGCATATGTAATGAGCTAACATGTTCCCTGGACGTGCTATGCTCCATTCTCAGTAGGCCGGTCCCATTCGCGCACATGCCCTGCGATAAGAATCAGCACAGAACTCACACCACAAGAGCATGTCGAGTCAGGCAGCAGATGGGACACCGTGCGACCACGCAGTGGGTCGCACAGTCCCAACCAAACCACGAAAGACAACGACAGGGATGAAGCGGAGCACATACCGTCTTTGCAACTCGTAAGGATGCAACCTTCCTCAAACCCAAGCCAGCAGAGTGGATGTTCATCGACGCCTTTGCTCATCACAGGTGGGAGAACTGGCACGGTTGCCTTCGCATCGACTGCATGAACCACGTCCTCTCCCACTCCGTCAGTCTCTCCACTCTGCGTCGGCGTGAGATTCGAGTCACTTCTAAACCGATTGACAGTCGCAACACTTTGTTTCCTCCCATCGGGCGGGAAAGCCGAAGACATGCTGCCTCTTTTGCGCATAGCCTTCGGACGTCCTAGCATACCAACGGAGAAGTCCCATAGCAGTAAGCGGCAATCCTCTCCAACGCTGCCGAAGCGATAATTACGCTCGTCACACCGCCACGGGTCAAACTTGACGTCGGTCACCCAGGAGTGATGGCCAACACAACGCGCGACTAACGCCCGGTCAACGAGCGACCAGATACTGATCAGGTCGTCTTGGCTTCCAGTAAGTACATAGCGACCATCTGGCGACCATGTAACGCAAAGCATCGCACCATAGTACGAGCGGAAGACGTCCAGAACACGTTCTTGAATGTAGTCAATGATGGTCAACGATCCATCCTCACTCACAACAGCCAGAAGTTGGCCGTCTGGTGAAAACGCCATATCGTTGAGCTTCATGTTGGAAATCTTCCACGCTGCCACAGGATTCGTTCTCTGATTTTGTGACTGGACAGACTTCAGAACGCGGAACTTGGTCTGCGCCGCCACTGCATTGTTACCACCATCAACATGACCATTTCCGTTCTCGGTAGGCGAGGTCTCCTCAGGTACGAAGTCCATATCTTCCTTCTCCTTATCGTAGACTACCAGGGATCCGTCCATATGCGCAGCGATGAAGAGATTCTCCTTGTTCGGCATCCACGCGATTGAAGATACGGCAGAGGAGTTGATCATGCCGTTCTTGTTGAGACGAGCATATTTTTGCGACATTGGCTCGTACCATATAATATCTGATGTGTTGAAGCCTAGTACTAGATCAAGATGATTGCTGGACTTTGTCACGGGGTTCAGGTCATGGCACAAGGCATGAGCTTTGGTGAAGAGCACTTTCGTCAGGTTCTCTGTCTTGATATCGGATGACAAGTCGAGCCACACAAATGCACGGTTGACGTTGGCGAAAGCGAGTAGTCCTTCCGCTGATCGATCGTTCAACCGTTTCTGTAGTGCCTCGTGCGGTATCACTCTGCTGACATACGATGAGTTCGACTTGATGATGTTGTTTCTGGGCTTCGCTCTTTGATCTTTCTTGTTGCCTTTGATGGGAAGAGGTGCCAATGCGGGATTGCTATCGCCAAATGACGAACTATGACTGTAGTAGCCCGCCGAGCCAAACCCGTTCGCGGTAGAGCCAGCGTCACTTTTGGGACTTTGCGCCTCTTCTGCTATGCTTGGCGGTATGTTTGACCGAGTGCTCTGGTTCGTCGTCGCACGGAAGAGGTTCTGCGAAGGTGGGTTTCGGGGCGCAAGTACGGCCACTGACAGCTTCACGCCGGCTGTGGGAGGGCCGATTGTGGTCGCGAGGGGGTTGTTATTTGGTTGAGGCGCATCGCTAGGATGTGGAGGTGGTGTCGCGAGGTGCAGGTCGTCCTTCAAGGTGTAGGTGCCCTCTCCCAGCACGAGCTGATAATCCGGACCAGTAGGGTGCTCGAGGGTGTTATTCGTTTCCAACAGTGGGCCTCCGCCAGGCAACCCCGTGTATAGATTGCCATTGGGATAACGCGGCGGGGGAGGGAGAACACAATAAGGCTGTCAGTGTACCTGGTCGTGCCAGCAGGTCCTGTGTCGACGATAGCACAGATGCAGGGTTGCGGATTGGCTTACAACATCGTGCAGGTCGCGGTGGCTTGTGAGCCTCGAAGCTCAGGCGGACGGCGATGTCCGTGTGGTGTTGCTTACCATCGTGCTGGGCTCACGCGTGTAAGAAGTCAAAGGACGCATGTGATAGACGGAGTGAAAAGGCTCTCGGCGGTCGATCATGGTTCACGACTCCTCACTAGCCCTTATCTTGCATGTGACATGTGGGGAGTCTCTCATTTAGCCGTGGCGTTGGGGAGAAACAAGACGGGGGTGAGAGAGTCTGGCGAGCCATGAACTCGCAGCATCTCCGATGCGCTCTTCACAGCCGCCATGCAATAATCCGCGCAGCTTCACCTGGCCGAGGATGTATGTGATGAACGATTGGGAATCTGTCGATCCGGTCTTCGGCTAAGCCACGTGGTGAGCCATAACACGAGATGTAACTCCATTCGGCACAGATTTACACACACGTCCCGTCCACTGCATCGTGTTGCGATAGCTGCGCGTGAAGGGGTGAACCAGCTCGAGGCAGTGAAAGCCTTGACATACATAGCGATTCCTCGCTGCATGTAGCACAGTAGGTCGAGTGCCTGCCACGGACTTCTCTCCTCCTCCACAGCCATCCTAGTCTTCGCTTCAGCACGACAGCTCCCTTCAACAAGACATGGACGATGGCTACCGGTATGTCGCGCTACTAACCGTACTGCACCGACACTAACGATCGATAGTACGCATCTGCATCTGCGGTGATGAAGCAGTCGGAAAGTCGTCTCTGTTGACCTCTCTCGTTAAGGACACATTTGTTACTGCTAAGATCCAAGGCGTCCTCCCTCCAATCACCCTCCCGCCGAGCTTTGGGACGCCCGAGAATGTCACCACGACGATCGTCGACACATCTGCGCTGCCACAAGACCGCGATGCTTTGCGGAAAGAGCTTCGGAAATGTAACGTCATACTCCTGGTCTACAGCGACCACTACAGCTACGAGCGTGTGGCCTTATTCTGGATGCCATACTTTCGATCGCTTGGTGTGAATGTGCCAGTGGTGTTGTGCGCGAACAAGAGTGACCTGACAGCGGCCATGAGCACGAGCGCGGTGGTCGAAGAGGAGATGCTGCCGGTTATGGCTGAGTTCAAGGAGATTGATTCATGCATCAGGACCAGCGCGAGAGAACATCACAACATCAATGAAGTCTTCTTCCTCTGCCAAAAGGCTGTTACCCATCCCATAGCGCCCATATACGACGCGAAGGAGGGCAACCTGAAGTCTGCTGCAGTCGATGCTCTAAGGCGTGTCTTCTACCTGTGCGACAAGGATCAGGACGGCGTTTTAAATGACAAGGAGGTCCACGATTTCCAGCTAAAATGCTTCGATAAGCCTTTGTCTGACGGGGATCTGGCAAATATCAAGCGATCGATAAGGAGGCCTCTGGAGTCGGAGAATGGCATGATCGACGCGAACGATCTCCGCGGCGGCATTGATATCGACGGCTTCATACAGCTCAACAAGATGTTCGCCGAGAAAGGAAGGCACGAGACGATTTGGATCATTCTACGAAAGTTTCACTATTCGGACAGTCTGTCATTGAAGGACCACTTCTTGCATCCCAAATTCGATGTGCCGGCATTCGCCTCGGCTGAGCTTTCGCCTGCTGGCTATCGTTTCTTCGTCGATCTCTTCCTGTTGCACGACAAAGACAACGATGGCGGTCTCAACGACAAGGAACTAGCTGCCCTTTTCGCACCAACTCCCGGCTTACCGACTTCATGGACGGAAAGCTCATTCCCAAGCTGCACCGTTCGTAACGAGGCTGGCTACGTGACCCTGCAAGGCTGGCTTGCCCAATGGAGTATGACGACTTTCGAGGAACCGAAGACAACACTCGAATATCTGGCACATCTTGGCTTCGAGGCTGATGGAAAAGGCATCACACCAGCTTTGAAAGTGACGAAAGCAAGGAAACGCCGCAACAAGCCTGGCCGGGTGGAACGCAGTGTCTTCCTGTGCTATGTTCTCGGAGCACCTGGGAGTGGCAAGTCTGCTCTACTTAATTCATTCCTCAATCGCCCTTTCAGCAGTACCTATCACCCAACCATTAAAGCTCAAACAGCTGTCAACAGTGTAGAGCTGCAGGGTGGTAAGCAATGCTACCTCATACTCGAAGAGCTTGGCGAGCTCGAGCCCGCGATTCTAGTGAATCAAGCCAAGCTCGATGCTTGCGATCTGGTCTGCTTCACCTACGATAGTAGCGATCCAGACAGCTTCGCCCGCATCCTGGACATGCGACAGAAATACCCCGGTCTGAACGCGCTGCCATCTGTGTACGCTGCAATGAAAGCGGACCAGGACCGTGCAGTCCAGCGTACAGAAATTCAGCCAGATGTTTACTGCGATCAGATGAAGATGGCTAAGCCACTGCACATTTCGGCCAAGTGGACGAGTATTGCGGAGTTCTTTGTGCATTTGGCGGAAAGTGCGACGCATCCTAGTCAGGCTTTCCCGAAGAGTGATGAAGATGCTGTTGATAGGACTGCGTTGTATATTGGAATTACGGCGACGATTGCTGTGGGCGCGGCGTTCGCGTGGGTCTGGAAGCGGAATATGCTTTCGTCTAATGCGTGAGCATTGAGAGATTCAGGAGAGTTGTGTCTGGATGGCTGTGAGATTATGATACCCTACTCAAGTATAGACATGTAGAAGTTTATTATATGCGATCAAGAAGTGCATATGCGACTGGATATTTCGTCTGTCTACGGGATACTAGCGACAGTGTGCTAGTGACCTATATCGTGCGCTTCACAGGTCCTTCTTTGGCGCTGGGCAGACCCCTATACGCTCGATTTCTTGGTCATGAACATGGGGCGCATCCACTTCCTGAAGCGCTTCCGGCGCTGTTGGCGTGTCTGTACGCTTCTCTTCTCCACTACTCTCCTCCCCCTGGCCACTGCCGTCGACTTGCTCAATCGTGGCCAATGCCGTACTGAAGGGCTGCTCTTCATCATCGTCAGTCCACGCTTCAGCTTGTTCAATAGCATGTAGAAGCTGTTCTCCTAAAAACTAGCATAAACGTTAGCACTCGAGTGCCATTTTTCCCAACATCATTAACATACCTCAGCGCGCTGCTTCTCATAGATCTCGAGCTCAACTTGCAGCAGGTTGACTCCCTCAATTCCATGGCCCTTGATCTGCGCATGTATGGCCTCGTTGAGGGTGGTAGTCTTACTTAGGTCCAGATCGATCATTGAATACTTTGTGACGACTTCCATGTATTCGTGTCGCTCGTTGTATCTCTTCGCTACGGCTCCCTCGGCGTCCAGGAGCGCTGTGAGGTAAGTACGCTCCAGGTTCCAGTCCGCAGCCATTGCATTCAAGGCGCCCTGTAGAGCTGATGTGCCGAGGATCACGTGGTTGGAGGTATCATTGGACCTGGTGATGACGTTGTTCTCGCAGGCAATCTCATTGCGGAAGGTCTTGATTTGCTTGATTTTGTTTGCGAGGGCTGTGGAAGAAGAAATGCAGCGTTAGGTCATGCTCGTGTTCAACGCTCAAGGCTGTGCTTCTGGTGGAACAAGAGAGCTCGCACGGTGATGTGTTCACGTACCTTTGCTCACGCGCTTTGGCTGCGGCGGCTGTGGCGGATCAGTGTCAATGATAGACTCCTTGAGCTTCCTGAGTCTGCGAGGAGCTGCTGGTGTTGTCTTTGTGACTTTCGTTGGTCTGGGCGTGCTGTTGTCGGTCTTACGCTTCTTTCCCTGCCCCTTTCGAGCCTCCTCCGCCTGCGGAGTAGCTGATTCCGATAAGGACGCACTCTCTGCTGTGCGCTTGGCCATTGCTGGTATTGTATGTGTTGATACCTGTATTGGATTTGTTCTTGGTATGGTTGGACAAAGAGCTGCCGAATGCGGCAGAGATAAAGAGATGTTGAGGACACGCTTGAGGAGGAAGCGGAGAGACCTCTTATGTGCGACTCTTTCCAATTGTTGTTCGTCACGGTAGCAAAGTCCTGAACTATTCCTTCTATAACAGGGTGGCCGCGGCATTAATGCACAATAGCTACACGTGAGAACAGGCCTGTCAGTAGATTCCATGGTCGTGGGATCGCTACAACCACCCCAACTGCCTCGTATCCAATGCCACAGCCCAGGGTGTCTCGACCGCCTGCGAATTTGCTGTACTGCGAAGAAGACGGCAGTAGAGGTCAGTTGGAACAATGTTGAGGGCTCATGGCAGCTTCACTACGCCAAATGGCAGACGACAAGCAATCCGTTACCGTCAGTAGCTTCACATGGGCATGTGCTCGCTGCGTATTCCTCATGCTGTCGATCACCTCTGATAGCGCCGCTCTCAGTACGCTAGAGAGTGCTTGCATGTGCCAAACACATCGTGTGAACATGGCGCATCACGACGTCTCCTTGTGTTGCAAAAGGCTTCCGTGATATTTTAAGCCTCCAGACTGTGTTTCATGTCCGCCGCTGAGTTCGATTGAAGTCTTGTGTATGATTGTTCATGCTTTGATGCATCTCGGCGGACTTGGAAAAGGACGTCCTCTTCATCGTAAGGCATTCAGGCAGAAAGGACGTCACTGCCGCCTGAGCTCTTAGCGCGATCTCTTGCCTTCCGCAAGTTGAAGCTTCTCGGACCTTAGGTGAAGTGTTGCCGTTTGCGTGCTCGCTGGCCGTCCTCCCACTACAGACTCACGGCACTCGACACCTTCCTTCACGACAGCGACGAGACACAACTGGAATTACGTGTCACTCGGCAGTTCAACAGAGTTAGCGCCTGCACCGCGACGCTCTGCGACTGCGAAAGCACGACTCCCGCAGCAAGCAAGACAGCCGAACTTCCATCAGCACCCACACGACACTGCAGTGGAAGCTGCCACTGATCATTCTCATTCACTCGACAGCCGGATCGACGTCTAACATAAATGTACACGTCGTCGCACGTGACGTAATTCTGCCTCAGCTTGCGTTCACTCGTGCCTGGCAAACGCATCCCCCCACGGCCATCTTGTCACTAGAACTATCGAACTTCGTCGAAACCGAGATCCGCCGATCATCGACCAACACCCTGCACTTACAGCCACCACGATCGAACGCAGTAACACGAGAGCTGTTTCGGTCAGGATAAGGCCACAACATACAGGACCGCGCTGCTCGCGGCGCAGGGCGTGATGGGGAAGGTCAAGAAGGCCGCCACAGAGCGGCACATATCGACCCTCTCGCCGTTCGTCAGAGACTTCGTACAGCGCGCCATCGCGACTCCGCTGCACCAGCTGCCCTCACATCTGGACAGTTTCCCGCAGCAATGGCCTCTTCCGCGCGGCGACCTCTACCACTGGATACCACTGTTGGACCGTTTCGACCATGTGCTGGAGTTGTTCAACAAGGAGTACGCTCTCAACGAGGGTCCGCAGACGCAGCCGTTTGAGCGACGACTGCTACAGAAAGGTGATGGCCAAGAGGGCATGCCTTATCCATCGATAGGCGCTAAGGATGAAGAGCTGGACGCGGCAGCGTTTTCGCGCGAGGGTGATCGTGAGCTGGTTGAGACAATACTGCACTTCACGAGGGTGCTACTTGAACACTGTGGCAACCGCAGCTTGTACGCCAGCAGCACACACGTCAACGATTTGCTTAATACAACATCCTTGACGCTGCTACAGCAGTGCCTCAAGCTGAGCCTGCGCCTAGCACAACGCTACCAAGTAGCTCGATACAAGAATCATCACCCCAGTGCACAGGCGCTACTTCTGGCGAACCATTACAACCTCAACATCGATAATCTGCATAAGATTGCGATGCCTTTTCCCAAGCCTTTCCTTACGGGTCCTCCCTCAGCACCAACACCTGGCAAGGGCAGAGAAAAGGCGTCCCAGGCTGCAGTCTTCAACCCGTCAGATCTTGTCTCCATTGCAAAGGACCCGATCGCACTTTCGACAAGAAATGAGATGTCGAGCGTTGCCCTCACCTACTACGAGTCAGCGCGAACTTCTCGTCCTCCGCCGTCGAACCAGGCCGCCGAGGCCTCCCCGGCCACTCCAACACCCGCGAGACGGACCTCGAATCTTGGTCCTTCGAGAGACCGTCCATCACCTGGCGATAGGAGCGTCAGCGCTAGCGACGTCTCGTCCACTCCAGTCGAGCCGCGCGAGTCGGAGGGTTCCGCATCAAACGCGCCTAAGTTGTTCCACATATCAGCCAGCAAGGTGGCCGCTTCGCCTGCTTGGGAACTGCTGAGGGATGCTCTGCCAGCCGTACCAGCGGACATGCGTTACGAGCTTCTCGCTCGCGTGAGAATAGCAAAGGCGTTTGCGTCACAAGACGTGAGCGCGCAGCAGCTCTTGGAACTGCGGCTGCTTGCTATTGCCAACCTTGCATACGCTCTAACAGATTCCAAATTTCAGGAACGTGTCGGGACGCCAGATGCCGAAGAGCCCCGGCGCTTCCACTTGGCATCCCAACTATGCGATCTGCTGCAGCCTGCAACCACCAAGCAGACAGCGCTCACCTTGCAATCCGAGACCACGGTTCTCATAACACTCGAAGCCTTGACCAAGACCCGGCACAAGGCCTCAGAGGTAGCCGATGCTCTTGCCATCACTGTGAACCACGGAGTGTTGTACTATGAGCTCCGCAAGCTCATATCAAGCCTCAGCGTGGACGAGCACCCTGAGGATCGAACAGAGCTTCAAGAGGCAGAGTGGCGAGACACGATCTTTGATCTTATCAGCAGTCTGCTCCAATCCAATGCGCAAGCGAGGTATGGCGAGAAGATGGTGAACGCTGGTATCATCGGCATACTTATTGAAGCTCTGACCCTTCGTACCAGTCGGGCAGAGAAGTTCCATGAGCGCGTTCTTCAATTTTTCGACACGTTCACTAACCAAATTCCCAATGCCTTCCAGACTTTAGCTCAGGTGAAGGGTCTGGATATCATTGCTGATTTGACAGCCTTTGAGGTGGATGCATCGCTTCAGAACGCTCGCAATGGAAAGGGTCTGCCATCAGAGTTCAAGTCAAAGGTCGTTGACTATGAGATACCATTTTATCAGCAGTCGACCTTGCGACAAGCTCTCAAAAACACCGCACACATGTTTGAGAATAACACGGGCACACACGACCGCTTGCTCAGGAACCTTATCGACACTCCACAGATCTTGGGCGCACTCCGAAACGTCATCGAGCATGCAAAGATTTTTGGCTCGAATATTTGGTGGTCGGCGGTAATGATCATCAGCCACTTCATACACAACGAGCCGACGAGCTACCAAGTCATCGGCGAGGCAGGACTCAGTAAGAGCCTACTGGAATCCGTCACAGGGCAGAAAGTACCGGATGAGCTGCCTGCTACCGCGGACATTAAGCCCATCAGTGCTACGCAAAGTCTGGAAGTCGATGCCAACGGGGAGCCTATTCATCCCCAGGTCGAAGGTGTTCTACCGGTAGGCGACGTGATGACTGCCTTGCCGAACGCATTCGGCGCCATCTGCTTGAACGAGGCTGGCATGCGGCTTTTCCTTGCATCTGGCGCCATCGTCAAGTACTTTGATCTTTTCTTGTCTCCAGCACACGTGCGTGCCATGGAAGATGAAGGTCAGCACGCTGCCAACATTGGTCAAGCTTTTGACGAGCTATCCCGGCATCATCCAAGTCTCAAGCCACATATTAATGCTGCTGTCTTCAATATGCTGCGGCGTTTGAAAGAACTTTGTAATATCATGGCCAAGCACAAGCACCACGGCACCAAGCTGTGGGAAAGTGTAGATGGCAAGCTTCGCGTCGCCGGAGGCCAAGGTGCCGTGCAGGGCGCCTCTCAGGCGGAGTACGAACAGGCTCTTTCTGGAAACCACGAACTCTTATCCGGGGAGAACTATGTGCTGATCGGAGACGACGGGACAGAAGATGAGCGCGAGTACGCACCTGCGATACCATTCACGAGCGCTTGCTTCAAGTTCTTGGATGCATATTTCCACAACAGCGCCATGTGCAGTGCTTTCTGCGATGACGCGGGGGTTGAGATTTTACTGGACATCGCGATGTGCGCTGCCAACCCGTACGATTACGTTGCTCACCCCCTCTTCAATAAGATCGCGCAGGTATTCAAGGCTTTATGCGAGGCTCGTCCTCACGCTGTTTTGCCGAGCATCATCAGGCGCACACAGTGGGCAATGACTGGTCTGAAAGAGCTACGTGACTTTCGGGGTCAAAATAGCGCATTTGCCCATTTCCTCGAACTGTCTGGCCCGAGAACCTCAGAATCCCAGTTCTCACATGGAATCGATGCCACTTCAATGGCTAAAAGCCTGGTCAACATTCATCTGTTCACCCACATTCTAGGGAGAGTACTTGCACCCCCACCGTACACTTTGCGGCACGGCAACCAGAACAATCACCTGTTCTCGAGCTTGAACTTCACTGAAATTTACGTCGACCTCATCGATGGATTGAGCAGAATTCATGCAACGTGCGTCTGGGAGCATCTTCTTGTAACGTCACAGCTCTCGGAGGAGCAGAAGTGGAAGGCCGATCCCAAGCCGTTCATCATGCGTCGCGTGGATGCCAACGGGATGGTGGAAGGAGCCGCCGAGAAGAACGCCGACGGTTCGCGAGTTCCCACTGGAGATCCGAACGGTGACAGCTCGAGTACACAGAGAAGTCGTGAAGAGGTACTTGCGGAGAAGAACCTGAGAGTTATTCGCTATCTTGTGAGCCAAGTTCCCATGGGCATCGACTCATTCTTCTCTTCGCTTGGTCAAGCAATCGTCACGAAGCGAATGGACGCGAACACAAAGCAACATGCAATGCTCGTGGCAGAGCATCTGGCAAAGGCTTTGATCTGGGAGCTCGACTTCCGCAGAAACGATCCAAAGGACGAGTCAATGGGCACCCGCTATCTGGCTCTCATGCTTGTCAAGTTCAGCAGAGTCGTACTGCGGAATTCGCTCTCCATGGAACCGTATGGCACAAAGGAAGCACTGGCTCTAGTGCTCTCCAAATTCTACTCCATCGGTGGTTTTGACAAACTGAACGACTATCTTCATCATTTCATGCAGCTTCTAGCACAACAGCAGCGCCAGAACAATGTTGAGCCGCACGTTAGGGATGCTGTGCACCAGATTTTGAGCTTCTACGGACAAGTGGTGCGTTCCAAATGCATCTCCGAAATCACGCAAACCAGTGCGATCTCTGTGCGGGACCCCAGCCTGCCGGACTACTTCACACCTGCGCAGTTCCTGGTGGAGATACGGCATGCCATTCTCCCTGCCATCAGCAAGATCTGGCATTCTGACAACATCGAGCAGCTCGAAGACCGTGACATGCGAGCCGTCGTGGACATCTTGCGCATCGTCCTGAAAGCCGATGGCGAGGACAGGGCGCTGAGGCGAGGTCAGCGAGCCAGTCGACGAGTGCCTGCGAACAAGATCGAGTTTAGATTACACAGCAAGGATGGCCTCGACAGGCTTGTCAATACCCTCGGCTTCAGCAACGAACTCAGTCGTGAAGCCCTCTACAGGTGTAGCAGCAACTTGCCCGTCTCTGAAGCATATGCACGACTTCGTACAGATCATGAGGAAGTTCCTCGCTTCCCCATTCCTGATGATCCCGCGCCTGCTGAGACAAGTGGCGCATCCAGTCAACCTGAAGCCGCCGATGCTGCGAGCAGGCTTGACGTAGAAATGTCTGGCGCAGTCGATGCCGCGGAACCTCGACAGCGACCTGCTGCGCTGGGTTTGGTAGCTCAACTTGGCACGGCACATGAAGGGGCCGATGGCGAAGCAGGGGCGCTCGCCGTAGATGCTCACAGCAACGCACATCTTACACTTTCATCTGACAATGACCTCATGTCTGATGAAGACGATAACAACCACGGTTCGCTCGGCAACCTACCCCCAAGATTGACAGAAGATGATCTCAGCTCTATGATAGACTCGACGGTCTTGGCATCGTTCAAATTTCGTTCTCAAGACACAAAGGAGCTGTATGTCACAGTCGAAGACCTGGATGACCGGCGTACAGAGGTCCGTGACGATCTTGTTGATCGATGCTTGGATGTTTTGAGCACGCAGCCGGGTCTCACGTTCGAATTATCGGACTTGATACAAGCAGCTGTGGCAAAGACTGGAGAAGGTGCCAACCCGCGTCAGGAGATTGGCGTGACGCTAGTGTCTTCGCTGATGTCTCTCCAAGCTGAAGAACCAAGCAAGGAAGCTGGACGCAAGATCCACGCCTACGCACACTTGGTTGCTCTGATATTGCAGGATCGTGACTTTTTCGACTCGACTCTGGATGAGCTGAAGGAGTATTTCGACAATTTGGTCAGCTGGGTCCGGCTCGAGCCTGATCAGAAGGTTGAAGATGCGCCATGGATTGAGATGATTCTGCTCATCATCGAAAATGTGCTAGCAGAAGATGAGGTGCCTGTCGAGATTGAGTGGGAGGCACCTCCTGCAGACGATCCTCTCAAGGCAATGCCTGTGCCGCCAGTTCCCGAACCAGTCGTGGCACAAGACTTACTTTCCGAGCTATTCGATGCCATGATCGATATACTGCCGAAAATCGGCAAGAATGCAACGCTGGCACTCTCTGTATCCCGCGTCTTGGTTGTTCTTACGCGCAAGCGAGATCTAGCGGAACGCCTAAGTGACAAGCAACCCATGAGCAGGCTGTTCCTAATGATCAGACAGCTCGCTGGCTCCGTTGACGAGAAGCTCCAAGCATCACTTATGCTTCTTTTGCGACACATGGTCGAAGACGATGATATGATACGACAAATCATGCGCACCGAGATCAGGATCACGCTTGAGAACCATCGCACGGCTCGCGCGCTCGAGACCGGCAGCTATTGTCGCTCACTCAGTCACCTGGTACACCGCAACTCCCAGATCTTCGTTGAAGTGACGCAAGAAATGCTGGAAATCGCACGCTTCGACGGCCAAACTCATCGCCCACAAGGCCTTGTCTTGAAGAAGGATCGTCTTTCTGTCTCAAATGCGCAACCATTGCCTGGTCCTGGCGAGGACGTCTTGGCCGACGCTCAGGAAGAAGGCACTGCAAGTTCTACTGCGCAGAAGCCATCCGAACCAAAGCCGCCTACCGTGGAGACCACAGATGGTGTGGTGAATTTCTTGCTGCGTGAGCTTACGAATTACAAAGATGTCGAGGACAAGTCTCCCCAAAGCTCCAAGGGACGCGCTAAGGACTTGCTGGGTGGCGACTCTGCAGCTTCTGATGTTGAGATGACGGATGCCACAGCGTCAAGCAGCTCCAGCGTCAGCTCGGCAACGCCTCCAGCAGACCCAGCAGATAAGTCCAGCAAGCCGACGAGCTTCAAGCCCGAAGAACATGCGATTTACCTGTACCGATGCTTCATTTTGCAGTGTCTTGCAGAGCTTGTCGGCAGCTACAACAGAACGAAGGTCGAATTCATCAACTTTTCGCGAAAGCTAGAGAGTCAGCCATTGACACCATCGAAGCCGCGAGCTGGTACGCTACATTACCTTCTGCAAACCCTGTTGCCCGTGGGCACTCTAGAGCACCGCGACGATGTGACACATCGCAAGAAAGTAGCAACTTCGAACGCAGCAACACAGCTCCTGGTGGCCCTCTGCGCAAAGACGCCCGAGCGACTCATCAAGAATGCTAGCATGATCGAACTTGGTTCCGCCGAGTTCGCGGAGCAAGAGACAGAGCTGACCTTCGTGCGGAAATTCGTACTTGATCACGCTCTCCGCGTCTTCAACGAGGTCACGAAAGATCAGCGTGAGTCGCTTGATCATCGTTACTCGCGTTTGCTGTCGCTTGGCGAGCTCTTCAATCGGATGCTGAACGACAAGGCGGACGTACAGAGATCAAATACCGTCGCTCAAGGCTATTACGGTGCTCAACAGCAGATTGCCAGGCTCATGATTGAGAAGAACTTTATCGCCACGCTCACACAAGCCCTCGCCGAGCTCGATCTTAACTTTCCGAACGCCAAGCGAGCTGTCAAGTACATCCTCTCTCCGCTCAAGCAGCTCACAGAGAGGGGTGTGACCTTGAGTCAAACCTCTGATCTATCTTCCACCGAGGGAACTGGAACCAGCACCGGTGAGGACGAGGTTTCTAGTTCCGAAACAGACCAGACCGACGACGATGACGAGCGTGAACAGACTCCAGATCTCTTCCGAGGCTCGTCATTAGGCATGTTCGAAGCTCGGCAGCACGATGACGATGAAGAGGATGATGAGTCCTCCAATTCCGATGATGAAGAGGAAGACTATGATATGGAAGACTACGAAGAAGGCTATGACGAGGAAGAAGTCCCAGACCACGGCGAGGTTGTCAGCGACGAAGACGAAGACGATGAGCTAGGTGACATGGGAGAAATCGAAGGCATGCCTGGTGATATTGAGATAGAAGTCGACATGGGTGACGACGGGGAAGACGAGTCTGGCGATGAGGACGACGAGATGTCTGACGACGATGAAGACGATGACGATATGGATTCAGATGGAGAAGCAGATTTCGAGAACCAGATGGACGAGATCACTGGTGATGACGACAATGCCAGCATGGGCGAGCATGAAATGCTTGCCGAAGACGAAGCCGACTGGGAAGATGATGGTATGGACTTCGGCGGCTCTGGCGATGGCGGCTCACCACACGGAGGACCATTGGAGCATATCGCACAGGTTCTTGGCGGTGAAGATCCGTCAGACCATGGCGATATTGACGGCGTCGTCAGACTTGACATGGGAGGTGACGATGAACAAGAATTCTTCGAGGATGAGATGCCTCCGGAAGACGATGATGACGAGGAGGACGAAGTTGACTTCGGCGAGGACATTGTGTACGAACCAGAGATGGAAGATGAGGAAGACGAGGACCAGGAAGGCGCGTGGGCTTGGGATGGCCATCCACCTCCAGCGATGATCCGTGGAGCGCACCACCACCACCATCATCGACACCATCACGATCTGAACCACATGCTCGGCGTGATTGGAGGCGGCGGAGAGTTCAGACCTACCAGTGCTATGCGCACGCATCGCGCAACGCCCAGCGCCCGTGACGAGGATGGCATCAACCCCCTCCTTCAGCGTGATGCCGGCGCAGGAAGAAATGCCCAACGTGAGCGTGATACGGGCGACATGCCTGCTCGTTTCACAGCTCGTCGTGCTTTCGGATTGCCTCGTGGCGACCATGCTTTGCCAGAGATTTTGTCACACATCGGCCACGCAGGGCCAGGTGGTGTGATCAACATCAACGTCGAGCCAGGCGCGATGCATGGCTTGGCTGCCTTGCCTCCGGTGTTCGGCATTCAAGCAGGCGGACGTGGTGGACCTCGAGGCATGATTGATATTGACCCTACCCGACCATGGCGAGATCAGCTTCTCGGTGTCTGGCCACAGGTGCTTCCAGGCAGTCGCGTCAATGAACGAGGTACGACACACAATGAAGAAGCTCAGGCTGTCGACTTCCGTCCCAGCTCTACTGTCAACCGCTGGCACGAGGAAGCACGTATGCTCTTCCCGGGGGGCAAATCCGCCGAGAAGGCTGCGCGCATCATTTCTGCCGTCCTACGTGCGTTGGTACCTGCCGCAATGGAGGCGAAGCGCATACAGGAGCGAGAAGAGGCAGAGCGCAAAGCTGCTGCGGAGAAGGCTGCGGAGGAGGCACGCAAGAAGGAGGAAGCCGAGCGGGCTGAACGTGAGGCTCAAGAGAAGAAAGAACGCGAAGAGCAAGAGGCCAAGGAACGCGAGGAGGCCGAGACTCGTGCACGCGCAGAGGCGGAACAAGCGGCTGAGCACGAAGAGGCAGGAGGTTCCACTCGAATGGAGGGTGTGGAACGAGAATCATCCGTGGCGCAAACTGATGCGCCTGCAGATAGCGCACCTGCTGACGAGCCTCCCGCAGAGAGGGTCACCATCATGATTAGGGGCCGCGAACTGGACATCACCAACCTTGGCATCGATCGCGAGTATATCGAGGCCTTACCAGAAGAGATGAGGGAAGAGGTGGTCATGTCTCAGTACCAAGAGCACAGGTCCCAACAGATGCGATCCGGCGAGAACCCCAGTGAAATTAATCGGGAATTCTTGGACGCCTTGCCACGAGACATTCAACAAGAGCTTCTGCGCTCAGAGCAGGCTGAGCGCCGACGCAGAGAGCGGGATGAGGCGCGTCGTCGTGAGCGAGATCAAGGAGCTCAGGCGCAGCCGGAGGAAATGAACAATGCTGACTTTATGGCAATGCTTGATCCAGCTTTGCGTCAAGCCGTCTTGATGGACGCCGACGACGCTGTCCTGGCTGCGCTGCCTGACGATCTTCAAGCTGAGGCTCGTGCGCTATTTGGCGATCGACGCGTGCCACCTGCGGGTGGTCGACGTCTGGAGGGCATGGTCGCTCGCATGGGGAACGCTGCCGCTGCGGCTCGAGCCGAAGCTGCCAACCGTGTGCGCGACCGACAACGCCGCCCAGTTGCACAACTTCTGAGCAAATCCGGCGTGGCCACGCTACTACGATTGATGTTCGTGTCGTTGAACCACAAGTCGAAGACCAACCTTCACAGCATCTTGTCGGATGTTAGTAAGAACACAACCAACCGTGCGGAGGTCATCAGCATCCTACTTTCCATCCTCCAGGATGGCACTGCCGATGTCAATGCTGTCGAGCGCAGCTTTGCACAGCTTTCGTTACGTGCGAAGCAGCCATCAGAAGACAAGAAGCCATACATGACTCCGCTCAAGCGCACGAACACGGGCCAGGCGAGCTTGATAGCACCAAGCACCGAGTTGTCGCCTTTAAACATTGTTCAACAGTGTCTTGGCACGCTTAACGCTCTTGCTACTGACAACGAACGAGTCAAGTCTTTCTTTCTGAACGAGCATGAGACTACGACCAGTCAAAAGATCAAGACTGCCAAGAAGGGAAAGGGCCGCGAGAGCAAGGCCGCCAAGTACCCTATCAACGCCCTTCTGGCACTCTTGGATCGCAAGCTCATCACGGAGAACATCACGGTGATGGAGACCCTGGCGTCTCTGCTCGTGCAAGTCACGAAGCCTTTGCAACTTTTGGTCAAGCGTGCTAAGGAAGCTCGAGAGGAGTCAGAAAACCCCGAGACTGGTGCTGCAGTCGACACCGGCAGTGCTGAGCATCCAGCAATGAGTATATCCGATGTGCCGATGTTGGAGACTACAGCCGAGGGCGTGTCAAGTGGAGGCGAAGCCTCCGCAGCTCCTGCAGAAGTGCAGGCCGAGGAAGATAACACCAAGGAGAAGGCTGCTCTCGAAGTGGAAGCGAAGAAGAAGAAGACTCCGCTGCCGCCTGATGTGCCCGAAGAGAACATTCGATTGGTCGTCAACATTCTCGCTGCACGCGAATGCCCGAGCAAGACCTTCAGCGACACTCTAGATATCATCAAGAACCTTTCAGCCGTTCCCGGCGCGAAAGAAGTCTTTGGCAAGGAACTCATCCGACAAGCACAGGAGCTGAGTCAAGACCTTCTGGCAGATCTCGAGGAACTGTCCAAGCTGATCGACTCCGCGCAGACCGGCACAGACCTTCAAGGTATGGCCCTGGCGAGCTTCTCGTCTGCTGGCTCGAAGCAGAGGAAGCTTCTGCGTGTGTTGGTCGCTTTGGACCATCTCTTCGACCCCAAGCGTACTCCTACCGTCCAGACTTCGACCTCATCTAATCCTGAGCTCGATCAGAAGCTGAAGGACGACATCTTGGCTACGTTCTATGAGAGTGCGACCTTCGTCAAGCTCTGGAACAGCCTCAGTGTCTGCCTCGCCGCTATCCGGGAGCGCGGCAACATGGTCAACGTTGCGACCATCTTACTACCTCTCATCGAAGCTCTGATGGTCGTTTGCCGTAACAGTGCTCTCAAGGAATCATCTCACACGCTGACATCGCCGCTCGATACTACTGTCAGCACACCGCCACCAGAAGCACGAATGGAAGGTCTCTTCTTTAACTTCACCGAGGAGCATCGCAAGATCCTCAATGAGCTTATTCGCAACAACCCCAAGCTCATGAACGGCAACTTGTCTGTCCTTGCCAAGAATTCCAAGGTTCTAGAGTTCGACAACAAGCGCAGCTACTTCAGTCGCAAGCTTCACGATCGGCGAACGGAAGTCAGAGTCTCGCATCCATCGCTGCAACTCAGCGTGCGTCGTGACCAAGTCTTCCTTGATTCGTTCAAGTCATTGTACTACAAGACCGGTAACGAGATCAAGTATGGCAAGCTCAACATCCGCTTCCACGGCGAAGAAGGTATCGATGCTGGCGGCGTCTCGCGAGAGTGGTTTGCGGCCATGGCCCGTCAAATGTTCAACCCGGACTTCGCACTGTTCATCCCAGTGGCCTCTGATCGTACAACCTTCCATCCAAACAACCTCAGTGAGGTGAATCCAGAACACTTGCTGTTCTTCAAGTTCATTGGTCGCATCATCGGCAAGGCCCTGTACGAGAACCGGGTGCTGGACTGCCACTTCAGCAGAGCTGTCTACAGAAAGATTCTTGGCAAGAATGTGTCTCTGAAAGACATGGAGACCCTGGATCTCGACTACTACAAGTCGCTAGTCTGGATCCTGGAGAACGACATCACCGACGTTGCTTTCGAGACATTTTCCGTTGACGTTGACAAATTTGGTGTCACTGAGACGATCGATCTGATACCAGGTGGCCGAGACATCTCTGTCACGGAACAGAACAAGCACGACTACGTTCGGTTGGTTGTGGAGCACCGCCTGATCAAATCTGTACAGCAGCAGATCGACCACTTCCTTGAAGGCTTCCACGAGATCATCCCCGCCGAGCTTATCTCCATCTTCAACGAGCAGGAGCTGGAATTGCTCATTTCCGGTCTGCCTGACATTGACGTCGATGACTGGAAGAACAACACCGACTACACCAACTATCAGCCAACATCGCCGCAGATCCAATGGTTTTGGCGAGCAATACGCAGCTTCGACAAGGAAGAGCAGGCGAAGCTACTGCAATTTGTGACAGGCACTAGTAAGGTGCCATTGAATGGCTTCAAGGAGCTCGAGGGCATGAACGGGTTCGCCAAGTTCAACATCCACCGAGACTACAGCAACAAGGAGAAGTTGCCATCAAGTCACACATGCTTCAATCGTAGGTTCATCCCATGCACCCGCCTACAAACTGTGTACTGACGTCTTGTTTAGAGCTCGACCTTCCAGAATACGAGAGCTACGAACACCTCAGGCAGCAGTTATACACTGCCATCACCGCTGGAAGCGAATACTTTGGCTTTGCTTAGATGTAATCTAGCGCACATGGGACAGGAGTTAGAGCGACTTTGGCGTTGGGGACGTCGGAGCATTTGGAACGGCGTACAAAGCGGTAGCCAAGTATGCTGCTGTGGAATCTTCATTTTACGGAGCAACGAGCTGCGGCCAGCTCTGCGACAGGAAGTGCAGGTCCTGTCGAGACAGGGTGGCTTGTCGATGTATGACCACGATAGCTCGTAGATAGACTTCTGATGTGTATTTAGCATTCGGAATGACTTCACTGTATAATGTCTCCTCACTGCCGATACACGCGCATAGGCTTCTCAACTTCTCAAGTCCTGCTCTACAGCAGCCGTTCGTGCTTATTGTCGTGCTGGATCACATGCCCAAGTCAAGTCAAGGAAGAGGCCAGAAGTCGCGGCGACTTTTCGAAGCCCGCTTCGACCGTTCGACGCCGCTGATCAACGTCACGCCTCTCAAACGACTTGCGCTTCTGTATTGAGCTGAGCACTGCTTTTCCTCGACACACCTGATACCGTGTTGGATGGTGCATATTTCTGCTTATTACGCTTGATGGTGGCCACGTGCACGTGCAAAGTCTTCGTTCGCCACCCGCGTCACCGTCGCACCGAAGAAGCATCACTCATGAAGCCTTCCGACGAACCCAAACTACTTCCATACTAACCATTCGCTGATATGGGGGAAACACCCAATGCCTTCAAGGACTTGAAAGTCCGCAACGTCAGCCTCCACAGCAGAGGCAAGACAGAAAATGGCACTCTATACTTGGCCAGGCATCACCTGATCTTTAGCTACGTGCCGAATACTGGACCTGGGACATCAACCTCGCAAAACGTTAGCCTCAAAGGCTCATCGAGTCCGGCGCCAAGCGTTCGGAAAAGTGCGTCTCTGGACTGCGCTGCTTCCCGGCGGGAATCGAGTGAAGTGTCGGCAGCTAGGACAGGTCCAACAGCGTCGAAAGGGCGTCCCAAAGAGATATGGGTGCCTTACCCTATGATCAATTATTGTCTCCTCCGGCCGAGCCACGCACAAGGAAGGACTTACACCCACGAGGCGTATCCTGAGCATACCGACGACCTTGACGAATCGGCCTTCCCTCCAGTCTTCGGCACGAATGCATATAGTCGACCATCCACAGACTCGGCGCATCTTGCGCCGCACTCATCACCCCAGAGGTCTACTTCGCCTGCGAACAACGGCAGCGTGGCTCACATGACCGATCATGGCAGATCCCCTGCTATCCGCATCCGCAAGAGGGACTTTCAAATGATGGCGTTCCACATTCACCCTTCAGCTTCAGACAAGAACCCAGATGACACTGCGCGAGAGGTCTTCTACTGTTTACGAGCTCGTTGCTGCGTCGATAACATCCGAGACATGCATGCCTTTCACTTTCAGGCGCCACAGCAAGAAGTCATGGTCGATACACCACGATTTGATGCAAGGCGCGAGTTCTCGCGGATGGGAATTGGCGGCAAGGCAGCTGAAGGACCTGGAAGCGCGTGGCGTATCACTGACATTAACAACGACTACGAATACTCACCGACATATCCCAATGTGCTATGTGTACCTCGCGCAGTGAGCGACAACATCCTGAAGTATGGTGGCGCCTACCGCTCCAAGAGTCGGATACCTGCCCTGACTTATCTTCACTCAAACGGTGGTAGTATCACTCGATCCTCTCAGCCCATGTGTGGTATGCAGAACAAGCGCAATGCGCAGGACGAGCGACTGGTCTCGGCAATATTCTCTAGCCATTCACCTCCGCAGCTTTCTTCTTCAGAAGCGGCGACGCCGCTCACCACGGCCTCATCATCCACCACTCACGATGAATTCGGCCTCGATGAGATCGCCGGAGAAGAGCAGGAGACACCACGCCCGAAAGTATACGGAAGCACGAGGAGTAACTTAATCGTGGATGCTCGACCCAGAATGAATGCACTCGCGAATCGAGCTACAGGTGGAGGCATCGAGGATGTCGCTAACTACAGCGGACCACCCGGAACTGTGGTGGAACGAACCTTCCTCAATATTGCCAACATTCACGCTATGAGAAGCTCGCTAGACAAGATTATAGAAAGCTTCGCAAACTCCGACTACCTGGACACGAGGCCCAATCAAGAGCTACTGCGCAAATCTGGCTGGCTCGCGCATATCGCCAACATGCTGGAAGGAGCCGAAAATGTGGCAAAGAGAGTCGGTCTGGGTGCTAGTCACGTACTAGTGCACTGTTCCGACGGCTGGGATCGGACTTCGCAGATCGCTGCACTGGCGGAAGTGATGCTAGATCCGTACTATCGCTCCATGCAGGGATTCATCACTCTCATACAGAAGGACTTCTTATCATTTGGACACAAATTCAACCATCGGCACGGAATACAAGGCAGCGAGAAATGGTTTGACATCGAGAACGAGCGAGTGGCACCTTCTCGAGCCAAAGATGCAGGTAATCCTGATCCTAAAAGCTTCAATGCCATCGGCACCAAGGCATTTTCTGGAGCCAAGAACTGGTTCGATAAGAACAAAGGCAGCCTGTTTGGTCAGCAGGTTGACGGCAAGAGTGATGCTGGATCACGACCTCCCTCGCCACCGCCTAATACGCTACTGCATTCTACGTTTACCACCAATACGGAAAAGGATCGAGAGCACAAGACAGACACGAAAGAGATTGCACCAATCTTTCACCAATTCTTAGACGCTGTATTCCAGCTGCAGTATCAGTTTCCGACAGCCTTTGAGTTCAACGAACGGTTCTTGAGAAGACTGTTCTATCAAGCACACTCTGGGCAATATGGCGAGTTCTTGTTCAACAACGAAAAGGAGAGGTCCGAACACGAAGACGAGTTCCCGTCTGCATGGGCACATTTCCTCTCGAGACGAGGCGAGTTCGTGAACCCCGACTACATCTCGAAGACAGAGGATCCACTTCTCTTGCCGCGACGACAGGCTGGCGAAATTGATGTCAGGTGGTGGTCAGGACTGTTTGGTCGCAAAGATGAAGAGATGAACAATCCGAGGACTCTTGCGCCGCCCGACCTTGATGCAAACAGCGACATATCTCGGCTTCGCTTGCAGCCTTCCGCAATCTCTCTCGACGACGGCACTGCTATTCCATCTGACAAGCTCGTGCCTCAGGCTGAGAACGGCAGCGCGATCAAGGAGGCAAAGAGCGTCCCGAGCTTCGATGCCATGAGGAATGGTCTGTCCTCCGCCTCTATTCTCATCCAGACCGGATCAAATTACCAAGGTGGAGAGCACATTTCCGAGACGCCGATCGCAGGCTCGAACGGGAAAGCAGCGCGGCCGGCGTTGGAGTCACGAGACACCGATGCGACTATCCTGGCCAAGTACGCAGGCGTATCATCTGGAGCGTCGACGGCTAGCAGCTCACACGTCGTGCTTAATGGGCATATGGACATAGGGGAGGGGGATCCTTTGGGAGTATCTGCTGTGAATGGGGTACAAGAGACCTCGAGCAGCAGGCTAGACCCGAGCACCTTCGCTCAACAGAGCGCATACAGCGACAGTAAATAGTCTCACTTGGTGCTGTTAATGGAGACAAATGCAGAGCGAAGGTCATGCATTGATTATACATGGGTATCTCAGATTCAGTATACAGTATTGTGCGCACATGTACAGAAGCCCACTACTATTGTTGAGCTAAAGTGGCTTCGCCAACTTGTTTCGACTCGCCCAAGTATGGCTTCTCGACCATCTGCTCCCTTTGCGCTTTCTGCCTCAACCATAGCCCTATGCTCACTCCACTCACAACACCACCCAGATGGCCAACATGATCAATCGTGGTCGCGATTCCTCTGACGACAGCAAAGGCCTCGCCAGCACTGAACAGCGCGAGGAAAACCCAGGCGGCGATCGGCACATCGTATCCAAACAGCCTGATCGTGCCGTTGGGTCTTAGCGTGCATGCTGCGGCTGTCACACCCAGCACAGAACCAGAGCAGCCGAAAATGTAAGCCATCCACTGCTTGCGTAGAACATTCACCGCCAGAGATGCGAAACCTCCTGCTGTGCCCGTGGCGAGGAAGATTGCGAGGAACGTGCCGCGGCCGACGTCTTCGTGGAGGAGTAGACCGAAGAGCCAGAGGGATAACAGATTCCACGCCAAGTGCGAGACTGTGTCGTGGCGAAAGATCGCTCCAATAACGCTCAATGCGTTGGGATAGGCGGGTACTAGAGTCATGTACTTGCTGTAGGCGCGCCAGAAGATGGGGACGCGGCCCATGCAGAAGCCTGCGACGAGGACGCCGGTGAGGGCGTAGAGGGTCGCCGCAGAGGGGGCTGTGTCTGGCCAGATGCGAGCGGATTTGGGAGGTGGCGTGTAGTTCTCGCTGAGGTAGTAGCAGCCTGCGAGGACTAGGAGTGTTATTAGGAAGGGGCCTGCTAGGCGTTGGAGGAGGCTGAGTTGAGGGACGGAGTGGCCTTTGATGACTTGGGCTTGTTCTTCGTAGTACTTTACCCAGGGTTTGCGCTCCACGGGCTGGAGCCAGGCTTTGGGATTTGGTGGTCGGAGCTTGACGCCGCCTGCCGGAGCCCGGATGATTTCGACTTGTTTGGTCGCTGTGTTTGTGCGCGCCTCTATGTTGGGTTGCACGCCTGCGCCTAGCTCGAGGGGACCGCGATTGGAGCGCAGAGCGCCGATTCGAGCCTGCTCTTCTCGTACGGCGCGCTCTTCTTGCTCTTTCTCCCACGCAGCTTCTTTCTCCTCGCGCATCTGCTGGAGCTTGCTGGGCCCGTAAGGAGAGTCTGCTTGCTCTTGCTCCTGCTCTTCTTCAGGTGCCGCTGTATAGATGCCCAGCTTCACAGCTCGTGCCTGGATCTCCTCCTGCAGCCGCAATGCTTCCTCTTCTGCCCATCTTTGACCAGCTGCGGACTCGTCCACGTCGGGTACAACAGCTCGCACGTACTGCAGACCTTTCAAGGCCATGTCCCGGTCAACGCCGCTGTCCTTTGGAAAGTCCAGGCCAACGTCTATCAGTGCTCCGGACATTCGCCGCCAGTGCATTACAGATAGAACGTAGTTACCAGTATCGACATGGACCTTTTCGCCATTGAACACTGCGTTGATTTCTGGTTGGCTCAGTTCACCATTTGGCAATGGCATACCACCAGCAGGATCGTAGTCTCGCCATGTCAAAGGCTCCTCTTCAACAGGAACTCCATCTGTATGCGAAGCTACCGTTTGCGCGGACTCAAGTTTTGCATCGTTCTGAGGCCCTGTTGCGTGAGACGAGACCTTTGGATTCGATTTGCGTGTTGATGTCGTGCGCTTGTCCCTCGTCTTGGCTGCGAGCACAGAGGTCGTTATGAACGACCTCTTCTGCTGCGACCCAGAGGGTTTGAGTTCCGCGGTCCAGCTCGAGTGCGCATGTCGGCACGATCGAACGGCGAACGTCGCAGAGGAGGAATGCTGTTTCGCATAGCTGTGGAAGAGATGAAGGAGTGGCTTGCTTCGCGTGTTCGGTCGTACGGCGCATGGCGCCCGGAGTGCTATCGTCGTCCAGACATTGTTCATCGCGGCGATGGCTTTCGATGATCATTCCAGCATACTTGAGAACCAGATGTCCTTAGGATGATCCAATGGAGACACTCCTTCGATGACCCTGATATTTTTGGCTTCATCCCGGAGTCGAGGCCGAAAGGTCAAGGCCCCACCAGAACATGTGAATGCCAGACATCCATCATACACGTAACCATTCCTTCAACCTAACACTGTACTCACTTCAAGATACTGAGACACTCTACAGACACTACACCGACAGTAACATCACAACAAGACACGATGGACTGGCAACCAACCGACAACCCAAACCTCCCCGCGGACGCCTTTCAAGTCTCCTCCGCATCGCAGCCCATATCGCCCGCCCTCTTCGCCGAAGCTATAAAGGACCTTCCACTCGACACTCTCTACGCCAAAGCCGCCGAGCTGCAGAACAGCATCTCTCACCTACTAGACTCCAACATCCAAATGAAACCCTTCGCAGACGACGGCGACGCAGATTGCAAGGAAGCGATCGAGGAGAACGATGTGGTTATCAAGAGGTTCGAGGAGCGGATAGAGCTGTGTAAGAAAGAGGCGGAGGAGCGTGGGCTGGGCTGGAGCGCACATGGAAGCAACACGGAGGAGGTGCCGAAGGCGAATGGGCATGCTGAAAGAGAGGTCAATGGAGGTGCGAGTGGTACAGAGAGGGATGCAGCGCAGACGAGGCAGCCCAGTGGGAGGTTGACGGATGAGGAGATACGGCGGCAGATGGATGCGTTAGTGGGGGAGGATGAAGAGGATGGTGTGCATCTTTGAAGTGAGAGTCGCTTTGGGGGAAGTAGAATCGCTCCATGTTCTGCGGAACATGTCAGACGCTCTCGTCGATCACGAAGACATGACGGTGGCACGATCACTCGACGGGGTTGACACGACGATAGCTGACTGAGCCGACCATCCGAAGGCATTATACCGCGACCTGAACGAAAACAGCACTGCCAGTACGGGGAGCGAAGAGTCTGGCGCAAGCACGTCAGGCGCAAGCACGTCAGGCGCTACAACAAACCGTATGCGGAGGGCACTGCGTGGAAGTGAAAGCATTCGACGGCTGTCACATTCTCAGATATGATGTGGTTCAAACAAGTGTAGCTCCTGAGATTTGACATGGTATGCAAGGCGCACCCGAAACGAGCGCGGGGATAGACGGATGGTGTCTAGACCTCGAGACACGTGCTGCTTCATCTTCAGCCTCAGCGCGAACACGATTGGACGGTGATCGCATAATGAAACGAGTAACCAGGTCTGGAAGCACTCATCGCATGAAGCAAATGGAGGCATGCCATGAATTACTGCTTCAACGGCGCGACCAGGTTTTTTCAACTTCGAGTCCGGCAAGTGTGGTGGTACCCTACTCGAGACGTGGGGTGTTGCTTCCTGTAACACCTTTCACCGCGTGGACCAGTTATGTAGATCGTGGACGACTGATGTGAGATGCTGGCCGTTTCTCCGTTGCTCGCACGAGGAGAGGCGCCATGGGATCGGGTTCGTTCAGTCGCGTGTTGCATGTTCTCCTTGCGGCGCCTGCCCTCCCAGCATCGATATCCACGTCGTCACGCACGAGAAGAGCCAAGACGTTTCCCTGACTCTTGGCGTTTCACGTCATGCACAGTGCGGCACAATGATTGGGTGGACGCGTGCAGTGCCTGGGCGCTTGTCGTCCCGCCGAGCAAGCGAGCAAGCGAGAACCCCTGCAGGCCAGGGTGCTCCACCAGACCGCACGCATCGCTTGATCAACACGAGGCTCTGTAGTTTCAATGGCGCTCTGCCGTGAGCAATCGGAGGGGAAAGAGTCGACGACTCGGCAGTGTGTGAAGATGACCGTCTTTTACAGCCAGCGTTGACGCCAACGGTCTGGAAGTCGACGAGAAGCAAGCAAGCGCAGTCACGTCACTGGTAAGTGGTCTGCAGAACAGTGCGCGGCTCCTTATTACGCGGCTTCGTCTTGAAACGATCATCATCAACGGTAGAAATGGGCGAATCCACATCGCAATCTCTGGCGCCAAGCTGCAATCAACCTGCCGCGACCTTCTCCACAGCCCACACACTCTCTCTCTCTCCCGCCAACGTGCAGTTCCATCGTCTGCTGTGTGTACGCTTCCCCATAGTAGCATTCCACGCAAGTGACATGTCGACCATCTCCGTCGCCTGACCCCCGACCTCCACCACGGCACCGCTCCTACACGCTCTTTCCGCGCGGCCGTGAACTGGACGATCGAGGCGACGCACAGCAGGCCCTGGACGACTACGACACGACACGACACGACACTCTCTCATTGCATCACTGTTTGGCCACCACACACTCCCTGCACCAACGACATTGGCATCGACACGCTCACTGCTTGATACGACAATCACAACCATTACAATCACAACGTTCCAGTCTACAGGCTAGACTCATCGCACCCACTACAGCATACATCGCGTCGTCAACTTTCTGCGGCATACTGCGACTCGTGCCGGCACGACTCAGGCATAACCTTCTTCGACAGCTCACCTTATCGAACTCTGTACGACACGTGCTGACAGAGCAGATCATCAGCGTCTTGAGTTTTATCACACATTCCTTCGTACACACCCAACATGCATTCGTGGACATGGGTACTGCTGGCGGCAGCAATGCCATATGTCAGAGCCCAGCAGGCGGATTCGGCGGCAGAGGAAGCGGCAGAGAAAGCAGATGCACTCCTCAATGACAAGACTGTCAAGTACATTGGCTGGACATGGGGCATGATTATTGCCATCGTATTGATCTACCGCTGGACCTTGCACTTACTGCAGCACATTCGCAAGCTGGCCAACTTGAACCATGGCACGAGTAGCGATGGCAGACAGCGTTACTTCAGCATACCGGACGGCCGATGGGCCAAGTTCAAGCGTTATTGGCTCTCCGCACCGCTCTTTCGCAAGCGTCACAACCGCGAGTTCAAGCTTTCGGCGGCCATGAACGTCGGTACCTTACCAGGTCGTATGCAGACCTTCTTCTTGGTTGGCTACTTTGCAATGAACATCGTTTTCACCGTCTGGAAGATTGACTGGTCTGATTCTAAGGCTTTCCTGTCTACTGCCGTGGGACGGACTGGTATCTTGGCCACTATCAATATGGTACCACTCTTCCTTCTGGCGGGCCGAAACAACCCTCTCATCTCCTTGCTCGGCATTAGCTTCAACGACTTCAACATGATTCACCGATGGATTGGCCGCATCGTTGTGTTCGAGGCCGTGGCTCATGCTTCCTTCTGGTTCTGCGGCAAGGTGGCGACCTATGGGTCCGAGAAGGGTCTTCAGATCATTGCAACGGCCATGGCTTCAAGCACGTTCATCCTGTCTGGAACCATTGGATTCTGCGCTTTTTGTGTGCTGCTCCTGCAGTCTCCTTCGATCATCCGCCATGCGTTCTACGAGACATTCTTGCACCTCCACATCCTGCTTGCTCTCACTGCGGTCGTCGCCGTATGGATGCATCTTGATGGTAGGTCAGCTCAGCTCATACTCCTTGGTGCTCTTATCTGCTGGATCTTCGAGCGCCTGGTCCGCGTGTGGCTCATCGTGACCAACAACTTTGGCCGCAAGGGTCGCACCAAGGCTGAGGTCGAGGCGTTGCCCGGTGACTCTCTGCGTGTCACTCTGCGTCCAGCAAAGACCTGGAAGTTCAGACCCGGACAGCATGTGTACTTGTACATCCCCAGCATCGGCATGTGGACCAGCCATCCATTCTCGCTGGCCTGGAGCGAAGACGGCACTGACCTGGCGCACGAGAAGGCATTGCCCATGGCTCGCCAAGACATACTCGCAGCCAAGGCCACCTCCCTCTCTCTGATCATCCGTCGTCGAACTGGCTTCACGGATACTCTGTACAGAAAGGCGGAACAATGCAAATCTGGCCCACTCATCACAACCGCGTTCATCGAAGGTCCTTACGGACACGAAAGCTTTCAATCTTACGGAACTGTTATGCTGTTCGCTGCCGGAGTCGGAATCACGCACCAAGTCCCTCATGTCCGTGACCTCGTGGCGGCTTATAACAACGGAACATGTGCGACTCGCAAGGTCGTCCTCGTCTGGGTTATTCAATCGCCTGAGCATCTCGAATGGATTAGGCCATGGATGACCCAGATTCTTGGCATGGAGAAGCGTCGCGACATTCTCAAAATTCTTCTCTTCGTCACGAGACCTCGTAGCACAAAAGAGATTCAGTCTCCCTCCGCTTCTGTGCAAATGTTCCCAGGCAAGCCGGATGTCGGCGCCCTCATCGGCAAGGAGCAAGAGCAGCAGGTCGGCGCTATGGCCATCAGTGTCTGCGGCACCGGCAGTCTCAGCGACGATGTCCGAAAAGGCGTGCGCGACCGCTGCGAGCAAACCGAGATCGACTTCTTCGAGGAGGCTTTCTCGTGGTAGTCACATGTACCGGCCATAGCTTTACGAGTCTCACGAGTCCATGGAGTTGGAGCCTTTCGGTGTTGGGCGCTATTGTAGCGATCATCGGGCAACCTTACTTTCTTTCTTTTTTTGTATAGGATATTTCTTGTATAGAATATATCATCTAGGTTCGGCTAGGAAGAGGCTGAATAGAAAGCGTAGCCTGGGTGTTTCGACCCATTTCTGGTGGATGCATCTTTTTCATGAGCTGGGCTTTCGGCCTGTGGCAACGTGCATCTCTGTGAAGTCGCCCTCTACGCATTTGCCAATCGAGTCCGAGACGCTCTCCTTGAGTCTGGAGATGGCCTCGGCAGTGTGGTTCTTCGAACAGTATTTCTCAACCAAGTCCTGATTCGCCTTGATCGTCTGCTGCAAGCCTGCAGTTCCCCTTCCAGTCTCCTCACCAGCATCGTTACTCACATCCACCTAAAGGTAAGACAGGTTAGTCCCAAGAAAAAAAAAGAGCAGAACCCATGCGCTCCGAGTGTGTCTCGGAAGTCGCACCATGCAGGTGGCTACTGTACCTGAGCATACTCACCACCAGTGGAACCTTATACACAACATCCTCCACCCCCACCAACCCCGCACCCCTAAACCACCCTCCAAGCTTCTCCCCACACCTAAAATCGACCCCCTTCCCTCTACCCCCCCTCTCAACCTCCCTCACCCACTCCCACCCCTCACTCAAACACCCCCCCTCCAAAACACCCTCCCTCCCCCTCCCTGCGAAAACCCCCAACCCCGACTCCTCCTGCATCTCCACCCATCCCCCCTCCCCCAACAACCCCACCACCATCTTCACATGCTCGTCCCAACCCTCCACGTCCCGGGCCCCGCCCCGTTGGAAAATGTAATCAAACGTCCCCGGCCAGAAGAGCATATCCTCTCTCGCGACGAGTTCTTCCAAGCTCGCTTTGATGTACATGAGATTTGGGAGGCGGCCGTGGCGGGAGGCGTCGACGGGCTTGGGGGAGATGCCGATGATCTGGGCGGATGGGAAAGTTTTTGCTAGGTGGTGAGTGAGGAGGCCGGTGCCGCAGGAGATGTGCAGGATTTTTTGAGGGGTGGAGGGACTGGCGTGGAAGGGGGGTTGGTGCATTTGGTGGTTGGGGTGGAGGGTTGGGGTGTCTTGATCTGTGGTGAGGTAGGCCATGCTGCTGGGGTGGGTGGTGTAGTGGGTTGGATGTTGATGGTGGTTGCGGAGATGGTTGTGGTGTGGTGGTGGTGATGTTGAAGGATGAGTGAGGTTCTTCTGGTTGGAAAGCTACCCCGCTCGAAGAGAGTGTTTCAATGCCTGGCCTAGGGTGTTGTCAGCTGCTGTATATAATTCTTGTTTGGTCGTGAGTGGACGAGGAGCTGGCGATGATCTGCAAATGGAAGGATTGTGGTTTCTAGGGAATCGCTACTGCAACCTCGTGGAGCTTCCCCAACGATCCAACCGATCATTGGAACAATAGTCAGGTGTGAAGTGTCGGCATTGTGCTTGCGGGGCAGTGGAATCGATTGCTATGGTCTTTGCGGTCATCTTCTTGGACTGTCTATTTCTTGGCATCATCCTTCATGCCCTGTTGGATCCACGCCTTGCCTGCGGCTGCAAGCTTCTCCGCTGCATCTTTATCAGCCAGCAGCTCCTTCATCCTGTAAGGATCAGGAACATTGGCACCTGGGACGGTGTTAGTCTTAGCAACTCTGAGAACTATCTCGGGTAGCGCGGTTCTCACCCTTCTGCAGCGCAGGCCTCGACCAAAGACGCTCTTCCCAAGCCTTGAGGTGAGGGAACTCTTCAATGTCAATACCAGCCCACCCAGCTGCGCTTACCCAGCCCCAATGTGCGATGTCAGCGATCGTGAGCTTGTTGCCGACGAGATATTCGACATTGTTATCTTTGAGGTGCTTGTCAAGGACGCCATATAGACGGCGAGTCTCGTTTTGATATCGGCTCACGCCGTATGGAATATGCTCAGGCGCATACTGTATGATTTCAGCAACAGTCCACATTACGATGCCCTAGAAGCCATACCCGTGCGAAATGATTGGCTTGACCTTGCATAGGTCCAACTCCGGCGTTCAAGAAGAAAAGCCAGCTAGTCATCTACACTGTGTCAGACCAGTTCATCGATCTCGTTCACAGCAATGCCGACCTCAACGTGCTCTCTGGTACCAGTTGGGAAGCTGATCTTGTAATCCTTATCATATCTCTCAACAAGGTACTGCACTGCGCAGGTGATCAACAATTATTACCTCTCACGTTTCGTTCCATGATGCATGAAGATCACATACTGATGCTGCCACTTTCGAAGACTCTGATTGGCTTGCCGTCCGTGAAAGTGTCGGTCAAGGCTGGGATTCGCCCATTTGGATTGACTGTTCGGATGCATCAGCATTGTTCGAGAGGCTCGAACCGTATCGATGGCGGCTCACTGTCGAGGAACCATTGCTCCTTCTGGGTGTTCTTGGAGATGTCGATCTTGGTGAACTCATAAGGCAAGCTGCATCGCGCCACATCAGCCATAGCAAACATCATACGCGACACAGGCGATTGATTACCCCAGCTCTTCAAGCGTGATGGAGATCTTTATGCCATTGGGCGTCTGTGTCGTGTATAGGTGGATGTTAGAGGACATGATGAGCTACTTTACGTGAGTCTCTCTGGGCTACGAAGGCAGCACAGTTAACGACGACAAGAGGCAGGAGTGATGGAACGACGTTTGAGATGGCTCTCTTAAGTATTCAGAGCATTTGAAATCAGAGTACACGTGAGATGTTGCCCCACCTTCAGTTCTCGGGAAGGCGAGTCGATGTTTGGAGCGGCAGCGGGATCTTGCCATGCTACTGTGATCAGTTCTGTCCGGATTCGAATGTTCGCCTGACACGCCAATCTTAGGGGACGATGTTGTTGTAAATGTGATGGGCTGGAGTCGCTCGGGGGTTCAACCAGGTCGTGCCTTCTACTTCTATACACGTGCAGACGCGCCTGCCGGGAACGCGTACCGACACCTAAAGCTTCTCAGACGCGTCCCAGATTCGAGACTTTCCGATTGCGACTGCCGTTCTCGTTACCTTCGACCACATCACGGCAGCGCGGCACGCAACAAAACCACGTAGAGCGGAATCGACACAATGGCATCAGAAGATGATCAAACACAGACAGGATACGAGGATGGCCTCGCCGGCGGTCCGGGAGCACCAACGCCACTGTCTGGTCTCGAGGTATACACAAGCAACAACAGGGTGGCAAACATGGCAAAATACTGATAGTTGACAGGGCATCTCAGGCCTTACAAAGCGCGATATTCAGCTCTTCGTCGATGCTGGCTACAACACAGTTGAGAGCGTCGCCTACACGTATGTCTGTCAGCAGCATGTCTACCAAGCCATCCACTAACGCCCAATGGATAGACCGAAGAAGGTACTTGAGACCATCAAGGGTGTGTCAGAGCAGAAGGCCACCAAGATCCTCACAGAAGCATCGAAACTTGTGCCAATGGGCTTCACGACGGCCACCGAAATGCACCAGCGACGATCGGAACTCATCTCCATCACGACCGGGTCCAAGCAGCTCGACACCCTCCTAGCAGGCGGCATCGAGACCGGCAGCATTACAGAGCTCTTCGGAGAGTTCAGAACGGGAAAGAGTCAGATCTGCCACACCTTGGCCGTGACATGCCAGCTACCATTCGACATGGGTGGTGGTGAAGGAAAGTGCTTGTACATCGATACCGAGGGGACCTTCCGACCTGTCCGACTTCTATCTGTGGCAGACCGTTTTGGTCTGTCTGGTGAGGAGGTCCTGGACAACGTTGCCTATGCCCGCGCATACAATTCGGACCATCAGCTACAGTTGCTGAATCAGGCGGCGCAAATGATGACCGAGACTCGCTTCTCGCTACTCATAGTGGACAGCGCCACATCTCTGTATCGAACGGACTTCATGGGTCGTGGTGAGCTATCGAATCGACAGACGCATCTCGCCAAGTTTATGCGGATCCTGCAACGACTTGCCGACGAGTTCGGTATTGCCGTTGTGATCACCAACCAGGTCGTGGCACAAGTAGATGGAGGTCCATCAGCTATGTTCAACCCAGATCCAAAGAAGCCAATTGGAGGCAACATCATTGCGCATGCCTCGACAACGCGCCTGTCGCTCAAGAAGGGCCGAGGCGAGACGCGGGTCTGCAAGATCTATGATTCGCCATGCCTGCCAGAAGCAGATTGCATGTTCGCTATCACCGAAGCTGGCATCAACGATCCGGCACCCAAGGACCTAGAGAAAGACTAAGAGAATTGGTGAAAGAATATGAAAAGAGGAATGCCCTCACGACAGCATGAAAATGGCGCATTTGCTTTGGAAGCATGGCTCGGCGTTCGGCGATGTACCTGGTGTGTTAAACGAAGGACGCGAATGCCATTGGCAAGATGTAGAAAGGAATATTCAAGATACCCAGTGGACCTTTTGCTATCATTGCTTACCGTCTTCATCCCACTATACCCACATCCCCAAGTGCCTCGGCGATCCCTGACGCCTCGACTACGTCATAATAAAGCGCCAGTGCAACACGCCTCGCCTGCAGAAGCATTGCTCTCAGAGTACACAGCGACCACTCGAGCACGATATCTTTGACCACATCACAACGCCATCATGTCTGACTCAACAAACACCAACCAGCCATCTCTTGTGGGCGGCCACGCACAGTACATCAAGTCGCAGGCAGAGGTACACGGAATCAGTAACGCTTCGTGAGAGAACAACCAGTACTGACATTTTGTAAGGCTGCAGTTGGCAGTGTGACTGGATCGGCCGAATGGAAGGCCTCAGCCGAGCAAGATAAGCAACAAGCCGTCGACACCATGAAAGCCGCATCAGCGAACCGCGATCACCAACAGCAAGGATTCGGAAAGATTGAGGAGGTTGCAGGCAAGGCAGTGGGATGTGAGGGTATGGAGACTGAAGGCGCTGCGACGAAGAAGCCAGGGCAGTAGTGGATGTGACGGCTTAGATGGAAGTAGCGAGAGCAATGATATATGATGTGACCACTTCGCGTTGGATTCGAGGTAGGTATGATCGGCGACGTTTCCACGGCGGTATCCCAGACGGCGTCGAAGTAGCGTGCTACCTGGAATACTGTTGTCAGTCTCTGCGAATGCTGGCTAGTTCCTTGGAGCATTCTTTGGAGTTGGAGGCGAAGGCGTGTCGCCGTCGTTCCTTCTCACTGCAAGCATCTCAGGTTCGGAGTTGTGTTATCGCTGCATTTTACTCACATTTGTCACCGTGTCTGGTATACCCACTGGACCCTTTCTTGTACTCAAGAGCAGCATCTATGTCATGAAGTCTGTCAACCTTAGAGCAGTAGCCAGTAGTTCATGCAAACACAATGGCGCTGAGCATGGAGCAACCACGGCGGCATCTCCCGTTGCTTCTCTTGTGGGAAATCTTCCATCACAGATCCACACCGCCGACAGTGGCGGAGCGCGGCATTTGGTGCGATGGGCAGCTTGCGTATAACGTCGATGTGTCTTCCCGCCACCGGTCTGTTGCTCTTGATGGCCAATGACTCAGTCTGCCAAAAGTGCAGCTTGCCCATGTCGGCGTTGTCAGTAAGCTACAAACAGAAGGGTGTTAGCTATACTCGAGAAGCACGTGGCAGTGTCTTGGACGTGGCTCAAACAGGGGAGCGAAGCGCGTCGTACAGCGCACGTCTCGAACGCTTCACCACTGTCTTGGCCACGTCTCGATGCCTTGGACCTTCCGGTATATCCATACCTTGGGAAGGATTGTCTCCAGTAATTCTGGTATGACCGAGTCCAGTTCGTTCGGAATTGTGCCGTCGACCATCATTGTGACTTCAAGATCAGCACGACGATCCCCTGAAAGACCACTTTTCGCAAGGGCGTCACGAACGGCTTGATCGAATTCGATAACCAGTCTCTCCAATTCGTGGTATTTGAAGGGAATTTTGGAGGCCAATTCGAGGCTGGCGCTAATTTGCTGGCGATCGCCGACAGTTCGAGCACGTTCCTGCACACCTTGCAAGAAGTGGAAGTACTTCTGCACCAATGGTAGAGAGAACCGAATCGCTACTCGGGTGAATGTGCAGAGCAGTAGATGGAACGCTACATTATCCTCGCTCTCGCGGAGTTGAGCGAATGCTTGCGTTGATGTGATGTCCTGCGATGAAGTTCGCTTGACTTCAGCAAAGGTCTGGACGATGTATATCATCAGGTTCGTGAACCACTCGATCACCTAAACAGAAGGAAGTTAACCATACTAGAACACTACGTGTCAATGTCTCAGTAACTGCTGCTAGGCTGGGAATGCCGCGCGCAGATCTCAGACAAACGATGCCTTCTCGCCTTTGGACTAACTCACGCTGTGCAACGACACCAAAGTCTCTGGCGTCTGGACTCTCGGATCTGGCTTCATCAGAGTCTGCATCAGTGTTACTGCGATGACCCGCAGGGTTAACAAGATGAAAGCGAATTGCGCTCCAGCATCGCGCGCGCCCGTCTTGTGATTAGTGCCCATTGCCAGCTGTGCACTGAGCGACCGTGGCACCAAAGGCTCACGGAGTATGAACATCTGCTGCTTGGTCATTGGATCGATTGCATCGACTGGAGGCCTACTGACGAAGCGCAATATCATCTTCACGACCATCGCTCTGAGATCGGGCGACGCATCTTGCGGGAGCAGAGAAAGGGCCTCGTCGTTAGAGATGTTCTGTAAGCTGAGTAATGTGAACTCTCGAGCAACACAGGCTGCTGCAGCTTCCACATATGGCTTGCCGTTATCATTCATGGCTTGCCATCCGTGTGTGAAATGCATACATTGACCAACAAGCTTGCCGCCCGGTCGAAATAAGGCCAGTGCGGCTCCATCGGCAGACATCGCCACATGTATATTTTGCGCACTTGTAAGGTGCGCGAATCCAGCCTGCGGTAAGCCAGATACTGTTCCTGTGTCCCCAGAAAAGTGTAGTTCTGCCATACTTTGCCTGTCCCTGAGATCGAGCCCACCATCACTGGTTCCGAAGGCAAAGATCGTATCGTACACGATAGAGCCGAAACACAGTACGATTTTGTCTAACATGACATCGGCTTGTCGTCGGAGTACGGTGACCGGATTCAATACGCTCGTCGCGTCGCCACCGGGCTTGAGCTTCTTGAAGCTGTCGTGCAAGGTTGGCGGCAGTGTCTCGATGTGCCAACGGGACACTATACTGAACGATTGCTGCCTCCCGCCGTTGTCTGCCGGGACATCGATATGGGTGAAGACGGCAACGATAGTGGGCTGAGTCGAGCCTAGCTGTGCGGCTTCATGCACCACCGGCACAAGTCGCAATTGTGTTAATTTTGCAGATTCGGCTCGTTGTACATGTATGTGGTCATAGGTAGTCAAGTGATGAGCCTGTAAGGCAGGCGCGACTATGGTGTAGTTGAGGTTAGGTCCTCGAGTGTGCTGAGCAGCGTTCCAGCTAATAGAGATCCTGTAGAGCCTGAAGCGAGAAGAATTGTCGAAAGTGATGGCAAGCAAATCAGCACCATCATCACATATGTCGGCGTGGGAGATCAGGTCGTTCGACGAGCGTATTGGCTCCAGGGGAATGCTCGTCGATTGCCACCCGAGGCCTTCATTCTGATACAGCAAAGTGAAGACGCCTGAACGCGTGATGTGAAGTAACGCATGTTTGCCCTCAGCAGGATGGTGAGCTCTCAGGTTTGGCTGGTCTCGATTTCTCATGGTCACCTGCCATTTTTCGCCAGTCTTGACCGCCGGATCCACATAAGGTCCCTGAAGGCCAATGTCAGCTTATGGACGCTTTTTGGAGTTGCAAAGGGCACAGCAGAACTCACTCTAAGCTCAGTGGGATGCAGAGGTAAGAAGTGCAGGCCGACGATGGCATTCAGCTCAGTCATCGGTCCAGCCGAGCGTTGATAGTCACCCGGAGCTGGGCCCATTCTACCCAGTGCACCTAAGAGAGTGTACATGTGAAGTCCCCCGACATGGTCCACGATGGCCAGATCCATTCCCAGGCCGCTGAACTGGACATGGACGAACTTCCGACCCTCGGGAGCCTCTATCACATGCTTGTTTGCATCGCTAATGTTCCATGAGGAGGCTTGGGCATCCCTGATCATGGCGTGGAACGTCACTCGGGAACCATCTTCAGAGATACGGGTGATGCTGCCAGTATTCGCCCAAGCCAGCTTCCTGCACAGACTTGTTACCACAGCAGGACCAGTAAAGGGGCGACCTCTCCACTCACAAGCAGCATCCACGATTTCGCAACTCGGCGACTCTGAGTATCGACTCCGTCGGGAGAGGAATTTGAGGCAGGGACACATTGAGAGCACCATTCAAGCCACCATCAAGGGTGCCAGTCAAATCGCCAGTCAAGTCGGCGCCCAAGCCGTCAGCAGCATCGCCGAAAAGATCGTCCATAGCAGTGTCCATGATGCCAGCCTCAGCCAGCGCCGGCTCGTCTAGGGATGTCGAGTCCATAGTTGAGTTGCTGGTATCACACGGAAACAGGCGTAGGTGCAATGTCGATGCATGAAAGTACTGCAATTGAGTCTGGAAGGAGCATGCTCGACGCGATCCAACGAGAAGACCCCTTGATTGCAGCAGCTCTAGTGCCAAGACGTCACTGAAAAGACGTGCTCTGGCGACAATGCAAGTCTTGTTTGTTTTGGAGGGGGGCGGTTTTCTATGATATTATGCACCGTCGCACGGCGTGGTGTATGAAAGACCTACGCTATGGCAAACTGATTGTGGTGAGTGAATGACAGCAATCATGGATGTCCTCAATGACAGGCTCGGAATTGCGGGGGTCTTTTGTTGTTTATGCGACGGCTGCAGCCGACTTTACACCCCCCAACCTCCATCTATACCCACGTCGAGCGCGTCCCTTCATTCATCGCACGCCCATCCCAGCCGTTACGCGCTTCCCGATTGCTATTGTCGCGATGCTGCCATTGTCGCTTTAGAAGGACCCTCGATATTTCTCCCTACTTCTCGAGGCCAGCGCCTACCCGCGACACGCATCATGACGCTCGACTCGGACTCTGCGACGTCCTCTCTTTCCTCGCCGCTCTCTTCACTGCCTTCCAGTCCGCCCTCGAGCCCGCTATCGTCCCTGGCATCACTGTCTCCGTCGCCTCCGCCGCCCGATGTTTGCGAGATGCTTTACCCGACGCGCGCAAACTCTCCGCCCTGGCCTTCACCACCGGCATCCCAGCACACCTCACACCGCGGCTCTCCGGCGACGGATGGCATGGCCTCCAGCACAGATGCTGAAAAAGACGGTCCACCACCTGCGAAAAGGAGACGGATATCGAAACAGCGCACAACCGAGTATCTAGACCTGCGCAAGGCCACTGTGGATCCTGAACAACAACCACAACTAGACCGTCTGCTCAATGTACTACACAAGCGCCAGAAGATTGTCGTCATTGCTGGCGCCGGCATATCAGTATCTGCAGGCAGTACGCGCTTATGCCTCTCGCCATAAACCATGACGCGTTTAATTGCTGACACCTCTCATAGTCCCTGATTTCCGCTCATCGCAAGGCATGTTTCGAAGTTTGAAGGAAGAGTACAACTTGAAAGGATCTGGGAAAGAATTGTTCGACGCGTCTGTCTACAAAGATGACAACTCTACGTCGTCCTTTCACGATATGGTCAGCACCATGTCGCGTCTCACCAAGGACGCCAAGCCCACCGCATTCCACCACATGTTGGCCACCATTGCCCAGGAGGATCGTCTTCTGCGCCTGTACTCACAGAACGTCGACGGCATTGACACATCACTGGCACCATTGAAAACGAACGTCCCGCTTCGCAAGTCCCAGGACGATGGCAAATGGCCTCGAACTGTACAGCTCCACGGCGGCCTCGACAAAATGGTGTGCTCGAAATGTCACGAACTGACGAACCTGGATCCAGGACTTTTCACAGGCCCGGTTGCGCCGCTGTGTCCGAGGTGTGAGGAAATTAACGACATCCGCACGAACCATGAGGGCAAGCGAAGCCACGGCATTGGCAGGTTGCGACCACGTATGGTACTATACAACGAGCACAACCCGGACGATGAGGCGATTGGAGCAGTCACGAAAGACGATCTTCGCAAAAGGCCAGACGCAGTCATTGTGGTTGGCACAACGTTGAAGGTTCCTGGTGTCCGCAGAATTGTTCGAGAGATGTGTGCGACCGTACGCGACCGGCGAGGCGGAGTCGCAATCTGGATCAACAACGATCCTCCGCCCACAGGCAAGGATCTCGAGGACTGCTGGGATATCATCATACAAGGACCAAGCGACAAGGTGGCGAGACATGCAGCCATGCGCAAGTGGGATGACCCTGTGCTGTCCGAGTCTTACTCAGAAGTCAGTGAAGAGGACGCTAGGAAAGCCGCCAAGAAGACTCTCAGCGTTGCGCTTTCGCCTAACTGCGCAATCAAACACGCCATCAAGGAGCCTTTACCGTCAACCTTGCACAAGAATAACAGCTTCCGGCCACCCTTGCCCACGGATACGCCACAGAAAGCACGGGATCATGGTCCTAAAGATTGGAGTCCGATTGTCAGCCGAAACTCATCTATACTGCCCAGCATTGAAGATGACCCTTTTGACGGTGACAGCATTGCCGTTACCTCCTCACATACCGTCCCGGTTGCAGGCTTGTTAACACCATCGAAGTCACGCAACAATTCACCGGCCAAGAAAGATCCAGCGAAGAAGAAACAGATCACATCGATAGCAGATAAGCTCAACGATGGCGCCAAGAAGGAACAGAGCACCGCGAAGATCGCGAAGAAAGCAGCACCCACCAAGAAGACCAAGAAGACCAACGTCAAATACGTGAAGCCACCTCTCGGGCAGAAGAAGACCCAGGTCACGGCCAAGGCACAGTCCAAGGCAAAGACAAATTCCTTGACAAAGTCCTTCAAGCCCAGCAAGGCCTCGAAATTGGCAGGGAAGACTGATAAGAACGACCTTCCAAGTCCAGCTACGAGTCCTAGCAAGCTGCGTCAAGTCTCCAACGCATCCTCAGAGCCCATGCATCCACTGTCACCGCAGGATCCACGCATCAATGGCTCGCCAGTCTCAATATCGAACGATCTGAACATAGGCGGGGCGTTCGAAAAGCTGCCATATTCCGAGAACCAGAGGAGGAGTTCCAAGAGTCGGATGAGCGTTTCCAGCATCATGAACTGACTGACACATCGCATTTGCTGTATCTGCTAAATCTTATCTGACCATAGCGCATGCATCGACGGCGTCTGGCGGGGCCATGTTCAGCCACAGGCTGCCACTACTCAGCATGTGCAAGCACTGGAGCAGTGTCTGTGTCTTTGTTGGGATCGAATGAGAGATACCCATGTCGAGTATCGCTATACAATCAATCTAATGCTGTTTATCCAGTCATTTTGCGGCGTTGTGCACACGTCTCTCATGTCTTTTTCGGTATCGGAGCTCGTTCTGCTGGAGGTAGGATGTGTCCTGCGCTATCTTTCAGAGTGACAAGTCGAGGAGGCGGAGTATGGTTTGTGGACGTTATGCGCTTCCCTCCTGCTATGCTGCTCCCTTCTTCGCTGCTGTCACCTCCATGTTCCAACTCTTGTTCGTACTGTCTTCTCCGCTCCTCTTCTCGCATCCGCCTTCGATCGCTCTCTAGCATGCCTGCGTTCTCATCCTCGTACTCATCCTCCTCTAGCAATTCTCCGTCTGCAGTATCATGATCTGGAGGTGAGATCCATTCTCTTGGAACAACACAAGGTAGCGCAAGGCCAATGCTTGCAGCGCGATTGAGCCAAGCCGGCGCAGGTTTCGACGTGAGCTTTTCGCAAAGCGCAGATGTGAAATGGTTGCAGTTGTGTGTCAGGAGGTTGTACGAGGGCCCCAGGAACTCATCGGAGACTTGTTTTATGATGTCGGTGATCTCGCGTTCGGTGTGGAATGTGAAGCCTTGGAGGATGTTGACGCGGAAGGTACCTCCTGGTGGTTCTAAGCGCGGTTTCGTCCAATATACGCCTGTCACGCCTCGTTTGTTGTGGCCGCCGTATGCATACTCGCGTCCGTTTATCACGACTCCACTGTGGAGAAGGCTACCGCCGACAGTCCAGAGGAAAGATGAAAGCCTGCCCGGCTGGCGCATTAATTAGTATGTGTACACATCTTCCGAGAAACAGGAGTTGACTTACGGGTAGGAGATCGTAGACATTTATGGTGATCTCTGTCTTCTGAACAGCTGCTGAAGGCCGGCCTGTGATGGAGGATGACTTGCGCGTGCGATTCGGCTTGCTGGAAGCGGAGGGCATATCGGTCGTCGGATTCGTCAGATCTTTGACATCGGGGAGTGAAGATACAGTGCAGTCGTTTCCTGTGAGGTTTGTCTAGGTCAAGATGAGGTTGAATGCAGGCAATGAGCACACGATCTGGAGCTTGAGGTGCCCCACGTGTTGGCTCAACCTGATGCGGCGGGATTTCACATGGCGAATTACCTCAGCGAGCTCAGACTTGTCTAGTATAGTGTAATCAATCGGGTTGGTCAGCTCACAGCGAGCCTTAGCGAAGCCCGAATGAGCATCAAATGGCTATGATTGGCCTAATTCTTAGTGCCCTCTGATCCGACGGCATCAAGCAGCCTACCGGCGGAATCCAAAAACGTAAGCGAGATTATATAACTTCGAACTTCGAATAACGTCTAGTATTGCGTCTTTTGCCCTTTGTTCGCAAGACACGCGTTATAACGAGCGGGCATACTATTTAGGAACTGGAGTATCTTCTTCGCGCCTCGTGCTTCGTATTTCTTCGGTGTATCCGCGTGCTCCGGCATCGTTATTATAAAGAGAGAGGGAGGGATCGACAAGCGGCCCGCTTACGTTTTTGCTGGCCACACCTTGGCAGCGAGGCTCAGGTACTGAGATGGAGGCGAAAAGCTTCTTGTGTTCCAAACGTGGTTGTAAAATGATTAACCTAACCACAAACATCAACGACACATGGCCACGATGTGCCGAGTGATACTAACTCGACCTGACCGCTCCACCGCGGTGGAACCCAGCTACTGCACTACTTTCCCACCGCTTCTACCGGCGAAGAGCAAACCAGCGCTGACCATATGCGAGAGAGCTCATTCGAGAGCGTTGCATGAGGCCATCGACTGAACCATCGAGCTCATCTGCTCTTTCAGCCTCGCCTGACACGGCGCACTTGATGCCTTGTTCTAACCCTGAAGACAGCTTATGGCCCATGGCTGCTCATCTCGACAGCATGGTCCTGGTCGCGGTCCAAATACGCTCGGTGCTTTCTCAAACTTGGGTAGCTCTCGTCTCATGCGTTCAGAAAGTCCTTGGAAGATTTACCGTGGACACCGGTACTTCCTGCATCGTTACGTTCCATTCATGGCCGTGTCTTCTTCCGCCGCGGCTTCCTCGCCAGCCCACCAGAGCGTCGGCCCTAGACCGGCGTGCATCATGCTGCCTCGAATAAGGTAAGGAGCTTGGCGTCTAGCAATCTCCTCTTCCTCGTCGTTGGCGTATGTCTGCGACTTCAGTGCATCGGGCGATACGTCGGTCCATATTTCCGCCTCAACTCGGACCATGCAGGTTTCTGCCACGTCAAAGTAGAACTCGTTAAAGCCTCCTTCTCCGTTGTCTGTCTTCCAGACCCAAGCCCACTGATCGCTATCATCCTGCTTGTATTCTGTATCCTCGAACATGAGTTCCACGGGTACATGAATGTCCTCGAAGAAATCTGCAGAAAGTGTGATTCCACTGAAGTCGGCCTTTGTAATGGTGGCCCGAATAATCTCGCCACGAAAAGGGCGGAAGACAACGAGTCGGAAGTCTACGTTGACATTGACGATCCCAGTCCCGTGGCCGATCAGACCCTCAGATGCTGATATGAGCGAGTGAAAGCCTACGCAGAGCCCGACTTTGTGGATGACTTTGTCCGCATACTTGGCATTGATGAAATCCTCGATCGAGCGCATGCTCGGCTTGGAGAATTCAGTGGGCTGGATCTGCACCACATCGGCCAATGTGACCTTGAGATTTGTTAGTCAGGAATAACGCCCGTCCATAGGTCGTCACAGACCAGTGTGTACATCTCGAAGTCGGGAGCACGACCTTATCGTCTTGCTATCGAGAGTCTGGATGGTAGGGCGGGTTCGCAAATAGAAGACCGCAGCAGCTCATTGCAGTGTCTTCATTACTTTTTGCATGTGCTTATGTAGAAAGTGAAGACACGATTTGATGGTCGTGTGAAATCGTGATATTCCTGACCCTGGTCTAGTCATATCGAAAGAAAAGTACAGGGGTCTTCATTGGACAGCCCTTGACGGAGAGCGGTCCGGCGCCACAAAGTTGTTCCTTCGACCTTCCACATCTTTACGACCTTCCCAAACATACAAATCTACGGTGTATGAATTGAGCCAGCATCAGAATCAAAATGCTAATCAACCGCGGTCATAATTGAAGCATGAGTGGTTTCCAGTTCCCTCCCCCGCCACCGCCTCCACCCAAACCTGCCGCCTCTCCCGCCAGTGTCAGTACATGCCTTCAAGGAAACGATGGCCGTGGACGCGGGCGAGGTCGAGGTCGAGGTCGTGGTGGTCAGAGTCGGAGTGGGTATGGCCACATGCAACAACGAGAGCAGATCCAACGGTACAGTGCACCTCAGCCTATGAATGGCCCACCGTCGCAACATGGCACTCCCAGCTCCGCGTCCGGGACCTTCTTTCAGAGCCATACCCAGGACTTTTCATCCGCTATGCCCACAGGACTACCTCCTGGCTCGTACATAAACCCTGCCTTCCAGCGGCGTCTAAATGCTAGCTCTACTAACGTGTACTCTGACAAGGCGCGCGATAACCATACATCCAATTATACAAAATTTTCCACGGCTTCAGCCTCTGGACACCCTAAACGGGATGCTCCTGGTCAGAAGCGTAAGCTTGATGCACTGCGCGGTTCGCCGCCTCAGCAGAAGAAGTCTAAGCCTCCTACAGCTCCAAGTGTACCCAGCTTTGGCGCCACTCTTGCTCCGTTCAGATCTGGGGCATCCAATGCCACAACGACTACAGAGCTCCTCGAGAGATCTGCCAACGTTCTTGGACTCACGCCGCAGGATGGTGAATTGCGATATCCATCAGATAGTGAAGGCGAGGAGGAGGGCCTTGACGAAGAAGCCATGTTTGCTGAACTTGGCTCAAACCTGACCTTTGAGCACAATGGAGCAGTTTTGTCACTCAAGACAGCAGCAGATCTTGCCGCCTGGAAAGCTGAACGCGCCAAGAACTTTCCTACGAGGGCTCGTATGGCTGCGAAGCTGGAAGAGAAACGACAACTGGGAGAGGAACGGCATAGGCTGCTGACAGAAGCGAGTGAGGCCTTACGATGCGCAAGGACTCTCAACCACCAAGCTAGAAGAGGCACTGCCGCCGAACTCACTGGCAAGTCTGCGGTGAAATCGTCACAAGGCGAAATATTGGCCAATCACGATGCCGCACGCCACATGAAGCCTGCGGTAATATCCTCAGAGCCCGCCACAAGCACATCTCCTGCAGTCGCGACGCAAGAATCTGGCAGTACGGTCTTGGAGGATGAGGAGTCTCAGCTACCCAAGGAGACATTAACCACTGGCTCATCAGACCATTTTGATCCTGTTAGCAAACCGGGCGATGACGAGCACGTGAATGGCGAGGAGATGATCGAGGACTCAGACAAGGCCTGCACTCTGTCCGATAAGTCGTCGGACGTTTCCTCCGAGTCATATTCCAGCGCAGACTCGGATGATGAACCACCGGAAGAGACGACATCAAAAGCGAGTACAAAGTCGCAAGACATCTTGTGTCGATACTTTCTTGCGAGCGGCTACTGTAGAGACGGAGACTCTTGCAGATACAAGCATGAATTGCCTGCTGGGCACAAGCAACGACAGCCCAGGCCTGCAGCTCAACAGCAAGACCGAGATCCCTACAAGCCACGCTTTGACAGCTCCACGTCTGCTCGAAAGTCGATCCATGACCGTTTGCTCGAACAAGAACAGAGCAAGGAGGAAGAGCTGGCACTGCAGGTCATTAAGTATTTGGGGAAAGCTGGACTGTTCGCAAAGAAGCAGTCATAAATATTGTAGCTCCGTTGCTACCTGCGCAGTATACATATTTTGTGAAGATTGCAAGGGAAGTGTTTTCCACTTGGCCGATCGAGAACCAGGCTGTTGGATGCATGCCATAGCCGTACTTGTGCGCACAATATGCAGTCACTCGTCGCACAAAGCATTCTTCCACAGGATTCGTCTAAGATGTGGTGGGGTTATCAACGCTCCGTGTCTAGAAGCGATCTTCACGGGTATCCATCGGTACATGACCATTTTCTTCTCCACAGTCGGCACGCGGCATCCGAAGAAGGCACGCAGTGTTATATTCTGCGGAGTGTTGCCCTTTTGTCGGGCTGCAGCTAAGGAGCACCTCCACTTCTGCATCGCGGCGGATCCCCTCGTGTTTAGAAACTCGAGATCAGATATCGGCCCCGGTACTTGTCAACAAGTCGGCCAACACTGACGGTAGCCGGCAGTAGCGCGGACAACTTCAGAACGTATGGATTAAGTCATTCGACACATCCTTACCTGCTAGTCCACCTCGGTCGAGTCCGGTCGATCTTTGGATTCTATTTCTCTTGGTGGAAATTTCACAGACAGCTCTTCCAACCAGAAATTGCGGGGGGCAGAAAGGACTGCAGAACAACACTGTACCTCCGAAATCGCATTGCCATTGCTTTCGCTATATCATAATTAGCCATCATGGCACTCAATCCAAATGACAGCAGGATCATGGAAGCAGAGCGCGAAGCCAGCCCAGAAAGGTTCGAAATATACGCAGGACGTTCGAATGGCAGGACAGACGACGCCATGAGTCCACGCGATAAGATTGAGCGAAGAGAGACACTGTCTCGACACGTTACGGGAGCCAGTACATCGAGTTCCGGATCAAGTTCATCAGGCCAAACCATAGAAAGGCAGGAAATGGGTGTCTCTAGAATGGCGACGCAGCCCGATCTGGAAAGACATCCAACAGCTCTAAGCCGGATACAAACGGGGCGTAGCCAACATAGCGCGACGGTGGGTGCGAGTATTAGAAGCCGTACCGTGACTCGACAAAGTAGGTTACCGTTGCCTAGCTTTGGTGCTGGTAAGCCATATCCGCCAGCACTACCCGATCGAGAGGAGTATGTTGTGGAGTTCGATGGACCGGATGACCCTCTGCACGCCCAAAATTGGCCACTGAAGAAGAAATTGCGGGTTGCGATCGTTCTGGGATTCGTCACCCTCACAGCCGCGTTCGGATCTTCAATCTTCTCGAAAGCGACGACCGCCATCTCCCAGCAATTCGGCTTCTCCAGGGAGGTCGGCGTGCTTGGAGTCAGTCTCTACGTCCTAGGATTCGCTACTGGGCCCATAGTATGGGCTCCATCGTCAGAACTCTACGGCCGACGGATACCTCTACTCTTATCCTCGTTCGGATTCTCAATCTTCAACATCGCTGTGGCTGTTGGTAAAGATTCTCAAACAATCTTCATCTGTCGATTCTTTGCTGGATTCTGCGGCGCATGCCCTCTGACGGTTGTCGGTGCAGTATTCGCAGACATGTTCAGCAACAGGCAGCGTGGCTTGGCCATTACCGTGTTCTCCATGACAGCCTTCTCGGGCCCCTTATTGGCTCCATTTATCGGAGGTTTTATTGTTGAGAGCTACCTTGGCTGGAGATGGACCGAATATATCACAGCAATCATGGGCTTCCTCGGTCTAGGGCTTAGTCTGCTCTTCCTCGAGGAGACGTACCCACCTGTAATACTCGTCACCAAGGCTGCGGACCTCAGGAGACGGACAAAGAATTGGGGCATCCATGCAAAGCAGGAGGAAATCGAGGTTGACCTCCGCGAGTTGATCGAGAAGAACTTGTCTCGCCCAATGCGTATGCTCTTTACCGAGCCGATTGTGCTTTTTATCAGCATCTACGCGGCCTTCATTTACGGCTTACTTTATCTCTTCCTGACTTTCTATCCGATTGTCTTCCAACAGATCCATGGAATGAATGCTGGAGTTGGCGGTCTCCCCTTCTTTGGAATGATCACAGGCGAGCTGCTTGCTGGTGTCTACATGATCATCCTGCAACCCGGCTACAACAGGAAGCTTGCAGCGAACAACAACATGCCGATTCCAGAATGGCGTCTTCCACCAGTCATCGTCGGTAAGTAAATTGAAGGGCTCGGGGCACATAACTCCCTGTCTGAGACATTCGCTGACCTTGCACCCCTTGCTTTTAGGTGGTGTTTCATTCTCCATTGGTCTCTTCTGGTTTGGCTGGACTGGGTTCCGTGCAGATATCCACTGGATCGCCCCAACGTAAGCGAAAAAAAAAGTTCCAGGCACTTGCCTTCATGTCTGAGACATTTACTGACCTTGAACCCTTTGCTTTTAGGCTGAGCGGACTTTGTACTGGATTTGGCATCATGTCCATCTTCCTGCAATGTCTGAACTACCTCATCGATGCATACCTCATGTTCGCGGCATCTGCAATCGCGGCCAACACGTTTCTTCGAAGTTTGGCCGGAGCCGGCTTCCCGCTGTTCGCGACTCAAATGGTCCAAGGTCTGGGAGTTCAGTGGGCTGGCACATTACTCGGGTGTGTGGCGCTTATCTGTGTGCCAGTGCCGGTACTGTTCTACCTGAAGGGAGCGAAGATTAGGGCGAAGAGTGAATTTGCGCCGACGTTCCCAGTGGCCGTCGCGGCTGCTCAGGATTACAGCGAGAATGATCCGGAGAGTGATGAGTGGAAGGGCAAGTAGCAGGATGACATGCAGAGGATTGTGTCCATATCAGCGAGACGTACTGGCGCTATCTGGATAATGAGTGTGTAACAGCATGGTCAGCACGATGCAAAAGGAAACACAGCTTCGAATTCATAAGATCTGATATTTAAGTTCAGTGCCGTTCCGCAGCCATCCCGCAAAGGTTGCATTGCTGCACAGTCAGGGAATCCCGTGAAGAAATGTGTTGGAAGTAGTTCGTTTTGACGTGTCTATCGTACTTACACTACTGCCTATTATCGGCCGTTCCTCATGAAAGCTCTATGGCTTCTTACCACTCAGAATCTCTTCTGCTTCCTTGTTTCGCACGCCTCCCTGGGTCTCGCTCTCTTGCGGCTTCAACGCGGGGTCACCAGCAGTGCCAGCACTGATGCTGTTTCTTGCCGACTCCTTCAGCCTTTCGGTATCTTCCTTACGCAAGTCTTCAGTCTTGTCTTTGTCATCATCGTCGTCGCCCAGCGAGAAAGGGTCGTTGTCGTCTTCGGGATGTGGTGCAACGCTTGTAAGAGGTTGCCACTTCTTGTCCTTGTCCGATGCTTCCTTGCCTGACAGTCGTCGCTCCGCTGCATCAACCTCGTCTACAGGTCCGCTCTGGGGAGGCTTGACCCCAGACTTGAAAAGATCAGGATTGGCCTTGCTTCGGCTGCTTGTCCGCGGAGGCTGTGGTGGTGCTGGAATATAGTCAGTATCGTCATTTGCTGGGCTGGGGACTCGGTGATACTTACGACCTTCGTCGTCTCGGAGCTCCAGACGCTCAAACTCTTCGTGGCCGAACTCATGTGGATCAGCATCGTAACGCTGCGCTTCCGTGCTTCTCCTCTGCTGCTCGGCCGACCTCCTGATACCGTAGAGCTGTTCGCTCTGGCTGGGACCGAAGTTCTGTCTGCCCGCACGACCTGTGTTCTGCGTGGTGTTGGAGGGTGTAGCATCGTAGAGATCCTCGTCTTCTTCGCCGTCAATCTTTTTCTTGAACTGTGTGATCCAGCTGTTGACCCTCTTCTGTGTTTCCAGGAAGCCCTGCTGAATGTTCTTGCCAATCTCGGGCAGATCATCGTCAAAAAAGCTGCGCTCTCGATCATCGTCGTCGTAGGCTGGACGCTGCTGATTCGGGCCCCGGCGACCAGGCTCGCGCTGGTTGTAGCGGTTCTGAGTTGGCTGGCCACCGCTGTTGTACTGCTCTGCAAGCTGTCTCGCATACGCCTCATCGGCTTCGAGCTGGCTCATTGGCTGACGCTGGGCAGGCCGTGGTGGTTGCGGCGGTGCGGCCTCGTTCGCATCGAAGTCGGGGTCTGACATGCCCAGCAGTGCATTGAATGCTGGCTCTACCTTGCCGCCGCTGGCAGTCAGGACTGCCTTGACGACCTTGGCATCAATGGTCGGGAACGCCTCAATCAATGTGTTCTCAGCCTGCTGATTCGGACTTAATGGGCGTGGTGGCTTCGTGGGCGGAATCTCTTCGTGGCCTTCTTGGAAAGACACGCGCGGCCTGGGAGACGGGACCTTGGCGGGAGGCTTCGTGGGGGTCTCCTGCGCTTGAGGAGAGACAGTGCCCGTCTCCTGCTCGTTGTCGTCCATGTCTATCTCTTCACGTGTCGTGGCCGACTCCTCGTCGGGCTTAATGGGCGAGACTGGCGATCCGTCGGCGGCCATGTTTCTGCCTCTACGGATCTGGAGCAGGAGGTGTTGGAGGTGTATTGCTGCACTTGGCTCAGTGACGTTTCGTTGCGCAGCTGCAGACCAATTCGAGGATGGCGAGTGTCGTTCGTCGCGTATGTACGTGGGACACACAACGGGCGCGTGGTAAAGAGTAAAGAGCTGCCTGCGATTCTGATGCCCGGTGACGAAGCTTCAGCCACACACGAACCCTTGACCGGGCCATTTCCGGTATGTGCTTGCTTGCTTGCTCTGCACTTCAACTTCTTCCCAATGGTTGTCAAGAACAGCAACGTCGATTGCGGTATTGTCAAAAGGCATATCAACTTCAACTACCAAGAAGGTGACACCATCGATATAGTCGTCGCCGGAGCATGACCACTCCACGAGCTTCTCACTTTCGAAAAACATGAGCAGCATCTGATCCTCGACTTGGTCTGCAAGTGAAACCAAAGGAGCAGACATCAGTATGGCCGATTTCGACTCTTTCATACCAGCGCTGCATAGACCTTCTTCACTTTTACCGATAGCTCGCCACAAAAATGCTTTACTTTACACAATCGAGCAAAATCCCGTCACGGTCCTGATTGGACAGACAGGTAGTGGCAAGACCACTCAACTTCCGCAATATCTGGACGAGGCGGGATGGGCCAAAGATGGCAAGCTCATCGCAGTGACACAAGCAAGTATGCCTTGTCACGCACTTGGTCGATAATGGTTGACGGCTTCTTACAGCTTCCTCTTAGCCACGTCGAGTGGCAGCGACAACGGTGGCGAGGCGCGTGGCAGAGGAGATGCGCTGTCAAATTGGACAAGAAATCGGCTACTCGATACGCTTCGAAGACGTGACATCTGCGTCAACCAGAATCAAGTTCCTCACCGATGGCTTGCTACTGCGAGAGGCCTTGGTAGATCCTCTTCTCTCTAGATACAGTGTCATCATGGTGGATGAAGCCCACGAGCGCAGCTTAAGTTCGGATATCTTGCTGGGTATCTTGAAGAAGATCCGAAAGAAGAGACCCGAGTTGAGGATAGTGATCAGCTCTGCGACTCTGCAGGCGGAAGACTTCCTCAACTTCTTCAGAGACAGCGAGGAATCGATGGATCCGAAGGATGGTGAGGCGCAACCACCAGGTCGAATCATCAGTGTCGAAGGGCGCGCCTTCCCGGTAGACCTGCACTATCTTACGGAGCCATGTGAGGACTACCTCGAGAGAGCCGTCAAGACCGTGTTCGACATTCACTCTTCTGAACCTGAAGGAGACATTCTGGTCTTCTTGACCGGACGAGAAGAGATCCAGACTATGATCGAGATGATCGCCGACCGCTTGCCATCGCTACCAGCCGATGCAGACAAGATTCTCCCCTATCCGCTCTTCGCTGGACTGAGCACTGAACAGCAGATGTACGTCTTCGAGCCGGCACCTGACAACACTCGCAAGGTCATATGCGCTACAAATATTGCAGAAGCCAGCGTGACGATCGATGGCATAGCCTATGTCATTGACTCTGGCTTCGTCAAATTGCGGGCATATAACCCGACCACCGGCATCGAGACTTTGACGGCCACTCCTGTCTCGAAAGCGTCAGCGACCCAACGGGCAGGCCGAGCTGGACGTACTAAGCCGGGCAAATGCTATCGACTATACACTGAGGTAGCCTTCACATCTCTGGCGGATGCTACAGTGCCTGAAATACAACGCTCGAATCTTGCGCCAACCATACTGCAGCTGAAGGCATTGGGCATTGACAATATAGCGCGCTTCAACTTCATTACACCACCGCCGGCAGAACTCATTATCCGTGCCTTGGAGCTTCTGTACTCCCTGGGCGCACTGGACGACTATGCCAAGCTGAGCAAGCCGATCGGAACACGAATGGCAGAGCTCTCACTCGAGCCAATGCTAGCCAAATGTCTCCTCTCTGCACCGTCCTTCAACTGCCTGTCAGAAATGCTTACCATCGCCGCCATGGTAAGCTTACAAGGCAACGTATGGTTTTCTCACGATACCAAGAAAGCAGAAGAAACAGCGCGCAGGAAGTTTGCCGTGGAAGAAGGCGACCACCTGACGCTCCTTAATGCTTACCAAGCCTTCATTACCAAGGGCAAGAAGGAGTCGAAATGGTGCCAGCAGCATTATTTGAACTTCAAGTCGATGACTAGGGCTGTGAGCATCCGCAATCAGCTCCGGCGATATCTCGAGCGTCTTGGTGTAGATGTGAGCGAATCGTTGAGCGGCAACGACGTACTGAGAGCTGGTGGAAGGCCGAAAGAGGAGTCGATCAGACGATGTTTGACGAGTGGCTATTTTGCTCATGCTGCTCGGATGATGCCAGATGGCACTTTCAGGACTGTGGATGGGGGAACAGTTCTGCACGCTCACCCTTCGTCGTTGATGTTCAACAGAAAGGCAGACTGGGTCATCTTCACCGAGATTATGGAGACTGGTGATAAGACTTACGTCCGGGATGTGACGAAGATTGAGAAGTCATGGTTGCTGGAGTATGCGCCAGAGTTCTACAGGGTGAAGACATAGGTACATTAAATCGGCTTGATGACCTTTCTCACGTCTCTTTGCCTACGAAGATATACCAATAGTTGTTCATGTGATACGCCGAATGCTCCAGGCCCTTCCGAGAACTCAGGCAATGGTTGCAGACCTCTCCAATTATTGAATTCAGGTCTGACGATGAACCTCGCACCCAGTGGGTCCAGCTCAGTGGCCCTCTTCCGTGGCTTCCCGTTGGGTACATGTCGTGCATTGCGTGCACGTAGCTGAGTCCACTCAGAATTTGCTCGTCGGCGCCCAGGCCTCTTGAGTCTCTTGCGGTCTCCACCTATGGAACAGTACTGCAAGACCAGGTTTCTCCCATGTCAACTGGTGCACGTAATCGTGATACCGCCCTTCGAAGAATGCAACAGACCTTCTACGCTGGGCTCCAGAGCGCTCCGGGCAACATTCACGCTCAATGTCCTGTCCATTCTCGCCCGAGGAATCTTCTCCTCGATATGGCACGTTGGGTCCGCACATGATGAGCTGTAGGTGAGGTGCTTCAGCCTAGGCAGAAGATGTAAAAGGTCGTCGAAAATGGCGAGATGCCCGAGCTCTCGACTTGGTGCACCTACCAGGTGCAGTGTGAGCTTTTCCCCATCTATCAAATCTGGCATGAATGCTTTTCCTGAGCCGCAATGGTTGTGATTGAGATATTCGAGCTGTCCGTCGACGATCTCGCGGAGAGCTAGTGCTCATCTGTGTTGCTGAAATCTTCTACTGGCACGTAGGAGAAGTATTCGTCCCTGCCGCTAGAGGATGACATTGGCCGCCACTCGGCCATGCTTAGCGGACGTGCGATCGAGGTGATGGCTGTGATTCTTCTTGTGTTTCTCGAAGTGTGCGCAGCGATAGCGCTCCGTCCGAGCAATGATCTTGTAGTGGTTGCATTGGTCGTGCAAGGGGCCAGACGCACCATCCGAATATGTTGAAGCGAGGTGGCAAGTATCGCAAGTGGTCAGCGTCACTCACCGTAGAGCCAGTTGGTAGCCGGTCAAGTGGCAAGTGATGCAGTATGATTCACTCGCGACGATTTACGCAAGATCAGTTGTCTCGTTGTCGTTCATATTCTTCATCATTTGAGCTTTCAATATATGCTTTCTGTCGATGTAAGCGGAAAATGCCAGTATATATTGTAACAATCATACAGATCTGGGAACGTACCAGGTTCCTCTGGGATATCTCCCGGCTCATGGAAGCTACCGTCTCGTGTCGTTCCATCTCATTGACTGTCTGCAATTTTGCAACCTCGCCGATGTAATACTCCAGTCTGCCGCTTGGCACTCTTTCGAGCAACAGCAAGCACGATGGCAGCCCTTGCATTCCGATAGCGTTTCTCGATACTCTAAACAACGGAAGCATAAGTGTCCGCGGATGGCAAGGATGGGGAGTGCTGGTACATCAGCGCTCTCGCGCTCCATGATTTCTTCTCTCTGTACAAGTCTGGTGGACGGCGCCATCTTGTGTTTGGGGCGCAAAGTGGGAGAGGGAAGTGAGAAATGATGGCTGAGGGACCAGACAACACGCGCTTGGATTTGTACGTCTGTACGAAGCTCAGCACGGTCTTAAAGGATAAGTAAAGAGTACATCCATGCACATGGCATTGTCTAGGCAAACGTGCGGCTGATATGACCAATGCTACGTTTTTTAATGATCTCCTCGATCGCTGATATGTGCAAGAACTTCATGGCGCGAGAGAGCGCCCGCGAAGCATTCAGCCACGTCTCATACCTTCTTAGGTCTGTAGCGTCGATGCAAGATGTTTGTGCTGCATACGGGTATTGAACACAGAACCTTGTGTTACTGACATCAAGTCAAGGCTGTTGCGTGTCATTGCTCGTAGATCGGCACCATCGAGCAGTATTGTGCCGTTAACTATTAGTAGATTGCGGTTCTTCATCGGAACCACCAATTCACAGATCCAGTCATGCCTTCACCGACACCTTTGATGCTGTGCCACCATCCTTTTGGTATAAAAAGTCCGTCTCCGCCTAAAAGCTCCACCTCCCAGCACAACGTATCGCTTATTTCTTTTGGCTCCCACACTTCCTGTTCCAATGCCTTCTTCTCCGCGCCGTGCATCATCTCCTCGCCCCGCATGGACGCATTCGCAGTACCACCAATCTTGTCTTGCACTTCTGCGAATATAGCAAGGCCATCGTTCGGCTTGTATAACCTGACCACCTTTTTTCCTGCCAGCTGCACGAACAGATTCGGGTTCGGGTCCCGATGCAATGGTGTATACGTGGGCGCTTGACCCAGCCAGATCGAAGAATCGTACAAGTCGCCTTTGCCGGCCCTCCATACGATATCGGGCGTAGGCACATCGTTCACGAGGCTACGTGGTAAGTCCATGAGGGGAGCCTGTGCCAAGTAGATCTGAGCAGTCGGTGCGGTCATGGTAGAGGCACTGAAGAAGTCGTTAGATGATGTTGTACGCTTGATGGCTCGCGCGCCTGGCACGTAAGAGCTGAAATAGCGATTGCGCGGCACTTTGAACTGCGAGGCGGAGGCATTGACGCACTCTAGGAAGAAGCTGAGGGACTGCTCAATGCGCGAGAAGCCGTCGTGGTTGCTGATCTCGAGTGGCACGATGGTGGCACCGAACTTGGCGAGGTAGGAAGTGTTGAGGGTTACCGTGTCCCTCGCTGGCGATATCAGGAACCACTTCTCAATTGCCGGAAGGGCTGCGAAGTGCTTGCTGGGAAGCATCGCTGGCATCGCAGGCTGGAAGGCATCGCGCTGGAACGTCTCGATCGAGCCACTGGACAGAACCGGGACCTTTCGTGTGCCCGTCAAGGCTGAGTATGATCTACATGTTGACAATGACGCTGTAAGTCTGCTACTGCGGAGCATCAGCGTCGAGAGGCGAGGTGTTGTCGCAGTCGGATGTTGATGTCAGAGGTGAAGTGGAGTGTACATGAGGGGGTGTAAGCCGAGATGGTTGCGGCTTTCGCTCGGTCATGTCTTCGCCACTTGGAAAATACAGCATCACGCAACAACCAGTACTTTCGTTGGTTGTACTGGCACGGGGCGTGTAGCAGCGCGAATCATCGTGCCAAGGGCGGCATGAGTATGTCACAAAAGGAGATAGTGCTGGCATACCGCCACCTTTACCAGCACCTCCTGCGGGCTGTACAGTACTCCAAACCAGCCCGCTATTTGGTTCGAGATAAACTCCGAGACGCCTTTCGAAAGCCAACATCGGGACCATACAACACATCAGTCATATCAAACACCCTACTGTTCCTAGACAACGCGGCAAAAAGCAGAGGCTTGGAACACAGAATGCTGAAGAATCTCCTCCATGTGCACTGGGGTCGGCAGATGGTCAAGGGTATAGACGGGTAGGAATGACCCAGACTACTAACAGAAAGATGCAACGCTGACCTGTCGTAGCTACAAGTCCGAGATGGCCATTCGACAGACAGCGTATGTTCAGTTCGATCGCACCATTCGCAGCCTAAATGCTACCATGGGTATATGCCTCACTTGAGAAACGAGAGGCGACATGTCTACTAGGAAGAGGTGTACGTGTATCAGGGAAGGCGCGGGGATGCTGTTCTCTGAGGGCGTGCACTGTGCTGCTTGTTATGAGTATCATCGTATAGTTGCAAGGAGTAACTAAATGAGACGAGAAGAAGCTATCTCCACTGTTCCTTGCGACCCGAAGCACACTGCGCTTCGAATATCATACTGTCACATTTATCTCATCTCTTTGCCCGTACTTCTAGCTGTCCTGGTTGACTCCTCTGGCTCCTTCGCTCATGTTGAATGTAGCATTTCATAACGTATGGGGTATCTTGTCTATCCTTAGTATCATGATATTCACGAGCTCTTCTTCCTAGCCTTCTGCTCCCTCTCCCGCTTTGCATAGATCTCCGCCGTGAACGGGTCCTCGAAGCTCAACGCAATCTGGTAGACGACCAGAACCAGCAAGCTAAGCACAATACCCGCAGGCTTGCCATACCACAACGCGGTGCCGAGAAAGCTCATGAAGCTGCCGTAGTACATAGGCGAGCCAGTGACGTTGAAGGGAAAGCCAGTAACGATGTTGTCCATGAGGATGCCGAAGTAGTCGCCTAGATAGGTACCCGTTATACCCAGAGCCCACATACTGCTGAGGACAAGGATGTTTCCGCTGGCAACAAGACCGACTGCGAGGCCTTGCGACACGAAGCCTAGAAGTGCAGGGTGTGAAGGCTGAGCGCGTAGTGCACGCTCGTATAGTGCATCCCGGATGAGACCGATCGAGAAGATTGTCACTGCGAGAATGTAGCAGCCATAGTATGGATTGCCTCCTGCAAGCTTCGTGATGGTCTTATTTCTATACTCCGTCCGCGCTGCAATGTTCCAGAAAGTCGGGTTGAAGACGATGCATGCTGCGGCGACTGCAGAGGTGGTGTAAGCCATGGCGAAATTGCGTCTTATCGTTGCTGGCACCTACTTAGAAAGCTTGGCTCGCTGATGTTGATATAGTCTGTTAGAGAGGCCATCTTGAAGGTTCCCACGAGTGTGTGGTATATTCGAAACGGGGAGCGGTGCAGACAAACAAAAATTTGGCGACGCAAGGTTGGTATGCATTGAGAGCTCTACGTCAACGTGAGGGGAGAAGCTAAATTAAAAGTGGGTCTGGAACTTTGTGCATTATTATGTATATCACTTTCGCGCCTTGCTGGTTGCGGCCGCCTTTCTCTTGACATACTCTGTTCGAAGTGGTTTCGCTCGCTGAGGGGAAAAAGCCAAGTATCGCAGAAGCCCGCCATGCCATGAAACAGTACCATCTAAGGTTGCTTCACAAAATCTATGTACAATTTCCCTTCTCCTTCTAGCCGCAGTCTTACGGACTACAGCTCCATATCGACCTGATCCTCAGACCGAGACATGGCTTGCAGAAAGTTATCAAAGTCCCGCGGCTCGTCCCAGAACAGGGCGAGCATCTGGCCCTCCAGATCGTGAGCTTTGCCAAAGGTGTTGATACGTTCAATCCTGTCGCGCAGTTCTGCGAGGTGCCCTTCGTGAAGACCTGCTTTGTCTTCGTCGATTTGAAGGCCTTGACCGGGGTCGTAGCTGAGATGCAGCTGCAGCGAAGAAACCTCACCATTTTTCGCAACTGCCCGGAGCTGCAGCGTCATCCGTCGTAGCGAACTGATCCACCGCTTGTTGGCCAGGGACCAGTCGTGCAAAGCGGCAGGGCCCGCCGGCTTCTCAAGGTTACGAACGACTCGGAATTCGTTGTTCTTCAGAAAGATGGGCATGCTCTCTTTGCGCAGCTGGCGCGAAATTCGACAGATCGCTGGCTGATAACACGAGCCCTTGTAAGCCCCCGTTCCGCCATCCTTCGGTGGTTCTGCGTGAACCAGAATCGGAAACTTCTTTTGAACCACTACCTCGAGGATGCGCACGCGAAGCTTTGCTGGCAGATCGAGAAAACGAAATTGCTTGCGGGTGATCTTGCGCAGCGCAGGAACCAGCGAGTGGATGTGATCGAGGGCATCTGTCGGCACGCGCCTGAGCACCTCCTTGCCAACGTAGCGCTTCAACAGCCTTGCTGGCTCGCGGCCGTTGGTGTAGAACGCAGTATCGGCACTCGAGTCCGCCTCTTTGAGCGAGAGTGTATAGTGGCCTTCAGAAATGAGCATCATCTCTGCTTTTCGCCACCACTCGTCGAACTCGCCGACCCGTAGCAGTGGCGGCACGTCAAAGTCAGCCGGTGCAGAGTCTCTGCGGTCATCGAAGGCTGGGGTGTTTCCGAGAGCAGGCGCGAGCTTCGTTCTTGGTTGGGCACGTTCGAGACTATCTTTCAGAAACGCCTCCGAGTCAGAGAGAGCGGCATTTCCCTTCTTCTTTCGCGTCTCGTTCTCGGTCTCTGCGGCAGCGCCATCGTTATCGTGGACAGGAACCACATCCGCTGTGGTCCTCACCGGTACTGCCTTCTTGCGCTGCGCCATGAAGATGCTTGGCCTCGGCTTGCTCCTTGGCTTCGGGCCCATCGTCGCGGTAGCGAGATATGACGAACGTGAATCTTGCTGTTTATAGCACTTGCATATAGGAGAACAGAGATCGGACTATGTCTGTAATGTTGCAAGCGCGAGGTTGTGGAAGAGGAGACAAACAGACAGGGAGGCACTTTCATAGTCGTAGGACCCTGACACACAGCCAACACAAGATGAAGTGAATGCGTCTAGCACTTGACTCTGTTAGTATGCAACCGTTCGAGTTCACTAACTTGCAGGTATTCAATTACACGCTGTGCGAGGAGCAGACCAACTTGCTGCTGGCATGTTGAAATCTCGGTCAGGATCGATAGTGCGTTTGTTCTGTGAGTTCATGATCTTCAGGCGTGCTTCTTGGGCACTTGATGTGAGCTGAACTCCCATAGCGGCGGCTTCTGATATAGCCGGAGCGGTGGCGGAGGATTGACCTCGGACCAGAACCTCCATATGTACCATTGCATACCAGGGTAGTTTCAAGTCGTGCCCACAGCTTTTGCTGATACCAACGCCTCTGCGTGCAGCATGATGTCTCCACAAGCCTTGGACTGGGCCTTGGCGGTACCAGGAGATGAAGTCAGACCCTGCAGCGTCTCTGAAGCAGGGAGTCGTTCTTGTACCTCACTCACGATTTTCCTGTGGTGAACACGAAAGTTGCTCATTGGCAGCTGATGTCGGCGACGTGCGAAGCACAAGCGTATGCCGCGTGTCTCTACAGCTTGTATGTCGCCATTGGCCCATCTCTGAAAGTGGTAGCAACCCTGATCAAGGTATTCTGTGGACGGTCGCAGAGTGGAAGTCGGAAGTATCGACGTTGAGTCTTCTTGTTTGTGGAATTGCTGTGCATGTGGCTCACAAGGCTATCGGGCATGGACAATGAGTATCGTGATGTGTCAGGGTACAATAGCAGAGGACGATGTCGCCCAGCATATAGAGAGCCGACTCAGCGCAAAGAGAGTTTCGGCCTCGGCACGGCGAGTGTTTCACTGAAGCATGAATCCCTGCTGTCCATCAATCGATTCAGGTGTTACGAGTGCTGGTCAACAACAACACCGTGCCCCCCATCGCTCTCTTGTCAATACGACCACAACACAGGAAACCGGATTCCGCGAACAACAGCAGCCCGTGAACTGCGTGCACTGAGTCACCAGCTCACACGAACAACAACGTCAAATCGAACGCGGCAGACGAATCGGGAGAGAGTCGGGAGAGAGAGTCGCTGACATCCATATGGTCATTCAATGTTGGGGAGGAGGAGGCGGTGAAGTCAGCAGTAGCGCGATACTGGACACAGTGCATACGTCGAAATCGACCCCAAGCCACAACAAGGACAACCCGAGAGGCACACCAATCGATGCAGCAGCCACGGCGGAGGTGACATGGCCATGTCCTCTGACCGTACCACGAACCGACCACTGAAGCCGACGCTGGCGTCGGCGAGGACTGGAAGGACACCGCTGCTCACGCCGCGAGTCGCCAGCAATGCGACATCGATTCCGCCTTCGAGACCCGCTGCTCCACGACCGCCCGCGACCAGCAGAACGCCCGTCACGCCACGAGTCAAACCTCAGGAGGATGCGAACAGCAATGCTACCCTTAACGTCGCCCCGCGGTCATCGTCGAGGAAGTCGAGGGGTAGTAGACAGAACTCTCCCTCGCAGGAAGACTTACTGAGCGATAGTAAGCCAAGGAGTACGTGGGGTTCGTCGGACGTGTATTCTGGTCGAAGCAGCAAAAGGGGAGGAGTAGGACAAGGACAAGGACATGCGCACAATACGTTGAGGGCAGGCAGGCCAGAGAGCAATATGGGCGACAGCGCTGCGAGATCACCACCGCTGCTTCGCTCTCCAGCGCAATCGGATCTGGGCTCAGTCGTCACGAAGGATAGCATTGAAGCTCACTTCTTCCATGCCAGCGATGCTCGGAAGCAAGAGCCTGTGCAGAAGAGGCCCGAGCCAAAAAAAGTACCTTCGTTCTTCTACGCAGACGGGAAGGAGGACAAGCCAGCGTCAACACCTAAAGCACTATCGCCGGTGCTGTCCGCAGTGTCAGAAAAGCGACTTAGTGGACCACGGCCGCGACTTGAAGTCCCGCCGCAACTGTCAAAATCCCCGCCTATGTTGTCACCGTCCTCGGCTTCCATGAATGGTGCTTCTCCTTACTTCGCTGCAGCAGTGCCGCAAAATGGTCAGCTAAGGTCAACATCGCCCAGCAAAGAGCACATACATCTGTCTTATCGTAAGGGGGCTTCACAGATATTTGGAACCCGCCCTGCGGTTTCTCCTATTTCACCTGCGAACATTCCAAAACAAGCTGAAAGCGAGGTGCTGCGAAGACCGAGCCTAGCACCCTTGCATCGCAAATCGACCAGTTTGTCGTCCATCGACTCTGGGAACTCGCAGCAGTCTAGACGACGCTCGGCCACTGATGCTGATCCTGCGCCTGCGACCTCACTCTTGACACAGGAGCTGAAAAGTACGAGACCGCCTCGCTTGGCGAGCCCGCCAGCGGATCTGCCGTCCATCGATACCTCATTGGCGTCGCCGGGTCTTGTTGGCTCACCACCACAGTCAATGCTCAGTCCGACAAAGAATGCTTCAGAACTAGCGGCAGACGCAAGACGGGAGAGGAAGGTGTTGGACCTGGAGATATCCAACAGCTCGCTGCTGGCGATCAACGCCAGTTTAGAAAGAGAGATGCGGAGACAACGGGCAGAGTTGAAACGGTTCAGACGTCTGTCAAGGGCTGGTCGATTCTCTCTTGCGGCCAGTGACACAAGGCTTTCCGAGGCACTAAGTACACTGGGAGAGGAAGGCGATGAGGATGACGAGTTTGGTCTGGCTTCCAGGCTCGCGGTTCCTCAGGACGAAATGAGCGAGTCCGATGAGGAGGAAAGCCTGACGAGCGGTAGTGAGCCACTATCTCCAGATGCTCAAGCCACCAAAGAACAAGATCGACTCGCAAAGGATGAGAAGCGCCTGAGAGTGGACCTCAAACGCCACAAAGAGCTGCTAGTCCAGAGTCAATCGATGAACCAAAGTCTGAAGCGTTGCATGTATGCAACGGAAGAAATGATCCGGGAAGGCCGCAAAGCTCTGGAGTATAACGTCAGAGTCTCAGACGTAAAGCTTGGAGGTCGCATCTTGTCTGGCCATGACGATGAGGAGATCGAAGTTGAAGACGAAGAGAGATATGACATCGAAAGTGCTAGAGGACTCTTGGACGTCTGGAGAGGAGTAGGTGGTCGCTTCGAGGGAAGTGAAGGCTCTGGAGACCGAGATTCTGGGATTGAAGTCGACAAACCGCTGGGTCATGCTCGAACATCGAGCATAACCAACCCGTCAGATCTTGGAAGACCACCTGAGCGTGCGACTTAATCGTAGAACTGCGTATCGTGCGCTGAATCGCAAGGAATACGGCCCAAGTCTAGAATCCGAAAGAGCCGCGCACCGTAGAACCCGACACGCTGGTCGACTGGAAGTTGAGCCACGCGGCTCAGCAGCTTCTTGTGGTGAGCCATGGCTTCTATCGGAGCATAGCGCCACAAGAAATGCCGCACTGCCCATGCAGGTACAAAATTCCGACCTGCATCGTGGATGCTTACTTGTACATTCCTTTACTCATTGACGAGATACCCATTTCCATTTGTTTAGTTGGGCGCAACAGGAGGGTTGCCAGAGAGTTGCAGATCAGGGCGAGGTGTTTGTAAGAGCACGAACAGCGTGAAGCTTTGGAGGTATGGGTCCTGGTTAGCATGAGCGGCATAGGCAGACGTTCTCAAAACTCCTCTCGAATTCTACGTACCTTGACGAGCGTCTAGATCTCCATCATCGTTCATCATGGAAAGTGTTTGGTAGTGGTTCGAGTGCTCTCATGTCTAAGATGTGCCAGCAGATATCAAGATATTCTGCCAGATGAGGAAGGCTCTGGTGTTCATCTATTGTTTCAGCGCCGACTTTCGGAAGGAACGGGCTGAACTCTACGGGGATGTGGAGGCTCGAGAACTTCATTCCTTGAGTGACGTGTTGGAGCTAAGCGGCATGGAAGAGATCGAGAACAGCATCCTCGATACATCTCAATCGCTGCTGCAAGGCTATAAAGGTAGTCCGAGTTCTACTGCGGTTTTGGTAGCACGCTTCTTCAGCAGCGGCACATCCTGGTCGGGACAGCGGACGTTCTGATATTGGCCAATCTACACTGGCTACCAGCACCTTCTCCTTCTATTCCACACTCGACATGGACTTCCGATCTGTCATTCAGCGAGCGAATTTCAGCTCCCGCCGGGATCTGTATATTGCTTTAACATTACCTGCCGTTGGCTTCCTCGCAGCCAAACTCATCGTCAATCTGGCATCAGCTGCTTCATACAGTGGCCTACCCACGAAGGCCTTGATCTACCGAGCGCCATCGCAACGACTGCTCACCGCTGCGGAAGAGGAGAACATTCCATACCCACCAGACGCTGTACCCGGAGGCCGCAATGTCGACACACCATACGGCAACACCAGGGTGTACGAATGGGGGCCTGAGAACGGTCGCAAAGTGCTCTTTATCCATGGGATCAGTACACCATGCATTGCTCTTGCACGCCTGGCTCGACAACTGGTGAGGAAGGGGTGTCGAGTAATGCTTTTTGATCTCTACGGTCGCGGTTACTCAGATGCTCCAGACCCGACCGTCTACAGGCAGGACATCAACCTTTTCAGCTTACAGATACTCTCCGTACTCTCCTCGTCGAGGCTGAACTGGATGGATGGCTTCACATTAGTCGGGTACAGTCTGGGCGGCGGTATCGCTGCGGCTTTCACCTCGCATTACCCTGACTTGGTGGAGAGCCTGGTCCTGATTGCTCCCGGTGGTCTTCTTAGACCCACACGCATCAGCCTGAGCAGTAAATTGCTTTACAGCGGGTTGTTACCTGATCAGCTGGTGAACCATATTGTCAAATCCAAGCTGCAAGCAGGTGGAAACAAGCCCAACGTTCCTAAGATGAAAACTTCCCCAAACAAGTTGGATGTTACCGACGCTGCTGCAGAGGAACTGCCGGAGGAGAGCGGTGCGCATGGTGCAGATAGTTGCTCGCCTCTCTTCGAGGACCGACCCAAGGTCTCGCCCGCTACGGCCGTAGCCTGGCAGACTGAAGTCCACGACGGTTTCGTCCCAGCGTTTGTGTCATGCGTAAAATGGGCCCCTATCCATGATGGACATGAGCGTTGGCGACTGATCGGTGAGAGGTGCGAAGCTCGACGCAGTGCCTCAGGCGGAGAGGCAACGCCGAAAGGGTTGAAGGAAGGCAAGGTTCTGATGATCCTGGGCACGAGCGATGCTGTCATTTCGGCAAAAGAGACTGAAGAAGATGCCACTACAGCGGTCGGCTCGAGGAACCTTCGTACCGTGAAGTTGGTCGGTGCTCACGACTTGCCTATCACTAACAGCGAAGGTTGCGCTCGAGCAATGATTGATTTCTGGTCGGGTGCAATATGAGGGACTTGTGTGTATTGTGGAGCGGTTTATTACCAGACTGGCCAGCGTGTCTTCACTGCAAGGGTATTAGATGGTAAAGGTCTCGTATCAAGAATGGTCAACGTTCTGCTCTCGTGCCCAGCTTGAAACCTCTGACACTACTCCGCTGTCGACATGATATCTCGGGCCATGGCCTTTAATGTTGCATGCGCTGAAACGTAATAACATCTTCCGTACAAGTATAGCTCGAGACCGAGCCGCAGGAGAGGCGTCGTTTGCCCCTTGGAAACAATGTGAAGCCCTCCTCTTCATGGTATGTCGAAACCATAGGGATGGAGTGGTGATTCTCGCGAACAAGGTTTATGGCCAAGCGTCCCACCTGAACTGGCAGATGCTGAGAGAGGAGCCTAGAGAGATGTCATCTTCAGTATCACAATCTCTAGAACAGGTATCGTTTGTGAAGATCTGTATATATCGCTGACAGCGTTATCAGGGTTGTCAGGGCCTCGTGCGTCTGAGTGGCTGAAACATACTTCGAACTGTGAATATGTATCTTGTATCGTCGTACTGGATGCGAGTGAAAACCCACGGACGGTGATAAATACCCAATGGCCGGGGGCGTGGCTCAAAGTGAGAGACGGACGGAGTTGACAGTCGCGTTATGCCCTCATTGCTACGTCGTGAAGCGTGCGTCGCGTTCCCCAGAGAGTACAGAATGTATGTACATATTTCTGATTCTCTGCTCTGCCGAGATGGCGTTGCGGCAGTGGGAAGGTTCGAACTTGACGAGTAATGTCAGCGACGATTCTCCGACGGTTGCTTCACAGGGTCCCAGTAGTCAGGAGGGTGAGATTCATAGTGCAGGACCGGGTGCTTTCATCACATACACCAGACTCTGTAATAATAAGCACTTGTTTACGGTAAGCGCTGGTTGAAGAACTCGCCAAATGAAGCTTCTGCCGTCAGACGACCTTGACGGCCCAAGCGTTCACTTGTCTCATGATTACCTCGAGTGACTGGCTTCCAGCTGTCCGACTCATGGGGCACACGGCTCTGTCCAAAGCATATGATGGCAGACCACGGATAGAGAAGCTATGGCACAACTATAATGCGTTATGAGTTCAATAGCTTCGGACGTTGTGTGTGTTGGTATGGCGAAGTTGCGGCGAAAGTGTGGGTTGCCCTATAATAAAGCACCCTCGTCAACGATATTTCCTGCACCGGATGCAAAGGGCTAGCCCTGGACGACGCGTCGCAACACAATACGCGTTGCGGGAGCAGGATTAATGTGACAGTTGCATGATGTTGTCCGCCCCTGTGCGTCGTATCGCCAGCCGGCCTCCCAGTGAGGCAATGATCTGGAAGTGGCAGCACTTGGTTCAGACGCGGTAAGGACGGTCGAGCTTGCAATGCGTTAGTCCACTTTGGCCTGCTGAGAACAGGGCACACCAATCTCACGGTGGGCAGTACCAGCACCGCCACAATCAAGAAGCGAAAGTGAATGGTCACTGTTAGCTTGGCCGAAACGGCGAGCGGGACACCCAACGCGAAAAGAGCACGCGATGGTCGCTTTAAGCTTTAGCGGTGGCTGACAGAGGGCCAGAGTACTGGGTTGTTCTTTGATTGGGAGCTGGCTGTGGCGTACCTTCAGCTGCGGCACCGAAATATGTCAAAGTTGCAGCGAGCTCTCATCTCCATCTACCGCCAGCGTCATTGAAGCCGTGCTGAGCCTCGACCTGCTTTGCTGGCGGCGAATCCTGCGAGGAGAAGAGTCTCAATCGAGCCGTAGCAAATCACACCATGGACACTTCGTTGAGGTGTCTTCGATGGCGATTATGGCGTCTGCTCACATGATCGTTAGGCGAGACTACAAATGATCAGGCAAGTCTAGCCAACTCGTAGCTGCGTCCGTATCTGCAGCTGCTGCGATATCCTGTTGGGGTGTAGTTTCCCAAAGTTGTAAGGCGTTGGAAGAGAGATCAACACCAGTGTTTCCGTGCTGTGGGCAATAGACTTGTGGAGAGCAGTTGTTGGTGAGCTGACTTTTGGCCCGTCGCGAGGGGAGGATGTTGCGTACTGCGGAGACCCAGATGAAGTGCCTTGGCGGGCAGCGGTCTTGCGAGCAGTCATCAGCGCGTATGAAGATGCCATCACCACGATATGGTTGATTCTCGTACCAGCATTGCTAGATCGACTGTGAGACCTTGTTCGAGGGTCTTCGCTTTACCGCTCACATGTGAAAGCCTCGAGAAGCAAGGCTTCATGACCATCCGGTGTACATAGACTTATATGCTGCGACTGAGACTAGCAGCAGCAGATATATGCACATGCACATGCGAGCATGGAAGTCTCAGTACTACTACGTCAGCTTTCGCTCAACATAGCACGCGACACACGTCCACACGCGTAGAGATTGCTCTGCAAAATTTGCCGTGCTTCTAGTCGTGCGGTAGCGTGCAGGTTCAGTAACGTTGTCTCAAACTCGTCTAGAAAGCCAGGCCTGCGTTCAGCGTAACGGCGGATTCGGCTGAATTACATACACTCTACACGGAAGCGAGGAGCATCGTGGACGCCTGTATGACTTTTTGGATCCGCAGGAGCAGAATTTGCGTTTCATTCTCGCGTCTGAGGGGCTGTACTCACGTAGAACCGAGAAACGTCCTCTCGATCTATGAATACTACGACGTGCGTGTGACAAGTCCGAGAGATGGCGGCTGCAGTGCAATTGCTGCAGGGTCGGTGAGAGTCCCGGGCGCCCAGAAAGCGCTGAGATCTGCGGCGACAGCATGTCACAGCAAACAATTGTACGACATTGAGGCAGGAGATGCGTGGAGGATGGTACGGATGGTATCGCAGCGTCGAGTGGCTTGCCTCAGCCAGATGCAATTTGACGTATTGTCCTGGCATCCCCGGTGTACGAGGCGGCATGGTCAGGAGCGCTTAAAGTGCGCTTCTAATGGCAGCCACGTAAATGACGAGCTGCATCGTTGGACATTCGGTGCGGAGCGTCAAAGCCGTGTTCGTCTCGACGCGTCGCGGTGGTCGAGAGTGCGTGCATGCATGCATCTTGAGGCGTGGTGGCGGACCATGCAGCTGCCAGGATGCCAGCAGGAAACGCGAGCATGGTTGGTCGAGAGCTTTTCCTTCCTAGGGAGTCGACTAGCCGTGTAGGCGACTAGTCGCATGAGTGGCAGGGCAGGACTGGCAGTGGTCTAGCAGTGGTCTCAAACCGTGAATCCATGGGCAACGGCACGTCGACCAGACGGACGCCTGCTGGGCATGAGCAGTGGTGCGGTGCACGAGGGGACGGCGGAATCAGCATGCTCTCACCAGTGGCATGTCTCTCGTTTGATGCGGACAAGCCACAGGGCCAGCGGCTGGCGAGGAGCCAGGCTGGGCTGGCTCTGGTTAGGCACTACGCAGCAGTGCACAGTGGTTTGATCTGCAGGAGCGAGACGAATGCATACGATGGGCATTGGACACGGCGGCGCGGGCGGCGCATGCCACGAACGCTGGCCACTGACCGGCGCCGCTGCAGCTGGATGACACGCTGCCGACGCGAAGGACAGCGCGCTGGTCTTGGTACAGATCGACTTATTAGTGGCCGTAGCCAAACACAGCAGGCGGGCGGATATTCAAGTCTGCGCAGCCGACAGGGTACGGCGTGCTGCATGGGCGAGGGAGCTGTCCCATTTCGGTGTCTTGGAGCTTAACCAAGGTTGGGATCCACTGCAAACTCGCGTTTTGTGCGGCGTGTGTTTCGACTCTCTCTCCCGATCACCTCCTTCTCATCCGTTCGTTCTTTTCTTTGCACCGCAATTTGCTATGGAGCCTTGAGCACCAGGGAGCATTTGCCTGAGCTTCGGCGCAAAGCACGCTCCACCCTCGTGCCTGGGACCTTGCACTTGCGGCCTCTCCTTGCCGGCTCGTCAAACCAAGCGGCATCGTGACCTCAGCAAAGTGTGCGTGGTCAGCCTCGACATCGTTCACTCATCATCACGTCGACCTCTCCTCTTCGTTGACCGTAGAGCCACTCGACGACACCTCCCTCCAAACCGCACCGCATCTCCTCCCCGCCCTCACCCCGCCGACGACAACTACGACTCCGGTCTCGTGCCAGCTCACCAGATTGCGTACCCTCGTGTCTGTTGGCCACCGAAAGGTAAGAAATCAACGTCGTATCCACTGCGAGTGGAATTTTGGAGAGACGTTCTGTGGTGTGTGTCCTGGCTTCACAGGAAAAGGTCATTCTTGCCCAGCTCGACGGGCACCTACTGGCTGCATGCCTTCCCTACCCAGGCACCAGTCTGACCCGCAAAGCTGGACGGAGGGCTTTCACTACCCCTAGGCTCTTCTGGTCCGGCTTCGTAACTGCTCAGCCAGCCGGAGAATGAAGGGAGAATGAGGCATCGGGCGGATGAAGTGACGCCGCTCGATGGCCCTTTCATTCACGAAACACATCTTCACAGCAGGCACCTCTATCCGAGAGGACTTACCACGCCATTAAACACAACAATCCCATCAGAAAACCAAGCAAGGTGTGCATTGCAACGGCGTCGCCAATTCATGCATCGATCACGACTTCATCACCACCATCACAAAACATCATTAAACCTCGGGTAATACTGCCCATCGCATGTCGCGGTAAATTGCTGGCACCTCGAACGTGGTTGTGAAAGGGTTCAGCACATTCAATCACTGCATTCCATGAGCCCAAGGAATTCGCCCATCACAAAGGGCAATTCAGTCAAATAGTGGGCAGCACGGGCACTCACAATTACCGTGAAATTATGGACTATCTCACATGCAATTACACATGAATCGATTGCAGTCGCTAACGTATTCTCTGTTTAGCGTTGACGCTGTCTCCGCTCTGTCGAGCTTCGACAATCAACACCGACCACAGCGGCACTTCGCTAGTGTTGAGAGGTACGTTGTGATACTGCTGTCGACGGCCCAATCCGTGGGAGTAGCCTCCCTTGCCTAATCGTACATTGCTGTCCAGAGATGGAAAGGCTAAACATTCCCCAGGTTCTTCACGGACACTCTGCCAGATCATCCTCGATCCAATCAGCCCTTCACAACGCCAGCGGAGTCGTTAGCTCGTCCTCTGCTGCCGGCAAAGGTACCTCGACCCGCTCAAGAACGATCCATTCGAATTCCCTACCAATCGGCTACTTCGCCGTGGCCCGCAAGGAGACGAACCATTCTGTACAGAACCATTCTGTACAGCGACCCATCTCGCGCACGGCCACTCCATCACCCCTGTAATCTAATTCTCGAGGTATGCGGTTCTCCTTTACCATTGGCCTTACATTAAGGCCATTGCGATGACGCCAAACATGGCACGCGACAGTTGGCTGACACGTTCCAGACGCCTTTGGGCGATTGTCTATAACCTGATCTTCCGACTACACATCGTCAAAGATCTCTGTTTCCTTTTCTACAAGACCAACTAATTACGATCTCTACGACACGCCCGTGCCTCCGGGTCTTCACTCCTTAATACTGTTCACCCGCTGGACATCCGCCCTCTAGCACAACGCCCTGTGCATCATACGATCTACCGGCAACGACTTGTCAATCCTGGAGAGCTGACAAACGTTGACTTATGACCGCCAACGCCGGATTCAGCATGGCCTACCAACAACACCCCGAACAAATGCAGGGCACCAGGACCTTCCCGGCCTTTGGGTACTGCGACTCCTACTTTGTTGAAAGCCACGAGGACGACAGTGGACTATTCGCGCGGGCTGCCGCCGAGCGAGAGCGTGCAGGTAATGTTGCCAAGCAAAGGCAAAAGGCCCTTGGTGAAGAGCTCTCTCGTGCAACCGCCGAAGAGTATCAGGAAGATGTGCTCGACCACATGGAAGCCATGGAGGAGTCTACTTTACCAGACATCCAGTCCATCGAAATCCAGACTGAGATTCAATGGTTCATGAGGCCGTACTTGCTGGACTTCCTCCTTGAGGCACACCACGCTTTTCAGCTGCTTCCTGAAACCCTCCATCTTGCCGTCAATCTTTTGGATCGATACTGCTCAAGACGCGTAGTGTACAAACGTCACTATCAACTGGTGGGCTGTGCAGCACTACTCATTGCTGCCAAGTACGGTGATCGAAAAGAACGTGTGCCCACCATACGGGAGCTCAAGTCCATGTGCTGCTCATTGTACGACGATGATATGTTCACCCAAATGGAGTGGCATGTTCTCCAGACTCTGCATTGGTGCATCGGCCATCCCCCAGTCACGAGCTTTCTCCAACTGGCGCTGACTGAAGTCTCCTTCGATCCCGAGCTTGAGCACATGTCGTGGTACATCTCGGAGCTGGCATTGTACCACAAGGACTTCATTCCGGTACGGCCGTCGGTCATGGCTAGATCTTCGCTCGCCTTGGCAAGATGTATCCTGAACAGACCGCAGTCACGCTACGACGACTGGTCTGCAAGATATGATCCTCAAGTGGTGCTCAATCTCTCGAACAAGCTGAGTCATCCATCGCAAGCGCTCTCGCGGAAGTATGCATCGCCGCATCTGTCCTCGGTGTCAACCACGATCGACAACTTCCTCAAACACCAAGCCATGCTGGCGCGTCAAGTCATGCAGACACCTGCCAACGACCAGCCTCGCATGGACATCGATCCAGCCCCTCCAGCCAACACTTATCTCACCCCACAGACACCTCGGAAGGCCGGATACACAAGTGGAGCCCATGGCATGCTCACGCCGCCTATCACTCCTGATAAGGATCAACTGAACGACTATGGCACCACCCAACCTCTGCTGCCACGGATTGCGCACTGCAATTCGACGCCACCTCACAGCGGCGATTACTCTCAGTCAACCGGCTTTACCGTAGCACCGCCACAGTACATGCCACAGCCGCAGTTTGTACAATAGTGGACTTGACGAACATCGTCGACCATCGACCTTCACAACATGCCAGTTGAGTCGAACACTCGCCACAGCGGCGGAACATGTTGTATAACACTCATCATTCAGCACAGCATTGCGAGCGAGCGTTGCATTTTTGAAGCATTTTTTCCTTTGTTAGGGCTCGGCCGCCGAGAGATGAATACCCGTTACAGTTCAGTAAATTAGACATGAACGCGGAAGCGAGAGAGGTCGGAGCGAATATTTGGGAGAAGACGGGGGGAACTTGATACGAGTTTCGAAAAGCACAGGAAGCATAACAATTAGGTGGGAATCAGACTGTCAAGGGAACACGGGAGAATCCCAACAGATCGATCACTTGATATCTGTCAGCGCGATGACGGAGTAAGATCTGAGAGATTTGCTCACCCGTTGCATTCGGCGTTTCCTACCTGTCTCAATTAGCGGCGAAGATACCCATTTGATCGGAAGTAAATATATCGCTTACATCGAGCTGAGCAAACCTCGAAAATTTCTCCGATTCCTCAACTCCCTGCTTCGTGTAGTTCGCGCTGTGGCATTGGGACTGGTCACCCTGCACGTCGCACTGGTAACACTGGTGACATCCCAACCATTCTGTCGTCGAAGCAACTGGCGACGGTGAGTCTGAACACAGCACTAGAGCCGTGACCAAGCTGGCCATGGCGACGCTGCTTCGAGTACCCACAGCATCACGGATGTTGCTCGGGCGTTACTGCTCATTGTTAATCTCGGCATAGAGCATGCCGTAATGAGAACTGATCGGCGTCACCGCGGACGCGAGAGGCGAGCAAGATCCGGCTCGTCATGATGATGATGATAATGATGATGATGACAGTTTATCCGAGAATGCACGCAAGCATAGTGGTTAATATGGAGATGTAACAGAGCATGTCAAGTGTACGAACATGCGTGTCTAGGCCAGTGGACTCTCATTGGCGCGGAGACCACTCCGCTGTGGCTGAAGATAAGCTTCGAGTCACGCATCGGTGTCGGGACCCATAGAAATTTCGCATCTCTCAAGTGGAAGTCGCGAAGGTGAATGCGTCCTCACGATGTCGACCACACAGTAGCGATCCCCAATGGACGTTCATCGATCGCGCTTCGTGCAGTACCCCGTGCACCCCATCACCGCGATCGCCTTTTCCCGCTCGGCAGATGAAAGCCTGCCGCCAGGTGTCGAACAGCCCGCGCTGAAGCTGGCAATTGGCCGCGCGAATGGCGAGATAGAAATATGGAACCCACGGCAGAACTGGGTGCAAGAGACTGTATTTCCCGGCGACAACAAGAGCCTCGATGGGTTAGCATGGACCCGTGAGCCGGACGAAACAGACGCTGAAGGGCAGGTGGTGCTGGGCCAACACAGACTCTTCAGCATTGCCTCCTCACCCGCCGTACTGGAGTGGGACTTGCAGCGCGGACAGCTGAAGAAGAAGTCGACGGGCAACTTCAGCGCAGTCTGGTGTTTCGCTGCCCAACCCAGACATGCAGGCCCAGAAGGAAGTGCGCAGGAGCTCGTGGCGGGTTGTGAAGACGGCACCATAGTCTTGCTCACTACGGCCGACAGCGATCTTCAATTCAAGAAGTTCCTGGCGCGTGTGAGTGGTAAGAAGGCGCGATGTGTGAGCATTGCCTACCAGAACCGCGATCGCGTGGTGGCTGGTTTCATGGACAGCACCATCCGCATCTTCGACACCCGCAACAGCTCTGTCGTGCGGACCATGAGCGTCGGCGTGGGTATACCAGGAGCACCGAAGAACACCATCGTCTGGTCGGTGAAACCGCTTCCGAATGGTGATATCATATCTGGAGATTCCAATGGAGAAGTTATATTCTGGGATGGCAGATCATACTCCCTCACACAACGTATCAAGGGTCACGATTCGGAATGTCTGGATGTCGTGCCAAGCTCGGATGGCAAGACTGTGTTTTCTGGTAGTCTCGATGGCAGAATTGCTGTCCACAGGCAGAGCACAAACGCAACCGGCCGCAGGTCATGGGCCAATACTCACCACCGGAAAGTGCACAATGGCGAAGTCAAGGTGATGTCCGCTTTCGACAGCAATGGTCTGAGCGTCGTTGTATCAGGAGGAGCGGACCCAGTACCCGTGGCGATACCGCTGCGAGAATATGGAAAGGAGAACAATCGGCCGCTGCCCACTGTGCCGCAGCATTCTCCTGTCATCAGTGCCCGTCACGCACGTCTGGTTGTCAGCTGGTGGGGCAAGGACATCAACGTTTGGCGAATCGCTCGGAGAATAGAGGTCGAGATATCTCCAGAAGTTCAACCGCCTCGCCGCCTGGTCGCGAAGATCACCCTCAACACGAAGCACAACATCAGAGCTGTGTCCATTTCGGATGATGGAAAGGTTTTGGCTGCTAGCACGAACACGGAGGTGAAGCTCTTTCAGCTGAGGCGAAAGCCTGACGCAGATGCGCTCGGGGTTCGTCGATTGAGCATCACTAAGACTCTCGCGGCGTCGGGTGCTCGAGCGTTGAACTTCTCACCAGACTCCAAGTGGCTTGCTGTGGTGAATCCCGACAGTGAGGTGTACGTGGTACGCGTTACCGCGGATCCATCAAATCCTAAACACATTCAGGTTCTCGACAAAATGGTTGAGCTTGAACGACAGACTCGTCGCGACGATTCGCAGTCAGGCTTCGAGATGTACGATCAGGCCGTCAGCCAACTCGCCTTCTCTGCCGACAGCTCCGTACTTGCGGCAAGTGACCAGAGAGGTCACATAGACTCCTGGGTTCTCGAGGGACACGAGGACCCCACAGCGCCTCCCGTGGATGCCTGCAAAGAAGATTCAAAACACGGAGACTCTGATGATAGCTCCGATGACTCTTCTGATGATGACGACGACGACAATGTGTACATTTTCTACGGCCAGCACTGGACGGATAACCCTGCTGGTCATCTCATTCCCAAGCTGGACTCGGCAGTACTCGTTCTCACATTCCGGCCAACTTTGGACTCTCATGCCAATGGCATCAGCAATGGCAATCCTGGTATACACTCTACACGACATAACCCGCATGCCCACTCGCACCAGCTCCCTCAAGGAAAGCACCTTCTATGGGTCATGACAGCAAGCCATGAGATGTACGAATTTGATCTGTTAGCCGGCAGACTTAGTGACTGGTCGCGCAACAACCCTACACCCGTACTGCCCACCGACTTTGTGAGGTTGCGCGATCGGGTGATTGGAGCTGTGTGGGATGGAGCTGGTGATAGAGAGCGTCTCTGGCTGTACGGGACATCATGGATGTTCATGCTGAATGTCGGCGGCAACTTGTCCGACTCACGTTCCCGCAAGCGACGGAAGAGCGAAGCTGCGGAACAAGGCCCCAAACGGCAGAAGACTTCGAGCGGCGCTGGGCTGAAGACACCATCTCATCATAGGGAGGGCTTGCCCCAGTCCGTCAAGCGTCTCGAGGAAGGAACTTGGACTGAAGTGGCTCTTGATCAACCAATCAAGCATGATGAGGATGTCGACATGGATGATGCCAGCGAGAGTGACGCACGGCTAGCCCTAACACGCATCAAGAGTACAGATGACGAAGATCAGGCAGTGAATGGTGACTCACAGCACACGCACCAGCGGACATGGTGGTGCACTTTCAAGTACCGCCCAATACTCGGCGTGGTACCCATTGTGGATAACGCGTCTGTCGATGAGGACAAGCCCTTAGAAGTGGTGGTGGTGGAGAGGCCACTGTGGGACGCACAAAAATCGAAGTAGATGAGAGTCGTACAGATAGATCTGGGATTCGAACCTGTATACTTCCTGTCGCATAGTCATTCTCACGTGTCGTTGGTATCATCATGAAATGCATCGTGAAAAGGCTCACACTCCCGGTGGCCAGAAATCACCACCCGCCGTAACGCCAGTCGCTGTGTACAAAATACACAATGCCAGCCACGTTTCCAACATCTAAGCGTGTCTGTAAGGTTCGTAGCCGGCGCCCTCATGATTGCCGTAGCCCGCAGGCTGCGCAGCGAAGTTTTGCAGCGGGACTTGGTCATTGTGTTGACCACCAACGTATGGACTTGCCACACGCTCATATCCACCACCCGTCTTCTCGACAGCGACGCCACGGCCGTAGCCTTGACCCTTCGGCTCTGCATTCCATAGACCGCCCTTGTTCGATTTGTGGTGCGGGTTGCTGCGACCAGAGCAGCAGCACACGCTGAAGAGCCAGAAAAGAGTCGCGCCCCAGGAGAATGCTACTGCCAGCCAGCAGGCGGTGAGAGCAGAGTGCCCAAGGCTCAGCTTGATGCCGTAGTCTTTCAATGCCTTGTTGAGAGCCGAGACCAGGACGGAGAAGAGGATCGTGCTGGTGAGAACCGCAGCAATTGTGAAGAAAGACGACACGCATGCCAGGATCCAAGTAATCAGACTACCCCACCGGCTGAAGATGGCGAGGATGCCGACGATGATGGTCGCCAGTGTTGTCCAGAAGCTGACTTGGTATGCGATGAACATCCACTACGCAGCCAGACGTTAGCCATACTCCCACATCTCTTGTCTCAGCGGCTATTGCTAGCGTGTCTTTAGACAGGCGACGCCTTGTGTCCTTTGCGCTTACCTTTGCTACTTTCCTGTATGCTGACAGTGCCTTGCGACCGCTCTTCCCGAGAATCTTATCCTCATTGTTCTTCAGAGTCGCTCCCGCTGATTCGATCGCATTGTCGGCCGAGCTCGTCGAAGTCGCAGTGGTATCGTTCGAAACCTCCAAGCCCCAAACTTTCAGAGGATCGAAGACGAAGTTCGATTCGCGCTTGGAGCATTGGTCGATGTCGCCGTCAGAGGAGGTGTTGGAGGTGCAGTAGTTCCACAGATGGACTTGGTATATTTCAGCAACGGCGCCGCTGGTCAGCACGCTGTCGACTGCGGTGGTGACTACATCGCTGCCGGAGCTGGAGACTGTGAGGTTCTCCAGGTTCGCTTCGAAGAAATAGAGGCTGTTGAGCGCGTTCTTGTTCCAGCCAGCGACTTCAATCAATGTTAGGCAGACGAAGGACGCGATGGTCAGGGCCATGGGTATGGTAATGCATGCTACTCGTGCGGCCTTGCCCATGTCTGCGGCTGTTGGAGTGGTGCAGGGAGGGAGGATAGGGCGTAGTATCAGATGGTGGTGGAGATACTACGGGTTAGCTGGGAAACGACAGTAACGAATGTGTCGACGGTGAGGTGGATGGGAGGAGGGAGAGGTTCCGATGGGCAGGCAGGTGCGGCCGAGACATATAACACATTGCGATCATTTGCCCGAATATGTCATACTGGCCGTGAGCTGGAAGGCTGAGCAAGAGCAAGGCGAACGCTGCAGGTGATGAGGCGGGCAGTGGCTGACGCATGTGCTAGTTTGCTAAGGGCTATTTTGAAACTCTTGGACGGTCGTGTACTGCAGCACGTAGAACTATTCTTCATCACAGCCTTCCCAATCCACCGTCAAGATTATGCCGTCAGATAAGGCGGTGGGTGCCTGCTGGGCTCAAATGAGCTGCATCTCTGGGACGATATACCCTACTCTTACTCGCAATTGCGGCGCATCGATCCGATGTTTTTGCTCCCTCCTTGAACAGCAGTACAAAGACTTTCGGCTGAAGGTGAAACACGGTTGACGTGGCTCGTGGCAAAGTCTGCAATTCTGCCTGCGTCTATCACACACACCTACGACGCCATGTTGCAACGATTTCGTGGACGTGTCCACTGTCTGTACGTTGCGTCCGTGGCTCGTACACAGTGGTGGGCCTACACATTTGCTGCCACGATGGAACAAGATCATTGTCTTGGCGGTCTCGCTTGTCACCAGTCATCTGGAATTCGACACTTTTCATCGGCTTCCTTCAGGAACAATAGACCTAGTCTGCTTGACCGTACGCTGGACACGGTCCCTCATGAGAGCGGTGTCGAGGACGTTTACGCAGGCTTCTCTTGGCTCTTCGGCATCGGCCAGCCGTCTGGAAAGTATTAGCTCTCGGGCAACTCGACGTTACCTAATCGCATAATATGACCTCATATCCCAGTCGCTGGACATTGATCAACACTGGGCTTGATGCTCGATTTCTATCTTAGCAACGTGCTTCGAGCGATTAAGACGGGTACCTCGAGCTCCATCAATATCGGGCTCACGAAGAGCGACACCTCGGGTCAGAAAGACTGTTCACTGACGCCCTGTACCCTACATCGACATGACTTGCCCGCACAATCGGCTGGCGGCCCAGATAAGCATCTGATGGAAGCTAAGTAGTTTCTTTTGTTCATTCATCCTTCTTTCCATCTTTTCCCACGGCTCCAAGTCGAGTCGCGAAGATGCTGAGGAGTCGCTTGCTGGCCGTCTTCGCTGCGGCGACACTCACAGGCGCCCATGGCCACCACGATAGTGTGGAAGAGACGCAAGAACCTTTCGTGGGGTGGACCAAAGACGATTTGGACGCAAAATGGGGCACAGATGTAAGAGATCAACAGAACCGCCAGAAGAGTATGCTCTGATCTGAAGCAGTGGGGATTCAGTGGCATATCGACCTTTGCCCATTTGGAGCACACTCGATGCCTACAGCACCCAGAGGCAGAGTACGACATCGCGATCCTTGGGGCACCTTTCGATACTGCTGTGACATATCGGCCTGGCGCTCGGTTCGGTCCAAGAGCTATACGATCAGCATCAGCGCGCCAAACTGCTTTCCGAGGCTTCAATCCTCGCGCCAACCTCAACCCATTCCAAAGCTGGGCCAAAGTGATAGACTGCGGAGATATCCCCATCACCCCCTTCGACAATGCTCTAGCAGTCCGCCAGATGAGCGAGGCTTTCACTAACCTCGCCTACAGCAAAGCAACAGCGGCCAATGCAGAGTCTACGGTGAAGTACAGAAACAAACCCAAACTCCTCACCCTAGGCGGCGACCACAGCATCGCGCTCCCAACGCTCCGCGCTCTGAACAAAATCCACGGCGCTGTAGCAGTAGTTCACTTTGACGCTCACCTAGACACCTGGCATCCAGCAAAATACCCCTCCGCTTGGATTGACCCTGAAGACCCCACGCAGCAATCCTTCTTCACGCACGGCACCATGTTCTGGCTCGCCCACAATGAATCTCTCATCCTCGAAGGGAAATCCGTGCACGCCGGGCTCCGCACCCGGTTGTCTGATATCGGCGACAACGAAGATGACTCCGCTCAAGGCTGGAGCAGAATAGCCTGTGACGATATCGATGAGTTGGGCCCCAAGGGCGTGGCGAACCAGATTGTGGAGCATGTCGGGATCGAGACGCCGGTGTATTTGAGTATTGATATTGACGTGATAGACCCCGGGTTGGCACCGGGGACGGGAACGCCGGAGCCGGGAGGTTGGACGACGAGGGAGTTGATTAGGGTGCTGAGGGGGATTGAGGGGTTGAATGTGGTGGGTGCGGACGTCGTGGAAGTCTCGCCGGCGTACGATGGGCGTGGGGAGGTGACTGCGTTGGCCGCGGCGCAGATTGCGTTTGAGGTGTTGACCAGTATGGTTAAGAGGGGCCTGACAGAGAGTGAGGATAGTCGCGAGGGAAAGGATGAGCTTTAAGAGGGATGAAAGGGGTTGATATGACCGAAGTATGGGCGAAGAACTCCTGGCGATGAAACTCAATGCAAATCATTTTGTCAACATCTTCTATCCTTCACTGAGCATCAATAGCTGCTTGAAGCAGTTTCCCAATGTCGTTCAGACCTCCCTCATCTGAAGTTACGATCCGCTTCGGGATCTCCCACTCCACGATAGGTGCCTTCTTCATCTCCTTCCCAAGCTCTGCATCGACCAAAGTCTGGTAAGTATGATCAAGGAAGTCTTCAAGCTGATAGTCTCGCTTCGTGAACTGCTCGCTCATGATCTTTGCAAGTGTAGCCACATTTGGGTGGAAGTGACTCTGAAGCGTCTCCAGCTCCCACAAGCTCGAATCAATAGCACCCGTGATCATCGGATCCATTTGCCGCATGTCAAATGGGTCGTCCATGCCTTGTTCCTCGTACTGCGGGTTGGATGCATATATTGCGTGCGCAGGATGTGGCGTCCGATGCAGCATGAAAGTGCAGGGAGGGTGAGCCTTCAGCATATTGTAGATCCAAGGCACGATCCAGACGATGCCACCAGGTGGAGACTGAAGCGCTAGTCGTGACAGTCGTTTGATGAAACTTGCGGTCATTGCAACGGGCAAATGCGTAGATGCCATGAAGGTCTCCAGCAATCGAAAGAAGCGGCTCCTGTGCTTACTGTGAAGAACATCTTCGTCCAGGAGGCTATAGAGTTTCGTGTAGAAATCAGGATAATCGAGGTTCTTCTGTGTCATCATGTTGAAGATTCCGGACAAGGCAAGGAGTGACATTGAACCGCCTTGATTAAAGGAGTCGGTCAAGAAGTCCGTCAGAAGCTCTATGTGGCCCGTGAACCATGGTAGTATCTGGACGGTCATGATGCCGAGTATCTTCTTCCGGTCACGGTGGGAAAGGGACGATCGAAAGACTGCTATCCATGCCTCACGTGCAGCTTTCCGGTGTGCATTGAGGGACAGCAATTGATGTTTCCCTTCTGGCGCGTTCGCGTACCAGTCTTCCAGCTCATCGTCTGAATCCGGGACACCCTCAATCTGCGACAGAATGTCGATCGCGTTGCTAGTCATATCTTGCTCCTCCTCACTCAGCACCTGCTTCACCGCAATGAAGGCGTAGAAGCGCACATCGTCGTGCTCCTCCACAAACTTCTCCACAAACTCCTGCCGGGCGCCTTCGGCATCACCACTCTGTAGGAGCCTTCGCACCAGTGAAATGAATGTGGACTTGTCGTTCCTCCATGACTGATCCGCCTTCTTGCTGTCGCCAGAAGCCTCCTCCTTGACGATTCTCATCAACAGCGTCAGAGCTGTGCTTTCCTGAGTCGCATCTGGACTACCAATCCACCCCAACAGACTCTGCACATAGTCTCTTAAGCGTCCCTTCAGCCATTGCACCACCTGCGTGTCTGCCTCGGAGGCGCCACTCTGCTTGACCAGCTTATCACTCGCAATCAATCTGCAGAAGACTCGACATGAAGCGACTGCCGCAATGACCGCAGACTTGGGCTTTTTACTGATGTTGTCTACCAGTTTCTGCAGCTCGACTATGTTATTGTAGTGTTCTCGCGATCCGAGGATTTGCTCTTCTAAGAGCAAGATTCGAGTCTGCACATCGTCGCTAGATGTCGTCTTGGTCGTTTTGGGCGCTTTTCGTGATTTCGTCGTGTCAGTCGTGCCATTTACTGCCCGCTTTCGCTTGCGATTCGCATCGTCGCTAGCAAAAAGGCCGGGCATGTTTTGTGGTTGGCAAGTCAACTTTCCTCTACCAAAATTCCCACAAGTCTAGGTCGGGAAGAGGCTAGCCGGTAGGACCCGATCACAACCGACAGCTTCCTGCTGCAGACGTCAAATCGCAGCAACAGCGATAGCGACATCTCCTCTCTCTTCACAACAACCACCACAATGGCGTCGCGTCTGGCAAAGGGCGCATTGAGTATGTCCGGTCACATATGAGGTACCACTGGAGCCATTGATTCGCTGACTGGATGCACACAGGCGCCGCTCGCGTTCGCCCAACCCTCCCTATCCGCACCGCTCTGCCCGCAATCACCACCTTTGCGACCTCGACTCCGCGCTTCGAGAGCTCTGTTCCACAGAAGGACCCCAAGAGTGCCGCCCAGGGTATCCTCGATGCTCTCCCAGGAAACAGCATTGCGTCCAAGACCGCAATCCTCTCTGCCGGTGCCGGTCTCTCGGTCGCGGCGATCAGCAATGAGCTCTACGTTGTCAACGAGGAGTCCATCGTTATGCTGTCCCTCTTGACCATCTACTGGGCAGTCTACACATATGCCGGCCCAATGTACAGCGAGTGGGCACAAGCTCAGCACGACAAGATCAAGGGCATTTTGAACGCGGCACGAGCCGACCACACCAACGCCGTCAAGGCCCGTATTGACAACGTCAAGGACCTCAGCGGCGTGATTGAGATTACCAAGGACCTTTTCGCTGTCTCCAAGGCATGTCCGAAGTCAAAGTGGCCTGGATATATAAGTTGCTAACCTCTTGCAGGAAACCGCTCAGCTCGAGGCTCAGGCATACGAGCTTCAGCAGAAGACTGAACTCGCCGCTGAGGTGAAGGCCGTTCTTGACTCGTGGGTTCGCTACGAAGGCCAGGTCAAGGCCCGACAACAGAAGGAGCTCGCAGACTCCATCATTGCCAAGATCGAGAAGCAGCTCCAGGACCCGAGGGTGCTCGACCAGATCCTCAAGCAGAGCGTCCAAGATGTTGAGCGTGAGTTGCGAGCCTTTCAATTTGTTCGAGCTCCCACTAACACTAATCCCAGGCATTGTCTCTCAAAAGTCATAGAGAAAGCGTCACGTGACGTAGTAAGAAGACAGCATGAGCAAGCTCTGGTGAGCGCTTGTCCCAGCTTGTACATATTAGACATTTGAGCAGAGCGGTCGAAATCCAGATGGTCTCCTTTGTGTTGAATCTCTTCCCTTCACCTTCACTTCCAACTCGTTGCCCTCCACTGCAACTGTCTTGGCATTAGGCACGGAGTTGGCCGACGGCCCGCTCTATAATCTAGAAAGAGCAGATTCTTACGATTTGCAATCGGATCACGTTGCTCTTATCTGCAACCTTGCTTCGACTTCACAATTGACATTCTTCTAGAGTGCACCTCAGACCGCGAACCTAGTCTCGACTTCATTCCTCGTCAACATGGCCGCCGCGGCTGTTGCACCTTCGGCTACCCACAGCGAAGCTCGTCAAGCCGCCCAGGATTACCTGAATCAGCGTCTGGCGAGCGGCGCATCAGCCAGACCAACCAGACCATTCACTGTGCCGGAAATCAACATTGCCAAGTCTTTCTCCAACGACATCAACGAGAGAAAGGCAGTAGCGGCAAAGATACACGATGCTTGCACAAACAGCGGCTTCTTCCATCTGACCGGTCACGGCGTCTCCGAAGACACACGGCAGAGAATCCTCAACGCTGCCAAGCGCTTCACCAAAGACTTGCCACGATCGAAGAAGGAGGCACTGCACGTTAAGCACAGCAAGTACTTCCGCGGCTGGGAGCCGGCCGATTACACCTATGTCAACCCTGGTGACTGGTCCGCTGAGACCGCAGCCCCCGAGACCAAAGAAGGCTTCAACTGGGGCTATGAGCCAGGTCTCGATCCCACTGGCGGCGATGGTCAATATCGCGAACTGGACGGCACGGATGTGAATGGCAACGTGTGGCCAAACGAGGAAGATCTCCCCGGCTTCTACGCAGACGTCCAAGAGTACTATGGTCAAATCTTACAGCTGGCTCGCCACCTCTTCCGACTGTTTGCGCTGTCACTCGACCTTCCGGAGGAGTATTTCGATGATATGATGACTCATCCAGGCGGCATTGCGAGGCTGCTCTTCTATCCTGCGAGCAAAGACCCCAAGCCGCTGAACCCTGACGAGCCGGATAAGGAGATTGGCTTGGGGGCTCACTCGGACTACGAGTGCTTCACGATCCTGCTGTGCTCGACTGCTTCGGGCTTGGAGATTCTGTCACCGGAGAATCTTTGGGTTCCCGCACCTGCTGTGGAAGGGAGCTTTATCATCAACGTGGCGGATTTCTTGATGAGATGGACGAATGGTGAGTACCATCGATCATGCGATCGTCTGACATTTATGACATTGATGCTGAGACCATACAGGCGTTTACAAATCTACCGTACACCGAGTCGTCAACAGAACGACGGACGAGCGTTATAGCGTCCCGTTCTTCTTCAGCATCAACTACGACCAGATCGTCGAGACGTTGCCAAGCTGTGTAACGCCTGAGAATCCTTCAAGGTACCCTCCTGTGAAGGCGGGAGAGTACATTCTCGAGAGACTGAAGGCTACAGCGAAAGATGGCTAAATATCAGTGTCCATGGTGGAGTTTGAGACCGCGTCAAAATGTCGAGTGTACTGGAGTGTACATTGTACTCCTGTACACTGTCTACCATATCAAAGTGTATACGGCCTTTCCCAGGTACCCCATGCGCCATCGGGTATTCAATGCTTGTTTGTAGCCGGTGAAGCTGTTGGCTTGTGTTCTATCCGTGAAGTCAATGCCGTGCGTATTGTACCAGATCTCTGGATATATCAACACGGTGTCAAATCTTCTTTCAGGTAATCTCGGCCAGAAGTCTGCAGCACTTCAGGACCAGAAGTATCTGACCGACTTCCGCGCTGCCGATCATTTCCTGCCACTCACAGCAAGTGGCTTCCCGCGCCTTGCGTGAACCTGCTTCAATCGGTCGAGGGTGTAGTCTTCTTGGGAAGGGATGGTGTACTGGCGGACCATGAAAGGCATCGTTGAGCTTCGACTGGACAAAGCTCGACTCGCGACCTGTCATCTAAACTTGGTTGCGGTGGTAATTGTCCAGTGGAGCATCTGCCTTAATCTTCTCCCAGAGGGCATCGATGCGCTTGGCTGCATTATCACTCAGCTTGCCGCCGTTGATGGAGTCCAGCGTTTCCTGCAACTGTTCGAGGTTGCGGGCACCAATAATGATGGCATCGCCTTGCTCTTGCTTCAGGGGGCTGTTGTAGCGCACCCAGCGGTAGGCAAGATCTGCGCGAGAAATGCCTTCGTCCTTGGCGATTTGCTCCCAGTCGGCCAACGCCTCGAGCAAGCTTGGCTTTGCGTACATCTCGGTGTACATTCCTGGGTCGCCGCTTGAGTTGAAGCGGCCAATGCCGTCCTCTATTTGCTTCTTTGTCTTGGTAAGGAAACCGCCGGCCAGTGGGCTGTAAGCGTAGAAGGCGATCTTGAGCTTTCGAAGTGTCGGGAAAAGAATGCTCTCCTGCAATCTTGCAACAGCCGAGTAGTTGCCCTGATAGACCGAGGGCACAACGTAGCCCTTCTCTGTGCAGTGATCGTAAATCTTCTGCACGTCCTCGGCCTTGTAGTTGGACAGCCCAAACCGCTTAAAAAATCTGGATTGATGGACCTCGTTTATGGCAGAGAGCTGCTCGTCCAGCGGAGTCTTGTGGTCTGGCGCATGGATATACAGGACGTCTACATTTGTCCCGAGCTTCTCTTTGCTCTCCTTTGTCTCGCGTTGGATGACCTCTCTCGTCGCACCTTCTCCAAAGCCTCCTCTAGTCTTCGTATCCAGTGTGAAGCGTTGAGCTCCAGCTTCACCCAAGATCTGTTCACTGTGACCATACAGTGTCGCTGTATCGATAGTCTTTACACCACCTTTCTCCTGGATTTGCATCAGTACACTGCGTGTAAGCAATCATGTTCCTTCGCCTTACAAGAAGATCAAGCGCATGCTTCAGCTTGTTCACATCACCGAACTCGCGACCTGGGTTAATTCCAGCGCCACCGAAGACGACCTTGATGCCCGACATTGTATGACGATCTCTGTTGTTCTGCGTAGCTGTCTTGGGTTTCGTCGAATTGTAGTCGTAGGGTCGATGTCGGGTCTGTGAGATGATCAGTGTGAGAGCAACTTGAATCTGTTTGCTTTGAAACCTGTTCCTTCTTCCTCATCGCGGGGTCGTCTGGGCCATGTCGTCATGTCTTCAGCGAGCTGCAGTCGGACTACTCAGATGTGGATGCAAAACGATGTTTGATTCGCGAGCACATCTGACATCTGTGGCTCTTCTAGAAGACGCCTGATTTTGATATCTGCGCCACCAAGTGTCTTTCATTTTGCCATTCACGAAGAGATCCCGCAGACGAGACTGTGTTGCACACTTGGCGAGGTCACGGCATGCTCCTGGCTGCGCACCGCTACTGAATCTCGACAGTCAAGGTCTCCTACTACTACTACAGTACAGTCATTGCTGGACGCGGCCGAGGTTATGGCTGTCGCCTCGAGCACTCTCAAGAAGCGCTCTGCTGTGTGTCTCCGGCGTGTAGGGAAGGCGGGGAGCGGATACTCAAACCTGCAATTCATATGTCCACGCGTCCAGCAGTTTTGAAACATGGTTGTTGAACTCTAATGAAGGACTCGTCGGAACGTGACGCCGCGAGCTCCGAGCAACAAGTACAGTAGTGGACAAGAGACCGAGGAGGCCGTACGCAGCGTCGTCTTCTGTTGTCGGCCGAGTCTCGTGCCCGTGGTCGGCGAACCGTCGAGCATATCGCCACTGGATCGGATCACTCATTGCGAAACAGTTTGCTCCAGAGAAACCATTCTTAGAATCGATTCTCCACCACGATCTGCTGACGTTCAAAGACGAGGGTCCATCGCGACGTCGCCACTGCAATAATAGTAACGAGGATAGAGCTAACTAGCAGCAGCTAACTAGGGCTCGTGGCTGAGCAGAGGGCAGCCAGCCGAGCCAGCCACTTTCCATGCAGGAATCTCTCGGCCTGAGCGTTGCCGAGTTCTTAACTTGACCTCGCTCGTTGCAGTGATGCTCCAGCGATACGATCGACTTGAGATCATATCTCGTATCGTGTCAAGGATGGCCACGCAATTCCACAGGCCGAGTCCCTGACCACATGAGCTACAGCGCTTGTGTTTGGTGGGATTCCAGAGAGGTATGCAGTTTCATTCGTGGGCGATTGTCTCACCAGCCATTTCATATTCGTGAGGTGGCGGCGCTCCACGGGCCACGATACCGACCATGAGTGTGATGGACAACAGCACGTATGAGACGGGCGACTGCGGAGATGCCGGTTCCGGTTGCATAGCAGAGGTTTGCTAGTCCGCGCGGCTGTGAACACGAATGTCGCGAAGCTGAGCCGGCCGACGAAGGCGAATCAGCGGCGCAGGAAATGTTCCCGAGTGTAGCATAGGACGCAAACAAGCACGCGCTAATTCTGGCCGCTAGCATTTTGCGCTGTTCGTACCTGCATCACATTCGGTAGCAGCCTTGGACTGCGCACGATTGCGGTGTAGTGGAGGTTGATGGTACAGAACAAAAAGGACGCGCAAGCCGCTGCGGCATACAGTTTCATCTTGTGACGCACTCCCATTTCTTTATTATTGCGCAACGATTACTACTTTCACGCACGTGCTTCCATTCGCTCTGACTGCTCCATCAGCCAACTTCATACACAGCCCTCACTTGCAACCTTGACCACAACAATTGAACTGGAAGCACAGCATCACAACACCTCACTATGCGCTTCTCACGAACAACCATCGCAGGGGTTCTGGTGGCATCCCTACCATTCATTGGAGCGCAAACCCAAACCGTAAGTAGACTGAAGGGTTCCAGGCACCGTCGCATGTCTTTAGCATCTACTGACCTTGACTTCTTTGCTTTCAGGACTGCAACCCTACAAAGAAGACGTGCCCTGCCGACACTGGACTGTCTACCAGCACTTACAGCGCCGACTTTACTCACGGCTCCAGCGCAAATGCATCATGGAGCGCCGCCGCCTACACTACCATCGACTATGACTCGTCAAATGGCGCCGTCTTCACCATCGAGAAGTCAGGACAATCTCCCACAATCCAAACCGACTTCTACATTTTCTTCGGCCGCGTCGATGTGGTGATGAAGGCAGCCTCCGGTACTGGTATCGTCAGCTCTATCGTCCTCGAGTCCGATGATCTCGATGAGATTGACTGGGAGTTCATTGGCGGAAGCAACGGCCAGGTGCAGTCCAACTTTTACGGAAAGGGAAACACCACCAACTACAATCGTGTGCAGTAAGAAAATTCTAAGGACTACATCCTGTCGTGGCTAAGCTGTCAACGTCTCGGGGTGACTACGGTGTCTGAGACAGCGACAGCACCGCACATCAACAGTGCGCTGAGAGACGTTGCCAGCTCTGGCACGATAGCATGCCTCTTCCCCCTATTGCTCACATCACTGACTCTTATACCATAGGTACCACGACGTCGCAGACACTCAAGGGACCTGGCACACATACTCCATCGACTGGACGAAGGACCGGATCAATTATGAAATCGATGGCAGCGTCGTTCGCACACTCGAGTACAGCTCGGATCTCGCACTCAACGGCCAGAACTACCCCCAAACTCCTGTGCAACTGAAGCTCGGTAGCTGGGCTGGTGGCGACAGCGACAACGAGGGAACTGTTGAGTGGGCTGGTGGCAAGACCGACTTCAGCAAAGGCCCGTTCAAAATGTACGTCAAGTCTGTCAAGGTCACCAACAACAACCCGGCTTGCTCCTACAAGTACGGCGACACGAGCGGCTCATACGATAGCATCGACATCATCTCGACTGGCGACTCGTGCAGCGCCGACAGCTCATCCAGCTCTGCCTCTGGCTCTGCATCCGCGACTGCTGCGCCTACCAGCAGCCACGAAGTTGAGCCGGTGTCAGTCACCAAAGCAGCCCCAAGTACGACCATCACGGGATCTGCCTACAGCACCAACGCCGCATCCATCTCTGCCGTAAACGCGGGCACGACTGGAGCGGCCGCTGCAACCACTGGCGTGGCCAGCCAGCCAACTGCCGGAGTTAATGGCTCGCTCAGCTCTGGCTCGCCATCAGCCTCTGGTGCGTACGAGGGTGCTGCAGTTGCTCAGTATGCCATGGGTTGGACTGCTTTGCTCAGCTTGGTGCCTGCTATTTTCTTGCTTTAGAAGCGCGAGTGAGAGCCAAACTCATTGTTCCTTTGAGTGCTCACTGCTATTCAAGCGATACGGAGAAGGTATCGATGTGACGAGTATCACGATAGTCGCGTTGCGACGGAACAGTGCAAATGAAAATCGACAGTGACTTTTTGGTCATGGTAGGCGGATACCCACGTGTGTTTTAGCGGCATGAATTGGTCATAGCTTTAGGCCTCTTAATAGATGAAAGCTTCAGTAGCAACTACAATAATTTCAATGATCAGTGACTTAATCTCCCTCCTGCCTAGCATTCTGCTCAGCTATGTTCGCCGTCTCCTGATCGGTCACTCTGCCGATCAAATGCCGATCCGGCATCTGATGTACCGCAAGCTTCCCTCGAGCTTGAGAGAAGAGAGCTCCATCCTCTGACCATATATACATGGACACTTTCTGAAGTGAATGCCTGAACGTCTGATCGCGAGCATCGGCGCAATGGGCATTCTCAAAAAGGCATTCGCCGTCACAAGCTGGTCAGCGTTCGGCGCAACTGCTGGCTACTACCTGTGGACCAGAAAGAACAGGATCGTGGACGTACCGCCGTCGGATTACCTGCTGAATACCACTCTCTATGCGAGATACAATCCGAATAAGGCACCGGTGACGCAGGATCTTTGCCTGAGGAAGGTACCCCTAAGCAAAATAAGACCTGAGCTCTTGGAGAAGGAGGGAAAGCTTGTCGAGGCATTCTGTGCTGGAATTTGGGGGGGCCTAGGTGCGTTGATATGAGGTCTGGGTGAGTATGGACACTGCTTTCTGACGACGTTCTGTGTAGGATTTGCCTACCAGCGGTCATACCTCGAGAAGAAATACCGCAACGATCCTGAATACGATACTTCCTCGCACCTGTGGGACACCAAGGACTTGAAGAGCAATACATACGAAGTTGGCACGAAAATCACAGATCACTTCGAGGTGGTATCTAAGGTGCGTAATGGGGGATATGACATGAAGGACATGATATGGAGAGGTTGCTGCCGGACTCAGCACTAGGCACTGCGACATGGCATCGTGGTTCTGGAGCATAGCTGACACCATACTGTCTGGCAGACTCCCAACTCGATCATCGTGAGATGCGGCGACTCGCCACGAAGGCAAGACGTTCGTGCAAGCGATGGCCTCTTCGAGATGCTCGTCGACATCAAAGAGGACGAAGGTGTTGCGGAGTTTGGGCTGAAAAGCGTGTTCTACAACGGCCTGGGCCAAGCAGCGAAACCAGGAGAGGAGAACAAAGGGCCCATGCCACCACACCTGCAATGGCTGCATCAACAGTATGATAAGATCTGGATGGAGACAGCGTTGAGCAACGTGCTGCGGTAGCGGATGTGCATTATCTACAGCAGTGTGTACAATTCAAACTCGTGGCATCAGTCCAGGAACCTGGCATCATTATCGTAATGGAAGTCCGTCTCCTGCTGCGTCGAGGACGTGTTGTCGGTCCTTCGCAAGACTTCGTTCGCCGCCTCGCGGATCTTTATCTTCGTGGCATCTGATAAGCGCTTCCAGATGGCTTCGACTGACTCTGTTAGGCCGGCGTCGGATTTGGTGGTCTTCGCGGCAGTATGCGATCGGTCTATCTCGGCGGTCGGGGCCTGAAGCTGGCTCCTCGCTTTGGTCGCTGCGTCCCAGTCGGTGATGATTATCGGAAGGCTGATGAAGTCGTGTGGTAGAGACTCCATAGTCGGTGCTGTTTGGCAAGCAGGCACGCATAGTGGTTGGTGAGAGTGAGAGTTAGTGGTCTTGTAGGAAGGTCTTTCGCTGCTGTTTCCGGCGACGTGATGAGTGCGATTCTCAAGGCCTACCTTCTGTCAAAGACAACTGGAAATTCCAGCCGTCAATGCTCGTCTTTGTTCTTCTGGACTAGATGTCAGCTACAGCTCTGGAACTCGGTCTCAGCAGGCGGTAGGCGCACGAGCAATCTCGAGCGTGTCGCGTCGCGTTGCACTACATGTCAAGATGGTTTGAGCTATGCAAGGGCAATCTTACGAGAGGACGAATCAGGCACGAGCTAGACCATACAAAGGCAAGCGGCGATCTGACGTCGATCAAGATCTGAGCAACCATGACAAGGCACCACGCTGTACCGACTTGGTGTGCATGCAGCTCGTCATGGACATCGAACATCATCTACTGCGTCTTAGTGACATCACGCCGACCGTTATGGCTTGGGACACTGTGCTGTCGTCGCGAGGCTGGGAGGAGGCATACAAAGACTAGGTTGGAATCCCCTCTGCCACACTCCATTCATGAGTAAAGAGACCAGAACAGTCGTTTCGCGCAGCGAATAATATCAGGTCACTCTCGTAGGAACTCCATATTCAACTTACTCTATTACATCCTCTCACTCAATGCCTCCCAAGGGCAAGTACACTGACCCGGAGCTGAGGGATGAAGTCAAGGAAGAGATCAAGGAGAGCGACAAGGGCGGACAGCCGGGCCAGTGGAGTGCGCGCAAGGTACGCTTGACATTGCATTGTGTAGGCAAGGTCTGACTGTACCACAGGCACAAATGATGGCCAAAGAGTACAAGAACCGAGGTGGAGGCTACACTACTGATAAAGATCAGAAAGATGAGTCTCAGAAGAGCTTGGACCAGTGGGGCGAGGAAGAGTGGCAGACGAAGGAAGGCTCCGGCAGTGCCAAGCAGGAAGATGGCACTGAGAAGCGTTATCTACCCAAGAAGGCCTGGGAGAACATGACCGAGCAGGAGAAGGAGGAGACAGATCAAAAGAAGCAGGAAGAGAGTAAGAAGGGCAAGCAATATGTCCCCAACACTGACAAGGCCAATGAAAGCCGAAAGAAGGCTGCGCAAGAGAACGAGGAGAAGGATGACACTAGCAGATCTGATAAGGGTCAGAGCAATGGCCAGGAGCAGTCCAAAGACAAAACGCCCAAGAAGAGCCAAAGCAACCAGAAGAAAGGCAAGGAGGATGGGGAGAAAGATGGGGAGAAGGATGGGGAGAAGGACGGGGAGAAGGATGGGGAGAAGAACGACGACGACAATGGCAACCAAGCCGACAAGAATGGAACAGATCCCGAAGGAGAGGAAGATTACGTTGATGACGGCGAAGCGGACGCTGACATGGATGGGAACGAAGACGTCGAAGACGAAGCTGGAGCCGAAGACGACGATGTCGATGAGGATCAAGAGAACGGCCCTCAAGCTGGTGAGAAGCGCAAAGGCGGCAAGCAATCCCAGTCCAATGGCACAAACAAGAAGCAAAAGGCAAACTCTGGCAAGAGCAAGAGTAAGTCCAACACGGGTGATGGCACCGTTGGATCCAAGCACATGAAGGACGAAGCGCCAGCTCAGCAAGGCTCTGCCGATCGCCTGCCCACGGAAGGACAGGATGCCCATTGGAAGGCTCTGCCCGGCTTTGTTGACGGCAAGGTCGTCGAAGTGCTTACCGAGGGTAAAAAAGTTGATGGGAAAGACGTCAAGGCATCGGAGAACGACCCAAAGATTGTGCTGAAGTCGAATTCGAGCGGCAAGATCTGCGTGCACAAGCCGGAGGCTTGTTATTACGAGTAAATCAAGTGTTTTGGGTTTCTTCTTAATGTATAGTTTTGTATAGTAGAGAAGCATGTACAGATAGCCGTTTCGTCATATATACGCATTTATACTGCTCGATACAAGCGCGTTCTGTGGTCCGGCGCAGAGTACGACTAAACCGCATTCTTTACCAACCAGGCACCTCCTTCAACTTACACCACAGGCCACCTTTGGGCTTACTCGTCACACCACCCTTGATGTCAGGCTCCCCAGTAGCGAGGGGACTGCCTGCCTCAAACGTCGTCCCATAACGACCAACCCACGCTGCCAAAATGCACGCAAACTCAGCCTGAGCGAATTTTTGACCAATGCAGCTCCTCGGACCGTGGAGGAACGTCAAGAACGAATAATTCGACTCGGCACTACCTTTAGCATTGGCTTTCCCATCAGCGTTAAGCCACCTCTCTGGCTTGAATTCCATGGCGTCGTCACCCCATAGATGCTTTGAGGTGTTGATGGCCCAGGGGCATAGGATCACAGTCATACCCTTCGGAATTCGCTCGCCGGCGATGACGGTGTCGCGGTCGGCGATTCGCATTGTCATCGATACTGGTGCCCACAACCGCAGCACTTCCGAACATACTGCTTGCAGGTAGTGACATTCGTCAATCTGGCTGGCTGTAATGTCGTCGTTCAAGGTGGGAATCTTGGCTCGTATCTCGTCGCGGAGCTTCTGCTGGATGTCGGAGTGCCTGCAGAGCATGAGCATCGCCCAGATCATGGCTGTTGCTGTGGTTTCATGTCCTGCCACCTAAACAGAAGGACGTTAGCCATACCCGAACACCACCACGCAACGTCTCAGCGACTGCTAGTGAGCCGGGGGTACCGCGCACATGTCACGATGCCCTCTGCACTCTGGAGTTACTTACGAGAAAGGTCATCATTTGGTTCACGAGCTCTTCATCTTCGAAGCCGCCCGACTCGAGAGCTACAGAGAGAATGTCGACTTCTGTCCGGCCCTTTTCCGATTCTAGGGCTTGGTGCTTCTTCGCGATCAGATCGCGGCAGACTTGCTTGATGTAGGCATGTGCATCGTTCAATTCGTGGTTCCGCTTGATCGGAAGTCTGCTCACAAGCCAGAATGGGAGGAAGATTCCCATGAGCTGCAATATACGTCCAGTGGTGCCTGGGTTGAAAACGTCCCGGTACGTCCGATTCAACTTGTTGTCAGGATCCTGGAGCGAGTTGAAGTCCTGGCCCATGCCGCTGAGACCGATAATGTCAAGCGTAGCACGGCTCGACCAGCTGCCGACATCAACAGCACCGGCCTCATGCTGCTGCGGTGCTGCCGTCTCTGCATCTTTGTCCGACACATGCTTCTCTGAAACCGATTCGCCTGATTTTGACGCAGCGGCAAGGCATCTGACGAGCTCCCTCGACTTGTTCCAAAAGACTGGATAGATATCCTTTACGTGCCTGAAGGCAAACGCCGGCATGAGATTCTTTCGTTGTATCTTGTGCTCATCGCCTTCGGCAAGCAAGATGCCAATACCTAAGATTCTTCCCAGACCGTGGCGGAACTGCGGTGGCTTCACAAAGTCGTAATTCTTCGTGACTAGAACCTCTCCAAGAGCCGCCGGTGTAGTGATGAATACCCTTTCCCGAAACCAGACTGAGTATCTTATTAAGCCATTGTTGGGCACATTCTCTATCCAATCTCTCATAGGATACCCGGAAGGCTCTCTGAATATGCGCTTCGTCTGGCCCCATAGCCAATGTGGGTTTGGAGCTTGCGGTAAGTGGCGAATAGCGCTCACATAGCGAGGATAGACCAGAATGTTGTAAGCCTGGTATAGGAAGAATTGGATGAAGAAAAGGAACAGAGCTGTTTTGATAGTGCCAAAAGAGTATTGTGGTGCATACCACTGGAGTAGAATCGATGCGCCGTTTGCTACCGCGAGCATCTGCAAAGCTATGCGCATGCTTGTCGAAGTGTGTGCCCTCAGGGCAGAGTGGCGTGAAAGTGAGTATGAGGTCAAGGTGATGAAGAATGCGTTTCCCTACCTACGCCGAGTTATGAGCATATTGTAAACATCGTCCATCGTATGCATCACAAGGTGTTGCCTCCATCAGCAAACTTTGATTCGCCAGCTCGTTCAGTAAAGTGTGGTGGCTTGAAACATGACGCCTGCTTGATTGCCTGGGGAAACGGGGCCGGAGGCAGGAGTTGTGCCGGCTCCGATATACGCACAGCACGCCCCTACTGACCATATCTGTCGACATGTGATATTGTGGAGGTTCGTGAACACGAGAGCTCGTCATTAGACGGGCATCGGCGACAACGTACTTCGAGGTTTTGACGTATGACCTCTGCGGCCACCCTTCCACCGAAATCCGTTGAACACACTTCAGCAGGTATGCAAACATAAATGACTCTTGCTTGATGTCTTCAAACGCGCCCTACGAAGAGCGAGACGACTCTCGACCTTGCCAGACAAGTACCGAGTCTATAGATTGCCCTATTACACTATGAAGATTGCTCATCTAGTGAAACGATACGTAGTCAGGAACCATGAGCGCACGAGCAGGGCGCAGCAGATAATGGGACATATTGATACATTGGTCGCAGGCACTAGCTCGGTCGTGTTTTGGCAGTGTGGCAACCTTCTCTTCTGGTTCAGATGTCTTTTGGCGCGATTTTGAAGCCTTGTAAGAGCTTAGTGCTCGAGTGCCTATCACTGTCCGGGTCAATGAATCCACGGCAAGGCTGTCAGCTGCGTTCGTATGAGTATTACGGCATACTTCTCGTCTCTTAGTACTGACATCGAGATAAAAGCAATGGCACGGCGTCTTGAAAGCCGTTGACAGTCGAACTTTATTGTGTCCTTGGAGCATGATACGACACTGCCATCGTGCGAGGCGCATCAAGAAGACTCAGTTGTCCAGCAAACAAGGCTCGTGAAGGCTGAGACAACGACAATGGCGAGAATACGCGGCGAAGCACAATTATTTGCTGCGCCGAATCTATATGGTCGTGACCAGGCAAAGGAGAGTCGTGCGCTGGCTCACAGCATGCACGCGCGTGATCTGATCCTGTGCTTCTTGATATAAGCACTTCCTCCAGTCCTTGTTATCTTCAATCCAAGAACAACAAACATTGACGTCTCGGTCAACCCAGCAAGGAATAGGCTGACTCGTGGAAGAACAACATCCTTCCGCATCTTCGAGACTTCGAAGCGCAACAACAACATGGCTCCACAACCGGACACTCAGCAAAGTATTAGTGGTCCTTCAACCTCGACAGTACCTGCGCCCGGCCAAGCACCACATATTGCGCGCCACAAAGTGGTGATGAAATGGGAGAAAGAAAGCAAGATCAAGACCTGCAAGTGCAAGATCTGCGACGAGCGTGTCAAGAAGTTCTGCCACCGTTGCAAAAGCTGTGGCAGACGCATCTGCTCCGAGTGTAGTGATGAGGACGGTCGAAGCGCGCCACTCTTCAAGGAGATTGCTCGTGACTATTTGCAAGATGGTTGTTGGTGTGGCTTCAGATCGAACTTCAACTCGGCGTTCCGTGAACGCATAGGACAGACTCAGGCAGCTCGGTCAGTCGTAGCACCCGCGCCGCCGGCACAACGCAAGAAGAGGAAGCGAAAGCAGTCTGTCGAGACACAGGCTACGACCCAGCCTCTTGAATTTAACGAACCTGTACATTGGACTCGGGATGACACGCATGTCGAACACGTGCCTACAGTCCAGCTGGATTCGGCCACAGGACCATGCCTAGTCGCTCCCGCACACAGCGAACAGGAAAAGAAGCCAGTCGAGCCTTCGTCGCATGCTCAGAAAACTAGACCGCAGGGCAAGGTCGAAGCCTCATTGTCCGTTGACAGCCCGCCCGAGCAGCCAGTCGCAAAGAAGCTGGAGATTGCACCATCCGAAAATAATAACGCGGGAAAGACGTTGAAGACCGAGGTTGAGCAGCCCCTACTGGCGAACGTCCTGCCTGCTTTCGAACGTGGAGACGATGTGGCTCTTGTCGGATCGTCGGACAAGGTGAAGTCACCGAAGCCAGCTGAAACACAGTCCAAGAGAGTCAAGAGAGCATCAAGAAAGCCTCAAGCACATGATCCTGAGCAAATCCCAAACCGCAGCGCTTAAAAAGCTACCAGCTTGCGCAGGAAGCGGGTGAAGGAGCCAGAGCCGCAGAACATCGTCATCGTAGGAGCAGGTGTTATTGGCATGTTCATCGCGCTCGAGCTCGCCAAAAGAGCGTACGCCCATGGCAAAAAGCAGCGTATTACCGTTGTGGACATCAATGCCGCTCCATGCTCCTTGGCCTCAGGACAGTGTGCCGGCCTCCTCACAGTACGTGGTATGCCTGAGTCTTGGCTTCCTCTGGTCAACGCAGCGGCCCCGGTATGGGGTGATCTGACTGATTCTGAGGAATTCTGTAATGCCGTTGGATTTGGTCAAGAAGTCTTCACTATTGACGAGATTGGCGAGAAGCGCCGACATCGGACCACTTGGCTGCATGATTCCATCAGCAAGAATGTTGTATACGACGAGGACAGCCTGGGCGTGATCAACAGTGCGAAGCTAGCTATTTGGTTGAAGAGCCAATGCGAAGGTTATGGCGTAGACTTCCGCTTCGACACCCATCCTACCAAAGTCGACAGGGATCGACCGGGTATCATCACTGGTGTACGAGTCCAGACTGTCGATGTAGATGCTACCAGAGCGGAGACCCTGAAATGTTCTCATCTAGTGCTTGCGGCTGGACCATTTACCAAGGCACTCTTTCAACAGCTGTTTCCGAGCAGCGCTCTATGTCTCGACAACCACGTTCAGAGCACACAGTGGATGAAACTCTCGCAGGCCAGTCTCGCAGTGGAGCGCAAGGCGGCGGTCGTGATACAGGATGCTACAGCCGAGGCATGTGTAGCGTTCGCCGTCGATCCATCGAAACACACGATGAACGTGTCCTGCAGCTCTCCAAGCCTTGCTCGTGTCAACGCGCTAAAACAACGTGATGCTCTGGAGCGTCGTCAGGACAGCACTGCAATATTAAGCAAGCTCTCGACCAAGTACCTCAATTCGAGGAAAGTCGCTATCGACGACCAGAGCGCCATCGTGGCGCAAGGGTCAGCGTACGTTTGTACAGGCCCAAGCGGCGCGCCGGTACTTGGGCCAGTACGACCACAACTGCTTGCCACGAACAGTGGCTTGGTTGGTGGTGGCGTCATCTGGCTTTGCTACGGATTCGGCAATTTTGGGACGACAGTCGCTCCTGGCGTGGGTCGTGCGATTGCAGAGATGATGCATGGAAGCGCGCCAAATGTCGATCTCAGCGATTTCACAACTTAAGAAGAGCGTAGACTCAAGGCCAGGTTGGCGTCAGCTGCTATTCATGCGCCTCCAGTATGAATCGGCGGCAAGATGATATGGTTGCACCATGTCTCAAGACTGGTATGTAGATAGCCTTGGTGTTGTTTGGTGCTGTAGTTGATAGAAGATGTCAAGTACTTAGGTCCTTCAAGTGATATTCTGGCCGTTGACGTTCGGCGGCATCTGCCATTCCATGGGGTCCATCGGTATACTAGCCCAATCGTCTAGTCCGGTAAGTCCGCCTTCCGAGGTCGTGTTCATGTCTGAGATGAACTGCAACAGTTCAGCATCGATCTGCGCACCATCGGTGATCGGCGTATACATGATATTGCTGGTGTTGCCAGTCTCCAGCACACTGACGAAGGCTTGCGGCATAGTCGTTGTCGGAGCAGCACTGCCATTGAATGCGTAGCCGGATGTTGTGTTACTATGCTGTACAGACATGGCTTCTGCTGAAGGTGCGACACCTGCAGCGTTATGTGGCGAAGCACCTTTCGGAGAGTAGCCTTCGCTGCTGCTGGATTGTTCGACTATGCGAGGCCCCTCGAGTTCCATCGCGAAACTTGATGGCGTCCTATTAGCTGTATCGCCCTCAAATGGTTTGCCCTCTATTTGTCCAGCGGCATCATCTCTTCTTAGGTCGTAAATCGGCTGAGAGGCGTCGTATTGGCCTTGATCGATGATTTGAGGATTTAGACACCATTGTCGAAGTTTGAAGAGCAGAGCCAAGAAGATACTAGGTACGCGGCCGCGGTTCGACCCAACGATATTACGCACGTGAAGAATCGTTTTGTCCATGTAGCTCTCGACTTTCAAGCTGCTCTTGTCCAAGACTTGGCCGATCCTGGACTTCGGATGGGAAGCAGATAGACAAAGCTTGGCGAGAACGAATGCTGCAAACGAGATTCGGACATAGCTGAAGACTGGCAGACCACGGCAAGCGTCGACGTCCATCGCGAGGAATATGTTCAGTAGGGAGTGAGAGCTTGTGACACACTCTGCAATACATTCTGCGAGCACTTGCGTCGGGATCTGCTCCACATCTTCCTGAGCCCAGAGGTGGACGAGACCCCCCATTTGATATGGTGCCCGAAAATCCTCGGGACCATGGTCGAGATGGAGTGCAATCTCAAACAAGAATAGTCGTATTGTTTGATACATGACGAACAGACAGCTTGATCCGATTGTTTCAGGCACATTGACATACCACGCGGCGAGTCGCTTTTCGTATTCCTTGAGCATGAGCTGTGTCCGCAACTCGGTGATGGTCGCAATGTTTCCGATGTCATCGTAGCAGAATGACGTGCTAATCTCTTCTGCCAGTATGAGCAGCTTCACCCAGGCGACAAGTGTAGAGTCAGTGGGAAGCGCGTTAGCAGTCCGTTCGACATAGTCAACACATTCGCGGATATAGCTGTTGACGCGGAGCATGTTTGGCCGTCTCAAGCTCAATGAGACGCCCGCGCTGATAGTGTAGCATCCCAGGAACGTTCTCCGACTCTCGAGGCTCGCAGTGCTCGGGCTCGCCTCGTGAGATCGGGGAGTCATGCTCAAGTCTGGATTGCGGATGTCCTCGGCAGGATGTATCTGGCGGACTGAATGCTGTATATAGTCTCTTTTCTGCAACTGACTACGTTGCGTGGGTTGTCTAGAGCCAATGCCGATGTCCATAGCCATCGTGGCGGCCATGTGAATGTACTCGTAGTATTTGAGCTGTCCAAACTTACTGGGGGGATGGTACCATACCGCAGATATCAAGAGAGCCTGGACGAGCTCCAGACTCTTTTCAGACTGCATTAAAGTTCTGGTGGCATAGGCTTGCAACACCTCTTTGTCGAGCAGTGCCGATAGATCTGGATGCTCCTTTCCTGATGCAGCAGCGATGATTGCCAGAAAAAGAGCAGGTTTAGTGTAACGCATTTCCTCGGCAGTGATTGAAGGCGGGATGGCCACCAGCGGATAGTGAGGGAAGAGGTCGGTCTTATACGTCTCGAAGAGCTGCCGCGCAGTAGCCATACTGACCAGACCGCTATCGACTACATCCTTACCGTCGTTATGAGACTGAGGCACAGCTTTGGGAACCCATGTTGCGTGCTCGACAGGCTGCGTTCGTGGTGGACGAGCTTCTTCTGGCGGCGGCCCCTCACAATTACCTGCTTGACCCAGACGAGCGGCATCTGGGAGAGTGTCCTTGTACCAGAGCCCTACTGGCTGGGCTCTCGGTGCCTCCTGCTGTCGCTTGGTAGGACTCTCTGATCTTGCAGCTTCGTTCTTCTGCGCCAACGCCGCTCTCATCGCGCGCATTTCCTTTTCCAGCTCAGCGACCCGAGTGTCCGTCCTCTTCCGCTGCTTCCTCTTCTGCAATGGCGTAAAGACACACAGCCTTCCAGCTCTTGCGCACCTCTGACACACTTCCGAGTTAGCGTCGTCGAGGATGCATCGGACTTTTTGTGAGCGGCAGCCAGCACAAGCTCTGTGTGCCGGAACCTCTGGCGGCGACGAAGCCATGGCGTTTGGCTGTTGCGGTGCGGATTCAGTAGTGCTTCGAGGACGATAGCAATGGCAGAGTGCGCATTGGCACAAGCATGATGTAAGGACAGAACAGATCAAAACTTCAATCACAGCGCTTGAAGCCTACTGAGATGTCATTTATCGAAGCTGCTGACCTACCCAAGCTGTCGCGGCTTATATCATGTGGCTGTGCACACTCGTACAGGGCTGATACAAGGGCCACCGAGTTCCCATCGAGACGAAGGCTGGTTGGGGGGCCTTGTCATGGAAAGCCATGCTACTTTGCACGATCCAGAAACTCGTGAATCGTGAATGAGAGGAATCAACTCATATCTTCACAGTTTCATCTAGGTATCTTCTCTCTTCGCATCATGCACACAGTGCGCACTGCAGTAAAGCTATATCATACTGTCCAAATCCACGCCCCCTCCAGCGAGCGCCTTTGGCGCAAATCTTATCTTACTCGTCGTTTAGGCCCTCGCGCAGCAACGTGGGTATTTACCAGAACAAGTAAACCAGCCCAAGCATGAACCTCATGAATAACTAAGAACGCCGCCCCACATGCATCCGTCGCGCCCAGCAGTGCGCATCTCTCCTTGCGTAAACATCATCAAGCAAACTCCCGCCCAATGTTTGTCATATTGTCAAGACTCGACGCAGTCTTGTGGTCCTGTTTTTTCTCACTTCGGCCAGTTCCTGGAAATCCAGCAGGGAATCGAGCCGCAGGTCTAGACAATAATCGTCCTTCCTCGAACGGACGTCCTTAACTGTACTGTTCACCAATGATAAGGTATCGTGCACCATTCGACACCCGTATTAGCCGCGTCGGCCACGAACGATTGTAGGTCCACTCCAAGCGGAATGTCCACTTCGCTGTAATCGCAATGGACAAACTCACGATTGTCGAGTTTCTAGTGGTTGGACCTCGGACCATGGCAGTTGTCAATGCCAGTCTTCCTAGATGGCGCGGAACGATTGACATCAACCAGCTGGGTACCATCTACGAGCTTCGCACACTGACGGAGTTATGGTTGTTCGTGAAGGAAGGCGAGTTTTGCGCAGAAGGGAAATCCTGATATCTCGCAAGGTAAGCAAAATGTTCATCGAAGGAGTGGGGTATATCGAGATGGGACGTATTGTGCGACCACGGAACACCTCGTTGTTGCCATTGCCCAGTGCACAACTCTTCCGCTCAGCACATTGTCAGGCTGGCTAAAGGGCTGTGTCACGTATGACGGAGGCTGCATCTCGTCCCTTTGGTCTCGGACCATGTAGATGTAGCTTGATGCCACTCACCTTTCGCTTCTGCCGCTTTGCACTGTCTCGCCCACCGGTGCTGTAGCCATCGTCATCATACCCTTGATCGTAGCCCTCGAAACTACTGTCTTGGTACGACCGCTTCTTGCCAGATCGTTCCGGTCTCGCGACGTTTCCAGGAGATGCTGGTGCGGATGCGCGGACGGAAGCTGCAGGAGCTGTTTTCGAAATAGCGCTTCCGGCCGCTGGCTTGACGGAGGGCGTCGTGTTCACTTTGGTGCCTGCACCAGTGGACTGCTCGTCCAGTCCTAGCATGTTCTGCCACTCTTTGTGCATCTGCGCCGGTAGACGTCCTGGGAAAAACTGAAATGCGGCATCCAGCTTCGAGGACAAATCTCTTTCTGCGTCGGGGTTGCCCAGCTGCTTTCCCGAGTCTCGCGTTTGGGTTTCCCACAACGATTGACCGGGCTGTACTTCTTCGTCCCAAAGTGGATCTAGCAAGCCTTGAAGCTCGTTCTGGTTCGCTTGCGCCTTGTTACGCCCGGCGAAGCCTAAACTTTTCACCTTGTTCTCGTACGACTTTCGTAGCTTGTTGATCTTCTCGCCTGTAATAGGGTCACGTCTTGCCACCGATGCCTGAATCCGCTGCAAGCCATAGAGCTGTATGAGATTCTGCGACGGGTGCGGCCGTGAAGGCGCTATAGCTGTGATGGTAAGAACGTTTAGCAGAGCACAGCATTGTCACGTGCTGCACAAAGAATGACTTACGTGTGGTGTGCAGCTTATGGAGCGCCGGTGCATTGGGCGCCACGTTCATAGCCGAGTCCTCAGTGCTTCGTTGTCGCTCGTGGTCGGTCCTTCTGTGCCCAGCCTCCCTTGTCACATCATCTGCTTCCACACCTTCACGCCTGTCGCTCATCTCTGCGTCGCCATCGCCATCCCGCCGTGTCTCTGAATAGCCCTCAGATGCCGGTGTTTCACGCCCACTCTCGCCTCCGCCTTCGCTGCCAACTCCTCGCCCAGCCATGTGACCTTGAAACCCTGCGGTGCTTGGCGGCGAAGGAAAGTTTCCACTCGTGTGCTGTATCTGTGACTGTGATTGCCATGATGGAGACATCCGAACTGACGGCGGTGGTGTGAAGGGTCTTTGTGCCGTCTTTGTTTCGGCAGTGATGGGTGGTGACGCGGGCGAGTATGATCCTGATGTGCGCTGGCGTTTCGGCGATCGTTCTCCGTCCAGAGACGACATTGGGCAGTCTTGTGTCGCTGGTGCCGTAGTGTAGGAGATACTGGTGGTAATAATGTCTGCGCAGATGAGGCCTCGTCGGCGCAGGCCGCTCTCGCTCCGCGAATCTACGGCGAACCCAGTCCTCCGCTCGACATCCAGAAAGCGCCGGTGTCCAGATCCAGGAGCGTGGTGCTTTGGTGGGGTGTAATCGGGATATGGCGGTGGAAACGCACGCGGCGGTGGTCGACGTCGGGGTGAGGTTGGTGGTGTAGAAGACGTATGAAGCCCGTCGGAAGGTGGATCGGCTAGTCCGAGCGACAATTGAGCCCGGCGCTTTGGCCTCGAACCTTAGCGCTAATTGATAAACGAGCTTAGCGCGGAACGTCCACGAGCGATGTTCACCGTTGGAACAACAATAAATAATGACAACAATTGTGATGCAATGGCAAGCAGCCTTCACCACGTGAAGTGACTTACGTGCTCTACGATGGCAGACGAGATCGAAGACGATGGGCCTCGGGCTGGCGACTCGTCCTCGTATCTCTCGCGAGCCGCCACATCCATCCGGAACTCGACACATGCATCTGCTTCGAGACAGCCCGGCCAGACATCATCAAGACCTCAGCCTCAGCCTGGTTTAGATCGCCAAAGCGGCGCTCCTGGACCGTCGAAGATAGGTGTCGTTCAGCCCAAACCACAGGCGCTGGCGAAGCGATCTGGACCAGCCTCCATTATCGTGTCGCCACGTCAGAAGGGCAACCCTGTGCTTGACAAGATCAAGTCCATGCCATGGGAATATGGCGACATCCCGGCCGATTACATCCTTGGCCTCACGACCTGCTGTCTTTTCCTGAGTTTGAAGTACCACCGTCTGCATCCAGAGTATATCTACAATCGCATCAAGTCTCTTCAAGGCAAGTATGCTCTGCGCATTGTCCTCTGCATGGTGGACATTCAGAATCACGAAGAGAGCTTAAAGGAGCTCAGTAAAACGAGCGTTATCAACAACGTCACTATTGTGCTCTGCTGGTCTGCTTCGGAGGGTGCACGGTACTTGGAGCTCTTCAAGACCTACGAAAATGCAGCGCCTACTTCGATCAAGCAGCACCAATCTACGGCCTACAGCGATCGAATGGTGGATTTTGTGACCACTCCACGCTCGATCAACAAGACTGACGCTGTCTCGCTGGTGTCACAATTTGGCACGTTGCGGACGGCAGTGAACGCGAGACACGAAGATGTAGCTACGATTGCTGGCTGGGGCGAAAAGAAAGTACAGCAGTGGTGCCATAGCGTTCGTGAGCCATTCCGAATACAACGCACTGGTAAGCGAGGTTTGAATCTCGAGAACCTTGTGGGCAGTCAGCCAGTGTCAAGAGCTCCAACATTGTCTCGAGACGTGACTAGGGCAGACAGCGATGCACCTGCCGACACACCTGATGCTGAGGACAGCCTGTTCGTTCCGCAGCGAGAAAATTCATTGCCCAGCCGGCCAGTCACTTCTGGAGCCGATGCTGCTCAGGGACCCTCATCGCGATTGGCCGAACACATGGCTGATGGACCCGATACAATGACTGCAGCGCCGGTCCTAGCGAAGAGAGTCGTAACTGAGTCTAACACTGCAGCTGAAGAGGCACCAAAGAAGCGCAAGCAGGACTACGATCCTCTCAGTGATGGTGTCATGGCGGCATTGAGCAAACTCAGGAAGACATGAACATGTTGTGCTCTGGAGGTCACAATGAGACCATCTTATTGCACCGGCTCCTCAACCTAGCGCATCAGACGTGGGCTCGAAGAGCACTCTCGAGACAAGATGCCCAGAAGCACAGCTTTGGGCTTCACGCTATACGCTGGGTGGTCATGACTTACGAGATCGATGGCGTCTACGCAGGGAACCACGCTACCTACGCACTTGATCGACTTCCCTCCTGTTACTGGATCAATCCAAGCCGCATTGCGGTCCCGTCAAGTAGCCGACCAGGACGGGCCACGGAGGGCCACACTATACAGAACAATGTGCCTACTTCGTAGCCACCAGATGCAGCTCGTTTTCCGGGGCCGAGGAGGGGTTCCATTGCAGCGAATGTCCAGGCGAGTGATACGATAGCGCCATCTTGGTGGTGTCACGATAGCCTGCGGGTGTTGCTACGTCGCAGATGTCTAGGAAGGAGTCGAGGTAGCATCGCACGTCGTCGCGCTATGACCAAGTCGTGTCTAAATAAGCTCGTCCGCCGGAACGGCAGCGCGGCATGTGAACAGAACATCAAATCAAGTCTGCTATGAGCTAGCAGAGCGACACCTCGTCCTTCCTCAAAGAAATGGGATAGACTGGCAGTACAGGCATCTTTTTGGTGATAGCTTAGCGAAGCTTACCAGGTATCGCGGGAGCACTATGATATGATCGACATATAACTCGCGCTTTCCCAATCAACTCAGCCTCTACGACATCGAACATCGCCAGTCCAGCTCGGACGATTGAACCAGCCCGTGTCCAAGTATACACACATTTACGTAACCTTCCACCTGTTCGAAATCCTAGTTGTCGATCTGACCATGGATTGCGGCGGCTCATATCCACCGTACAATCTCAATGCATACACTGCTCCACAACCATCCATTGGCATATACGCATTAGAAACCACCTCTAGCTAAGAACGGGATGCAGCTTGCGAACGCCGTAAGGCCCATTCGTGCTTCTGTCACATGGCTGCATTGCCCTGATGGTAGGTCGAGCTGAGAGGCGAATCCAGGAGCCTGCTAATTCCCTTTTCGCAGTAGGACAAACGCAACGGCCACAGGAGAACAGCAAGAACAGAAGTCCCTGATGATTCCGTTAGGTATGCTTTGACATAGTCCGAGGACCTAGATGGGCCACGGCCGGCGTTTCGAAAGTTTGGCCTCGTAGTCAAGCAACTCATCGTGCATACGTAGTGGATCTTCCAACAAAGTCCCGATACCTTTCTCACAGATAGTCCTTCTTCTTAGCTGTCCTTGTGTACTGGTTCATGTGCCATTCCACATCGCCCTGCTTATTCTCCAAAGTGCCCTGCCGAATCTCGAAAAGCCGCATTGTCATTCGCGGTCCCACTTCCGCCAGCTCCACACTTTGGTAGCCTGTCTTGACGAACACATGATGTCTGACCTCGATGCTGTCCTCAATGTTCTTGAAGGTAACCACTCTTGTGCCCAGCTGTGTGGAGACCTCTCGTGGTGGGAACAGATGCTGCAGGATCTTGACCACCCGCTTGCCCAGTTGTGTGGTGAAGCCTTCAAAGATGAGGTGGGGATAGGACTCGCTGACGGTGCCTCTTGACGAGTTGGGGATATCATGGCGCAGCATGACATTATGCAGACTGAACGATGCTGTAGGGCCATGTGGGAAATGTGAGACGGTCATGGCTGTGGGCGTGCCTCGATGCTCGTGCAGGAGGATCATGTCGGTAACGCCGTTCGCTTTCGCAGAGTCGGTCAAGTTCGGCAGGATCATGTTACCGCGGTTGATGCGAGTGCTCGTCGGGAGCAGCAGCTTGATCTCTTTGGAGAAAGTCGCAAGTCTGCTGCTGGGGTCTCGGGAGGTGGTGATCAAGGGTCGCGGGTCCACGACGCCGGACAGATAGCTGTATTCGTCATCCAGGTCCAGCTCGTCCTGTGCCGTGCGATCTGCGCGCGAGTCGTCATACTTGTAGTCCTTCTGCAGCTGCTTGTCGTTGGCGATGCTGGCGTCCAGCGGCTTGCCTGAAGCGAGCGACGCCTTGAGCTTTGCGCGCTTCTCCGAGATCTCGGCATCTCGCAGCGTGAGAGCACGCCGGTAGAGGTAGTCGCGCCGTTCACGCGCCTGCCTGCGAATCATGTTTGCTGCAGGTGGTGAAGAGAAAGAAGTTGCGATCCAGAATTGTATGCAGATACAGAGAGATTCTTGGAGACGGAATTTCTATCTAGCGAGCATCGGCTCCAGGTGGACCGGACCCTCTAGGTTCTACAGCTCCACGCCAAAAAGGCACGAACGAACCAAGCAACCAGCGTTTTCCTCTCTCCACGTCGCAACACGCACGAGGCACGCCACGCCTGGTCTGCCTGCACACCACCGCCGAAAGGCCGGCAAACTACGCGCGACGGCAGTCTTCTGGCGACCATCTGTACTGAGGGAGGAACCTCACCAATCCTGGCCTCAGCGCCACTCTCATTCCTAAACTCCGCTCACCACCCATCGACGTCAACATGGCGGCCACAGCGATGGAGGGCGCCTTCACCCAGGCGCCCAACCATCTCGTGGGCGACTCGGCGTCTGCCATTCGCGAGGGCGACGATATCTCGACACTCGGTGCCGGCGAGAGTGCACTCGACAGCGAATACGGCCGCACCAACCTCAACGGGGGACCGCGTCGGAGGCCGGGCGGCGACGATGATGAGGGAGAGGCATTTGACGATGATGATGCAGAGTCGGTAGCAAGTCACGCGGTCAACGGCACAAACGGCGTGCCTGCTCCAGGTCAAGAGGAGGAGGTCGAGCTGCCCGCACATGCTTGCGCTTATTGCGGCATCCACAACCCAGGCTCCGTCGTCAAGTGCCTGTCGTGCTCCAAGTGGTTCTGCTCTGCCCGTGGTAATACCTCGAGCAGTCACATCATCAACCACTTGGTGCGCGCCCGACACAAGGAGGTCCAGCTTCATCCATCCTCGCCGTTGGGAGACACCACGCTAGAATGCTACAACTGCGGCACCAAGAATGTCTTCCTCCTCGGTTTCATTCCGGCCAAGAGCGACACGGTCGTCGTGCTCCTCTGTCGCCAGCCATGTGCTGCAATGCCAAGCAGCAAGGATATGAACTGGGACACCTCCAAGTGGCAGCCGCTCATCGAAGACCGCTCTTTTCTCCCTTGGCTCGTCAATGCACCCACCGACCAAGAGCAGATGCGTGCTCGTCACCTCCCACCACAGGTCATCGCGAAATTGGAGGAGATGTGGAAGGAGAACAGCAGTGCCACGATCCAGGATCTCGAGAAGAATGCCGGCATCGATGATGAGCCTGCGCCAGTAGTGCTGCGCTATGATGATGCGTACCAGTATCAGAATGTCTTCGGACCTCTGGTCAAGATTGAGGCAGACTACGATCGCAAGTTGAAGGAAGCCCAGAGCCAGGACAACCTGATTGTTCGCTGGGACTTTGGTTTGAACAACAAGCACCTTGCCTCATTCGTGTTGCCAAAGCTCGAGCTCGGCGACGTCAAGCTGGCTGTCGGTGACGAGATGCGCTTACGCTACACTGGTGAGCTGCGACCACACTGGGAGGGCGTTGGCTATGTCATCAAGATTCCAAACAACCAGAGCGACGAAGTCACCATCGAGTTGCGCTCTAGAGGAGATCACAAGTCGGTGCCAACCGAATGCACTCACAACTTTACTGCGGACTATGTCTGGAAGGCGACGTCGTTTGACCGCATGCAGCATGCCATGAAAACTTTTGCGATCGATGAAATGTCCGTTTCTGGCTACATCTTCCACCGTCTTTTGGGTCACGAAGTCGCAGCAGCGCCGATGAAGGTACAACTGCCTCGGAAGTTCAGCGTGCCTAATCTGCCAGATCTCAACAGCTCACAAATTCAGGCCGTCAAGTCAGTCTTGCAAAAGCCTCTCAGTTTGATCCAAGGTCCACCGGGTACCGGAAAGACTGTTACATCAGCAACCATCATCTACCATTTGTCAAAGATCAACGGTGGTCAAGTACTTGTCTGCGCCCCATCAAACGTTGCTGTCGATCAGCTTTGCGAGCGCATTCACATTACTGGTCTAAAGGTCGTCCGCGTTACAGCCAAGTCCCGCGAGGATGTCGAGTCCAACGTTGGCTTCCTCTCGCTTCACAGACAGGTGCAGATGAACGACACCAACGTCGAGCTCAACAAGCTTAATCACCTCAAGGCTGAGCTCGGAGAACTCAACAGTCAGGACGAGAAGAAGTTCAAGACCTTGACACGCGCAGCTGAGCGAGAGATCCTGCAAAACGCAGATGTCATCTGCTGTACTTGTGTGGGTGCCGGCGATCCAAGACTGGCCAAGCTCAAGTTCCGCACTGTTCTGATCGACGAGAGTACACAGTCCGCAGAGCCAGAGTGCATGATCCCACTGGTCCTCGGCTGCAAGCAGATTGTTCTTGTTGGTGATCACCAGCAGCTCGGCCCTGTCATCATGAACAAGAAGGCAGCAAAGGCAGGTCTGAACCAGTCTTTATTCGAGCGACTGGTCATTCTGGGCTGCGCCCCCATCCGTCTGCAGGTGCAGTATCGTATGCATCCCTGCCTGTCCGAGTTCCCCTCGAACATGTTCTACGAAGGCTCGCTGCAGAACGGCATTACGATGCAGCAGCGGCTGAGGAAGGACGTTGATTTCCCATGGCCAGTGGCCGACTCACCCATGATGTTCTGGTCTAATCTTGGCAACGAAGAGATTAGCGCCTCCGGAACTTCATACCTCAACAGGACCGAAGCCCAGAACGTCGAAAAGATCGTGACTCGCTTTTTCAAGGCTGGTGTCAGTCCTTCAGCGATTGGTATAATCACTCCGTACGAAGGTCAGCGCTCCTACGTCGTGCAGAGTATGCAGCAGACTGGTACCTTCAAAAAGGAGCACTACAAGGAGATTGAGGTGGCGTCAGTGGACGCCTTCCAAGGTCGTGAGAAGGACTTCATCGTGCTTTCTTGCGTGCGAAGCAACGATCACCAAGGCATTGGTTTTCTTAGTGATCCACGACGTCTCAACGTTGCGCTAACTCGTGCGAAATATGGCTTGGTTATCCTCGGCAACCCGAAGGTGCTCAGCAAGCACCCACTGTGGCACTATCTGTTGCTGCACTTCAAGGAGCGCAACTGCCTTGTGGAGGGACCGCTGAACAACTTGCAAGTCTCTTTGCTACAGTTCAGCCGACCAAAGACTTCTTACCGCGGTCCTCAGCGCTACCAGATGGCTTACCAGCACGCCAACCATATGGCGGCAGCGACGGGTAGCCGAATGAACGGTGGTCGTCGTGATGGTCCTACTGGAGGTGATGGTAGCGTCGTTGGCTATATTCCAGATGACATCTCATCAGTGCACTCTTCTGCATTGGGTGGTGCAGCTCTTCCGAGTCAGTATCCTCCCATGTTCCAAGGCTTCCAAGAGTCGTGGCCAACTCTATCCGGTGGTCAACGTAACGGCCCAATGGTTGACAAGGCTCACGCTCCACCAGAGTCAGTTGCTGGCGAGAGTGTGGCTGCAAGCGAGGTCACGGATGTCACCACCAATGGCACCAGCAAGCCTGGCCAAGGAGGCGTAAGTCTGGCTGGTCTGAGCATCAATGATCTTAACAAGCAGGCATCGCTCTCCCAGTCCGACAAGCTCCGCCGTTACGTTGAAGGTCAAGGCCAGACCCAACCACCGATTGGTGCTGGGCGCGGCCGTCCACATTTGGATGAGGATGCCCAATCTGTCAGCACTTCATTCGCAAGCCAAGTTGGAGGCGTAGGTGGCTACGACTGATTGTTTTCATTCTGATCTGGACATGAGTTCAGATGAACTTTGCTTGATGAGACACAATGTGCTATTGTATGCGACATGATGAACCGCTACATCAAGGCCCGGCCCAGTCACAGGACGACCACAATCCTCAGAGAGCTCGACGTGCGTCTTCTCATGCCACCGACCGAGGAACGAAGTCGAAACATGCAACCAGGAGTTCGCTACAGCACGGCTTCTGTTCAGGCGAACGATCGCATTGACGACTAGACCACCGCCCTTCACCTTCCACGACAAAGTGTAGTGGTGCCGATCATGCCTTGCAACAGCTTAGAGAGCACCACGTTCGCACCACGTTCGCCTCACCGAGCACGATCATCGTTCAAGCTTATCGGGTTCTGTGAGGTCACGTTGCGACGCGCATGTCAGTCAGCATGTTCAAGCCGCGCCGCTTCAGGCTAGTGGGTTAGTATGTTATGCGTTGGACGGCTCGATCACTCGTTATGGTTCGAGCATCAAGTACAACAACAATGGAGGAGGCGAATAGAACCAACCGTAGACTCTCATTCAATGAAATATACTCTTCTGGGCAGGCGGTCGTAGACTGTCGTGCTCAGAGGAGGCCAAAGATGACGTCTTCCCAGTTTGCTCTTTCCCGTGATCTCTGCGCCACACTGACGGAGCTGAATGCCTGTGTAGCGGGTCATAGCTTGGATGAACCCTGGGAATGATCTGCAGGCACGCACGCGTTGTAATGTGGCTTCGCTCGAGCTGACGTCTTTTTGCTTGGGAAGCCACGACAACAGCGCAGCAACAGCCACGAGACCATGAACACCGCCATTCTCGTCACAATGAACGCCTCCAAGAGACTCTCGCAGTGATCGAAACTACCATCATCTCCACAACTGGAAACATCCCGGCTCCACGAAACATCCAACGGCGCAATCCTGTGCAACCAAAAACCCTCTCCAAGCAACCACCCGCAGCAAACGAGACAAAATGCCAGGCTTGCGGCAAGCCCAGGCGTTCCGCGACAATGCCCCCATCAGCGAGCGCGAGAGAGTACTCAAACCGTACCTCCCACGCGAAGTTAACATGTCGAAGCGGCCCTCGTCGTCCAGCTCAAGCGCCAACAATGGCCCTCGCTTCCACCACCGCCAGCGCGTCCGCCCGGCCATGCGACACATTGTCTACACTCTGCTGTTCAACTTGATCCACATCATCTTCAGTGTCTATGTGAGGTGCAGGCAGATCTACCACGCGTTGCTGGACCGCGCGTTTGCGGTGCTGTATTATCATCACAGGACGCCCGAGTTGATTACGAGGGATGTTGCGGGGCTGAGTCGGGTGCCGAAGCATTTGAGTGTGATCTTGGAGGTCAAGGATGGGAAGGATGGGTTGGAGGGCGTGGTGGGGGACGTGTGTGAGCTGGCGGCTTGGAGTGCGAGTGCGGGTGTTGGGATCTTAAGTGTCTATGAAAAGAGGGGTAAGAAGATTCGCGACCCGCGGTAAGGGGTACCGTGCTAAGAGGTTTACAGGTATCTTGAAGTCGAGTCTACCACATCTTCACCGACGCATCACGAGGACTTTGACGAGCTACTACGGCAACAACAACACCAGCAAACCTACCATCTCCCTCCGCTCGCCGAACCAGCCTTCTTACAGTCCTCCAGACTCGCCAGAGCTTACCAACGGTTCTCCGTCACCGCATCACCTCACGATCCTCCTCCTCGACGCAACAGATGGCCGCCAGACTCTCGTCGATCTCACAAAGACCCTAGCAGAGATGTCTCAGCACGGCAAGCTCTCGCCCTCCGACATCAGCCAAGAATTGATTGATGCGGAGATTACCGAAAGTGTCATGGGCGAGCCGGATCTACTGATCTGTTTTGGCGAAAGAGTCGTTCTGGAGGGATACCCGCCCTGGCAGATTCGTCTGACTGAGATCTTCTACGCACAAGACAATGGTGGTGGTGTAGGATATCAGGTCTTCTTAAGGGCTCTTTACCGTTACGCAAAGGCTGAGTTCAGGCTTGGCAGGTAGTGGATGGAGCTGTGTGTATTGTTTCTCTGTGCTCTGATTAGGGATACCCTAAGCGAACCATAGACTAGAAATGACGTGCACTTCCATTTTGCATGATCATATGAAACCTGAATGAATCACGCATGAGCCGAGGAGAATGAGCACAGGACGCAAGGGTCAGTTCGATGGTTCTAGATAGCGTTCGAGCCGGTCTGTAAATTATAGTGCGAAGCTCCCGTATGCAATAAGAATCACTATCCCAACGGCACTCCGCAGTACGCTCGCAGCACTGTCGTGCGTCGCGGGTGTAGCTGAGCTGCCGGACGAACCGGTACTGTTGCCTGTCAACGTGCCATTTCCATGAGCTGTCGACGTGATGTTGCAAGCTACGAGCCAGTCGTTGAGATTCATATGCTTGATAACCGTAGAGAAGCCCTCAGCAGTGGGATTCGTGCAAATCTTGTCGACATCTTTCCCAGAAGGAATCGAGTCGTCTTCCTTGGTATATTCAATCCCAAAGACCGGCTTATTCGCGTCGATGAATGGTCTGAACTGATCGCACTCGTCGTTCTCCTGGCATTGCTCGTTGACTTGGAAATCGACCACGTCCAGGACACGGTCGACAATGGACCCAGCGTTTTTCAGACCTATGGCCAGGTTCCGCTTGTGCGCTTCTGTGGCGAGGAAGTGGATGTAGTCCACCGCGTCGTCTTCTGTGAGGCCGAGACCATTTTCGTTGTCGTAGGCGTCGACGTTGTCGGGGTCGATGGCGTCGCAGCCTTTCTTCACGGCTAGGTCCATGCGCTCGCCCATGATGCGGCGAACATTGTCGGATTTGGTGTTGACCCACCACTCTCCTTTCCAGCCCTTGAGAGGTTTGCCGATGTCAGTGGTTTTGTTAAACTCATTTGCGTCCGATCGCCAGTCTTCGAATGAGCCGGCGGAGAGGTAGCAGATGGTTTTGTAGCCGGAAGATTTGAGATATGACCAGGTGGACTCGTTGTTGCTGTAGAGATCGCCGTCTATAGCTTCGATGCCGGCTGGGTAGGGAGCTTTGAGATTTTCAGAGAGAACGATTTGCCATGGTGTTCCTGCTTCGGGCTTCCAGTAGTCGGCTAGGGTCGGGGTGGCGATAACAGCCAGCGAGGTCAGTACTGAAAGCTGCATCGTGGGAGACGAGGTGTTAATCGGGTATCTTATGGTATGCTGCTAACCTGAGGGGTTCTGATTTCAACCTAAGTAGTCTGTAGATTCATCTTGGTCATGTTTTTGCTTTGACCATCTCGTTTGGTGCTCTATCTTCAGCACGTTCAAAAAGCTCTCCTTACGCATGATGGATTGACTCAGAAAGAACCGCAGCAAACAAGCTCTTGTTCTCAGCCAGCCGCTGGAGGCTGAGATTGGATGTTGGTGGTATGCCGTGGCGGCCTTGCTTCATTGACCAACTCTAAGGTTCTGGACTCGGTGCCGGCAGTCGTGCTTGTCCTTGTTCGTGGTCCGAGAGCACGTGATGTTGATCACACAGCCACTATTCGTTCTGCTCTTATGATCAGTCACAAACATCGGATCATCAACACTCGATAAAGCTCAGGGGGCAACATCAAGCTATACCACGGCCATGATATTTTTTCACCAATGGCCAGCGGGACTCTTCACTCATCCATGGCGGATGAGGACCACTATTGGCTGCCCGTACGAGCTGCGGCTGACTGATCCTCTCCAGAACGTTGACTCTCCAAGTAGCGGCCGCAGTAGCAGTATGGAAAGTATGGAAACAGTAAGAACTGCGCCCCAAGCCGTCGTTGCCATCTGCGGTAAGCGAATACAATTCCGCACATTCTGTCTGATGGCCTCTATACAGCAGCTTCCACAAACCATGGCCACAGCAGACCTGCAGCGTCTCCAACATCTGGTCTTTACACCTGCACGCCTTCTATGCCAGTCATTCGACCGACAAACGAGCTGAATGAGCTTGAACAGCGTTCACCTGAGCTGAAGCAAAAGATCATTCGCGCGAGGTCGTTCAGCAGTCAAGAAGTTTCGCGGCTTGACCATGACGATTCCTATCGTACGCAAGAGGAGAAAGTGTCCTACGACGCGTTCAGGATGTAAACCCTGCCGTTAGTCCTGAAAGATGTTCCTACCCGGTGGGATAAGCATGCACCGATCTCCTGCGTTGTAGCCACAATGCTGTAGTAGTCGCCGCCTCAAGATCGGTCGCTGACATGAGGCGCATCCTTGGCTATCCTTATACTTGGCCGAGGTGGGCGACGCATATTAATCCAATGCACGAAGCCATCGCATCTCTCCCATTTCATAACCCATGAGCTAATACATGTGCAGGAGCCCGCCACGTGAAGTGTCATGAGTCTGGCTTACCATGTCAAAGATGCGTGAAAGCAGGTCGCGTCTGTGAGGATTATGAATGTGCCCACGAAAACTTCAGGTGTTAGAGGCTTTCAGACCGCGATACGCCCAAAGATATGCCTCCCTCCACCGGCACAATCAACACCTTCTCCATGCTCGCTGCCACATACTATCCGGGCGATATCTACCGACATGGACATAGCAGAGAGCTTCGCTTTCGACTTCTTTGATCCTGAGGCCGGCACTCAGCTATCGAGAACTTCGCTCGACTGGAAGAGGGTTGCACTGCAAGCCAGCTATAGTGAGCCAAGCCTAGCTCACGCTGCAATGACCATTGGGTTTCTGATACCATAACTTCAGCACTCTTGATTCGCCATCCAGGATCCCATGCTCTGGTATCGACAACTATGGACTCGCGCTCCGGCATAACAACAGGTCAATATGCCATACTGCTCGATACATAGAGAATTTGAATATTGATCAAGGATATGCCAGCGTGGAGGTCACCTTACTGCTTTCGCTGCACTACTTCTCTTTTGAAGTGCTGTCATGAGAGGATATGCGCGCCTGTGCTCACTTGCGGACAGGAATTCGCGTGCTATACGAGAAAGTACGCGATGTTTTATCGATCACCTTCAGTTACAGACGAGTGGTGATAATGCGTCCCACACCGAGATGGATCTCCTGTTGAACACTTTCGTCCGAGTGGACGGTGATCCCAGTGTCGACTACTGCCCAAGCGTTCCAGGACTACACACTAACACAGAGTTAGCACTTACCGATGAGTATAAACCATACCTCCACGCAATCGTTACTTAAAGCTCTCCGCATTTCTTCTCCTCGCTCGGATGAGCGGCAGTGCATCTCAAGGGAGTAGAATGGACAATTTTCGATATCTTGTCTGGCCTGGACAAGTTTTATGACCGGCCTGAAGTAGATCTCAGCTGGGATACTTCAGCACTAGCTCGCGAGGAGCTATTCTGCCTCCAGTGCCTTATCGCGTCATCTTCCGTCACATCTCCATCCGGAGCTGAACGAGCGCATGGAGGTGGCGATGAGGAAGCTGAAGGCATGGTGAAGGGCGTGGGCGATGTTGCGGTATCGAGAGGAAGATGCAGCTCGGCGGCTCAGGTCACAGATCAAGTGTCTTGATCTCGGGATCGAAGCTTGCAGGTGGAAGGACCAGAATGGGATGATGAGTGATCGTTTTGACAAAGAGCAACCCCATGTACTCGTTTGTCAGAACATCTCCCGATGTGCCGAAGAAGACGACCGCGACGAGAAAGCCAAGCTTCTGCGTGGGCACAACACTCACTACAAATATCGCTGGCGATGCGCTGCGCTGATACGCAAGATAAATCTTCGGGGTATCACTGGAGCTTGAACAGACCCCGAAAAGTCTATGGGCAGCTCACAATTTCGTCCAGGGGCAGCTCCAATTCTTAGTCATATTTCAAAATTTGATTAGCCATCTAGCAATCCAAAATGCGCATGTTCGACCGCCAAGGGCCAATAGCATCTATGCTTTCTGTAGCCGAAGCAAACTTGGGAGGGACCCACGGTAGGAGGGGCCCGAAGTGAGGGAGGATCTCGTGGGAGGACCCAAGTGCAGCTGAGGGCTGGGGGTGGGTATTCCCCATTTGATGGCAATTGATTGCTTAGTCAGAATGTGAGCTGCGCCTAGACGAAATCGTGAGCTGCCCATAGACTTTCGGGGTCAAGGCAGGGCAGAAGTCCGGACGAAAGCTGCTCATTCCTGAGGAGGCTCGTGCCATCGAGATCGAGAGTTTCCGCATCAAGGCTGCGCAGAGTTCTGGAAGTAGCATAGTCGCAGGCTCCGAAGTAATATAAAACTCCATGAAGCAATTTTCGCGGCGCGGAGGAATGCATGATGGCCAGTTTACATGACCAAACCCTCTCCAGGAGAGGTGGCTACCTGTGCGAGGACTCAGATGTCTTCAACTCGCGACGATGGAAACGTCGCGGCGCAGAGATCGCTTAGCTTCGATCGTAATCCGCTCTGTTCCTTATTGTAGGCGACCGGAGGTCTGAAGAAGCCTGTCGAACACTACCGATTGTGTTTCAAGGCCTTGACAGTACGACGCGCGCACTATCAATCCCTTACAACACCGTGGTCTGCAGTTAATATTGTGGTCAAAGAGGCGAATCAGACTTGAGCCTAGGGTAGTCTTTGCACCGTAAATTGCGAGCATCAAAGCGCACGCTTACTCGCACATGTTCAGATCGCTGTCATTCGTATGTAGTGCAACTGCCATACGTACCGTCAGCCACTCAAGCAGACCTTGCTGCATGACCATGCAGGCCCCTTCGGTCGCCTGTCGTTGGTGATACCACAGCTCATCCGCAGACCGGCTTGCAAAGATTTCTCGGCTAGGGCACCTTCCATCGCGATATTCCGTAACCGCGTCTGGCAACGGAGCGTAGACTCGACCTGATTTGATGCGTTTGTTCACGAATGAAAAGAGCTGGTCAAGTTAACTCGAAGCACAGCATCGTTTGGATCTCTCGTTGCTCCGAAAGTGGCGGGAAGGCGCAGATGGCGTGGTCAAATTCTCGTTGAAGGGATCTGCGAGGCGGCACAGGATGTGTGTGTGGGCGTTGTTGCGTAACCGCGTGTTTTATCATGGCAAGAGTTCGGAACATGGTGAGTCTAGACATGGGGGATGCAGGAGGTGGTCCTGGCGCCCACATTCCCAGCGCCGGCCACCTCTCCAGTTCGTCGGCATACACGCAGTGGTCATCATAATGGCACCAAGAAATCTCTTCTCCGGGACCAGAAAATAACCCATGGTTTCGGCTCGCAAGGTGATACAGCTATGCCCGTCGTGGTTCCTCGAATCGCTAGAGGTGAAGTAGTGATATGGATGTTTAGGTTCAAGGCAGCGGAAGACGCCATCAGATCCCAGCAAGGAATGGGGCGTTCATTGGTCGGGGACATATGCAAGGTACACGGACAAAATCATGGTTCCTCTGCAGATGAACATAATCCTTGCTGCTGTCCTGCTACTTAGTGGGCCTTGCGAGCCTTTCAAGAACCCAAACCCACGCCTTTCGCTCGCATCTTCATCAAGAAAACCACAGTCGCTACAAGATTGTCTTTCGCAGAATCACGATCTCGACAGTCCAAGCAACAGTTCATTACATCCTTCAATACAGCCCTAATACATCCGCACTCGACAACATGCGTTCTGCCATCTTCAACGTTCTCGCCGTTGCCGGCACCGTTTACGCCGTAGATCCTCCAGCATATGGCGCATCCTCCAGCGCTGAGCAGTACCCAGGAGCGGTCACTCAGATTGCCGATGTACGTTCACTGCAAGCAAAGCGAAAGATCAATGCTGACGATTGCACAGGGCCAGATCCAAGCACCTACCGGTTCCTACAACCTTCCCAGCGCAAGCACCTCCGTTGTCGTGAAGACAAGTGCCATCGAGACCACGCTTGTTGCAACCACACCTGTTGCAACCACACCAGTCGAGGCCAACCCTGTTGCAACCACACCAGTCGGAACCACATCCGCCGTCAACGCTCCACCCGCATACTCCAGTGTCGAGGCCTCGTCATTGACCGAAGCAGCACCAGTCACCATCGCCTCCAGCGTTCCAGTCCCAGTTGTGCCCGCTACCTCTGCTCCAGCTGTCTACACCAGCGTCTCCGTCGCGATCCCGCCACAAGGTCAGTACCAGTTCCCGCGAGGTATCTCAATCATCACTAACAACCTCACAGCCGTCGGCGTCAACTCGACCGTTCCGTACCCAACCGGTCGCAACAGCACAACCCTCGCAACATCAGCAGCGACCATCACCTCTACGATCAACACCGCCAGCTCGACCGAGGCGGGTGCCGTTGGTGGCTCGACCTCTCCAGCTGCCGCCACACAGACTGGCGCCGCAGCTGCCATCCAGTTCTCTGTTGGCTTCGCCGCTGTCGCTGGTCTCTTTGCTTTCATCGCCTAAGCGTGCAATCAACCTTCGACATATTGAAATGGAGTAAATGGGTGGTGGTTCATTTAATGGGTGGCGCACAGATAGGGACGCTACTTGCCTGATCAGCCGGTAATGCAAATGCTTCGTACAACAGATACAGCGCGGTGCATAATGTTCCATAGATATGAAGAATGACATGTAATGAGCAGACGAAACGTGTGCTCTTTCTCGTCAACCTCGAAACTTAACCATCATGTATCGAGATCCGCTCATCGCCGAAGGCCTTGTGTGCGGTAACAGTCTTCGTAATGCATGTTAATCGTCCCTGGGCTCTAATTGAAGGAACTCCATGGCTGCCGCTCGTGGTCGAAAGTTTCTCCAGGCTCCGACGATAAGTGCCCAGACCAGCCACAGCCCAACAAGTCCTAGCACGAACTTGACCTCGCCGCCATCATAAGGCTCCTTGCTAAAACCATCCTTGACCCAGTCTAGTCATAGGCTTCCAGTCTCCTTCTCGCCAAGATCTGGTATCCGAGCCTGCAGATACTCTGTGAGATCCTCAATTTCTTGCGGCGCAGCGCTATGCGGCAAGTTCTTGTACGTTCTGAAGTCAACGTCCCAGCCCCACTCCTTCAGCTTGTCCGCGGTCGCTTTGCCCCACGGGTACCTCACGACTGGATCAGCATCGCCGTGTCCCATGAAGATAGGTGTCTTCTGGTTCGGCGAGTCTGCCGGTATCAAGTCTCGTACCTTTCCTTGCAATGGCAGATAGCAAGAAAGTCCAAAGATGCCCCCTAGTTTCGTTGGAGATGTGATGCCGGCCATCAAGCTCATTGCTCCTCCTTGACTGAAGCCTCCCAAAACGATTCGCTCCGTTGAGATGCCGTTCTTGATCTCGTCTTCGATCAAAGTATGAAGATCTTTTCGCGAGCGGAGGATGCCCGCCTCGTCTTCGCTGCGATTTGCGAGGCCACCAAAGTCTACGATGTCATACCATCCTGGCATTTTCATTCCCATATTGGCCGTGATTGGTATGGTCGGTGCCTGACCAGTGATGTCAGCACATTTGCTCTGCATTGAAGAGGTCTAGTCAGGGATTTGCTAACATTTGGAAAGACGAATCTGGTTTCAGGAAAGAGTGACTTTCTACGAAATTCTTCTGCGAGGAAATGCCTGACATGGTCAGCGCGACGGTCCTGGCCTTGAGTGAGGTCATTCTTACCATCCTGCACCGCTGTCTCCAAGTCCATGTACGACAATCACTTCAATGGTGATGGCGTTAGCTATACTCAACCAGCACGTGGCAATAGTGCAGCAAGAGGTGCCGAACGGGGACTGTTCCGCTGTTCGCACTTACCTGTGGACGTATGTCGTTTGATGGCTGGCACCACGCTTGCTGCAACTCCTGACATGATGAGTCTTGTTGTGATCTTCAGTCAGGATTACTTGTGTAATAATAAAGTGAAGTGTTATGTGAGAGGGCTCCCGCTTGGAACGTCCGCCGAGAGCCGAAAGTCTAAAAAGCACGGACGCGCAACGTTTCCGCTCGTACCGCTGTATGGCGAACGCCTTGACAAAGCACTACTTCCCTCTCCAACCCGAGAAATATGATCTTCCAGAATATCCCATAGGTCCGATCAGTAAGTTCATCGCGCGTAAGCAATACATAATACTCATCCTTTTCCCTCCTCACCCATGCCTTCGACTTTAATGTGGATCAGAATACTCCTCCTCGGAATCCTTTTGGCAGCAATTCCAGCTGCACTACTGTCGACCACGGCATCTTTGAACAGCATCTATAAGTCAGCACTGGGTCGCATCAGCTTGCTCCTCAACACTACCTCAAGAGCCCCCTCCGCGCCGCAAAGCACGATCAGCTTCGCTCAAAAGCAGCAGCTCACAACGAACGTAACCATGGGTCGCACACCAGTCTACTTCTTGAGCCATGGCGGACCAACCATAATGGAAGAGACGCACCACCCAGCCTATGCCAAACTCCAAGAAATCGGCAAGGAAATTACAACCAAAGTCAGACCCAAAGCTGTAGTGGTGTTCTCTGCCCACTGGCAAGGCGACCGCGATGTCATTGAAGTCAACACAGCAGAGAACATGGGCCTGATTTACGACTTCTACGGCTTCCCGCCACACTACTACGAGTTCAAGTATCCCAACAAAGGAAGTCCCGAACTGGCCGAGAAAATCCTCGGGAAACTGCAGGACGCCGGAATCAAAGCTGAGGGCGTGCGCAGAGGTCTTGACCACGGCGTCTGGGCTAGCTTTATGGTTGCCTTCAGCCCCGAGAACAACCCGCTGAACGTGCCGGTTGTGCAGGTCAGTCTCTTCGATGCGGAAGACCCCGATAAACACTATGCGCTCGGGAAGGCGTTGTCTTCATTGCGGGACGAGGGAGTGCAGATTATTGCGTCTGGGATGGCAGTACATAATCTGAGGGACGCGTTCAGGTCTTTTGGACAGCCTGGACCTTCGGATTACACCGTCAGCTTTGACGAGGCTTTGAAGAATGCGACGGAGCAGCCGCCCGAGAATAGACAGAAAGCTATGTCGGAGTTGTTGAAGAGGAAGGATGCGCGAAGGGCTCACCCAAGCTTTGAGCATTTGTTGCCCATTCACGTTGGTGCCGGTGCTGCGCATGAGGAGAAGGGTGAGAGGCTGTGGACGTTGGCGGAGGGGAGCATGAGTTGGGCACAGTATCGCTTTGGCGAGGTAGCTGCTGCGTCGTGAACATTTCCGTATATGATCATGAGATCATCTTCTATCGTGTCAGTCTCTTTAGCGTTAGTAGTCTCAACCAATAATCATGGCCCTTTCACCGACCATGGCTATGCTTGTGAACTTCCGTTCGCATAAGCTGTACATATCCATTTGGAATGCTGCATCGCACTGAGGCAAATGCGGCTCTACGTGTCTTATATCGCAGACATATGAGATATCGTCACGGCACCTATGGCAGCGCCAAAGACTCCCCTTCCTCCTCGAGGACCTCAGCAGTGATCCATATCACGCTTGATAGGCCACATCTGACCCATTTCCCTTAGACTTCCAAAACCTTCCGTCTACAGCTTCTTCTCCACAGCCTTCTCCGCCTTGCTGGCAGCGTTTTCCAGATTCTTCTCCTCGGCCTTGGCGTACTCCTTCACCACCTCACCGACACTCTCATTCTTCAAGCTCGATTGATAGCTCAGCACTCTCGTGACTTGCGTCGCACCAACACAGAACAGCAAGAAGTTGACGGAAGCCAGGAACAGGTTCCGGGGCTTGATGACAAAGCACCATCGAGTCCAAATCAGGCCGGTGGCCATGAGGGCGGCGTTTTGTGAGAGGGAGAGGTCCTTGGCAGGTCGTGCAAAGTCTGCGGCTCCGGCGAGGACGAGACCCCACTGTTGTGCAGAGATGTGTTAACAGTAGTTCGGACTGGCTATAAATTGGTTGGGCTTGCTTACCTTCATGATAGGTGCCCAGAAGTGAACGGTCTTTGGGCCGACGTTGGAGTTCCAGAGCTTGCTGAAGCCGGACTCATTGCTGGCGGTGGCGTCTGCTGCGGTGGATTGGACTCTTCGTTGGGCGAAGCGGTTGATGTTCTGGCGGAAGACGGGCTGGCGGAAGGTGGTTTGAGCGGCGCGGAGGCCGAAGCGCGAGGCCATGACGTGCTGGAGGAGGAGTCGTGAAGCTGGTGGGCGGTGGAGAAAATTACTTGTAGTGTTGTTGAGGTGGCGGCTGTACTGAGGTTGTGCCCGAACACAAGCAATGCTGCTATCGTCGCAAGTGAGGGAGCTTGAGGTTCAAAGCGGAGATAGAAACGCCAAGGCCCGTCCCTCTGATCCGACAGCAGCGATCGCCGCCCAGTGAGATGTTGCTGACTACAATCATCGTTCGAACTCGCTGTAGCTTCATCTGATACTCACTACAAACCTCTCACTCCTATTCAGCAGTACTTTGAGCATTCGGAGCGCCATGTCGGGCAAATACGCGTTCACCAAGGCGCTCAAGGAGCTGCGCTTCCACCACTGCCAAACCAGCGAACACTCGAATGCTGTCCGGTATGCCTACTATTACGTCCGACTGCTATTGAAGTACGAAGGGACGTCCGGACTGACATTGTGTGCTCCTGCAGATCGTTCCTGACACGCGCATACCCAACGATGAAGAAGAACAACCCACACACGCCCATCATGCTCCGGGAGGCATTAGGAATTGAACCACGAGTATTTGCACGGTATGAGTTCGGACGGGAAAAGATGGTGGAGCTGAAAGGTACAATTCTTCCAGAGTCGAGATATGGACGTCTCGTATACTAACACGAATCAGGATTGGACGACAAGGGCATCGAGGATAAGATCACATCCCTGGTGAGCGAGCAATAGCGTGGGCACAACGATAGAGGCAAAAGGACTCAGAGAAGCCACGAAATGAGCTTCATGTACATACTGTACACTATGAAAGACAGCAGCCCAGAGAAGGCCAAGCTATATGATACCTTGAGAGACTCGATCCTGGATCAGCCTTCAAGACGTGGTGAGACCGTGAGAATCGCTCAGAAGCGCGACCGTCGCAGCCACCGCCTCGCACTGGATCAAAGGAAGAACATAATCGAAGACACCGGCATAGGTCTGGAAAGATGGGAACCTGTGCGACTTAGTCGCCTGGCTGCCTGGACGCACCAGGGAGAACTGGCGGATTGTATGATCCCCAGACATTCTTACAGGATGTCGGATTGCGATATAAGAGATGTGCCATCGTGTTGCTGCCTTTCGAGTTTGTCAGCCATTCCAAGCACATATCACTTCAGGCAAGCTCCTTCCTTCAGCAGAACGACACTGAGCAGCATAAACAGCAGACTGGAGCTCGAATACCTCTTTCTGGGGGCATTATTCAAGCCTTTCATCAAGAACTCAATCAGATCGCACTCACCATGGTCACTCATACAATGCAACACGGTACTAGCAACTCACTCATGGTCCCTCGAAGATACTAACCTGCAAAGACAAGGATCTCAGCTGGACTGATGATGAGCAACTCTACATCATCGCCGAGTCGAACCTCCGCAAACTTCGGCCTAGACAGACCGTGTTCACGCAGCTTGTGGCCATCTTACGCCGTCTGAAACGATGTCCCTCAATCGCAGACCCGCCGCAAGGTCTGACAAAATCGCTGAGTATGGCGGTCAATTGAAGAAAGTACTTTTGAGATTTGCTCGAGCGTCGCGATGAGCGGGTGAGGCACGCCAAGCAAAACGGATGAGGAAGGATGCGAGGCGGGCGGTCGCAATTGCACTCGCTCAAGGATTGAGATTCCTGGATGAAGTTGATGAGTGGAATAGCGCTGCAGTAGGGAGCGAGCATGTTCGAACAAGCAGTGAAGCATAAAATGATACTCTTCGAACAGAATGATCAATCGGCAAACGGTGAATGGAAAACACGGAATGGATCATGTGGCAACACGAACGATTCCGTTTTCGACGGGAATAGATCGAACAGCAGAGGCGGCGACTGTTCTAGCAGAGCTAATGCAAAGCGAGGGATGCGCCAGTCTGCGCAGGCGTTCTGGTACATGTACCTTCTTCATCAGGTCTCGAGAAGCGCAAGTCCCAAATCGACGTGAGCCTACCGGTATGTGTTCGTATAGGTGTGTTCCTGGCCTGTTTTGTCGTACAAGTTCGACGCATATATCTAACAAATCTAAATGCTGTGGTTGTCTTACAACGGTCTTCCTTCGAACTGCCGGACGGCGTAGTACCTATACACCTTTGCGGTCTTTACACGTATCGCCTTTCCATGCCATATAAAGAACGCCGCGAAGGACAAGATCAGCACGCCAATAGCACCAATGGTGTTGAACACGTTCGCAGTCCCAACGCCAGCGATCCAGGCAGGCATGGCAAAAACGAATATCGTGCTAAAGGTGTTTCGTACGAAGGTAAGGCCAGTGAGTGCATCTCCGATGATCTCTACGACACTGTTAGATGTTTGCGGTTCAGGTTAGAATGGGATCAAGTCAAACCATTGTATGCATCGAGCATGTAGGTGAGAGAAAGGCTCTGTAGTGGCGCCGAGCCAAAGTTGCAGATGCCATATGCCAGAGCAACTTGAACCCAGGATGCACCGTTGTTTAAGGCATAGCCGAACCTGGGCAATGATCAGCTGTCAAACCTGAACACTGTGGTCATGACGACGTACCACCACGCGCCTGCAAGCTGGAATGGGACGAACGGCAAGAAAACATAGAAGCGAAACTCGGGCTCGTAGATGCCATTGTTGCGCTTTGCCAGCCTCAACGCGACGTAGTCACTCAAGGGACCACAGACGATTGAGCCCAAAGTAGATCCAATGACTACTACAGCGTCAGCAAGTATTCCAGGTGGAAAAGAGAGAATCGCATACACGGCGCCAGACTCATCAAGCCGATCGATGATGCCGAGAAGTTGTAGGGCTCTTCCAGCATGAGCGTGCTCAAGACTGTGGTCATGACCGTAGACCATGCCAGCAGGATCGCATAGACAAGTGAGCAGAAGAGCACACCAGGTATTGATGCAAGTATCAAGAAAGGTTGCCAGCTGTGTCGAAGGAAGTGAAACCAGCTCCCTGGCGATGTCGCTGTGAGCGCGAGTTTCTGCCAGTACGTCTTTCGCGGTATACTGGAATTAATGCGAACGACACTGACACTGCTGGGCACATCGCGTTCGACATCTGCATGGTCTTCTGGTGTTCTTGGTCGCTTCTCCTTCTCGTGGCTACCGTGAGCGTGTGCATGGGCATCAGGCACTGTCATGACACTCCCTTGTTGACCCTCCAATGTCTCGATGTGTGTGAACTTTGTCTCTTCAAAGCCAAAGACGAACATAATCAGCTGCACACCAAACCAGATCGCACACCACCACCATACCCACCGCCAGCCTTGGCTTGTAGTGATGAAGCCGGCAGCGACAACGGCTAGATTCGATCCGACGTTGGCCGACCAAATATATATACTGTTCATACGTCCACGCTGGTGGACGAAATAGATATCTGCGATCGTCATTTGAATCAATACTTCTGCCAATGCTCCAAGCCAGCATTGTAGAGCATTGACGCCCCTGCGAGAGAACTGAGCATCAGCTGTTTCATCCTCGAAATTTCAAGCTCATACCACCAATCGCCCGCTGTCATAGTCCGAGCTGCCCAGATGCTGATTCCGAATTGAGCAGCGCTGCTTAGCACGTATACAGCCCTCGAGCCGAACTTCAGAGCGAACGGGATCAGCATTGGAGCTCCTAGGGCAAGGGTCGCGCATCCAATGGCATAGGTATTCGTCAACGTTTCGGAGCTGAAGTTGAGCTCATCTCCCATAGGACCCCATGTTGGGCTCGTAGCGTTGATGAATGCGAAGACCATCATAGCGTAAAAAGAAGCCAGAAAGTAGTTGATCCCCTTCTGCCATGCCGGCCAGTTCTGTCCGACATGTCAGATTCTCAAGCTTAATCCGGTGACGGATGTCCTACCAAAGGATCATTGGGGTTGTCCGTCGGCCTGGGTTGTAATACAACGACTGCGTCTTTCTTGCTACTGCCAATTAGCTGCGCCAGTTTGACAGTGCCTGGAGGCCACAGAGGGTCAAAAAAATCATCATGAAGGGGCATGATGGATGGAGACAACAGCTGGATTGATCAACACAAGTTCTCAAGACACTGGTGCGAAGGTCGCTCTATTATGAGCAAATGCCGAAGATTGCGTGCAAGATAGCGGACCTTGCATCTGCAACACAGCACTCACCCAGGATCATGAATGTCCTGCTTTATCTCTGCTGCATATGTGTAGATAAGGTCGGCTTGACTGCTTGATAGGCTTTGCTAGCGTGCAAAGCGGGCGGCCAAGAGGACTGTTGGACTGTAAGGATGCCACCGAGTCGGTAGTGCGGCATATACTGCAAGCACCCATTCTGATCAGAGAGGGAAAGACAGTGGTCTACAACATAGACAAGTCCTTGGTGGCTCGATAAGCGCCTCGTCTCCTGAAGATTGAATAACAGATGCTTACCAACAACAATAGGCGACCGAGGCTCCCAAATAGGCGAGCCCGTCGAATCTTGACTAAATCCATGTGAGCAGTGCGCAGAGTGCGCAGTAGATTCGCATGGCAGATGTCACGATACGTTGCCGACCTCTGCCGTCGTAACTTCGCAAAGCTTTGTCCAGTCACACACAGGTGATTTTTGGAGGAAGGCACGTCTTGTGTTATCACATTGGCAGGCATCTCCCGAATGCAGATGTTGACCGTCGCCGCCGTCTGGGATAGGGCATTGTTTTCGACGATGGAAGCTTGATCAGATGAAGGCCCGGGCAGGGAGGAAAGAGAATAGCATATGGTAGAGAGCAAGAAAAGGCTCGATGCCGAATGCCGAATGCCGGAAATCGCTCCCAGCCAAGCATAGCACATTGCAACAAAAACATGTTCTCAGAGCATACTCACCTGCGCATATCACATGACTGCGATGGCGGCACTAAAGCGAGCAATCACTGAGGCCAACGCTTGCTGTATCGAAGCGAGCTCCGGTCACGATTCACCGCGGCATGCGCGAGTTTGGTACCAGGTCTTCCACGTTAGGCAATGCCATGCGAAAGCAAGATAGCAGAACATATACTTTCACCCTGCTCATTGCGTTTCTCCTGGGCCTCCTTCCGTTGCCATCGACATTCTTGGCAAGATGTTCGCCTTCGTGAGCTTTCTGGCCGTGGTAGCAGTTCTTTGCGATGCCCGAGAGATCACTTTCCCTCCCATTGCAAGCGTGCAGACGCCGTTCATTGGCAAGGACTACGATATTGATGCCAATAACCGAGATCTTGAAATTACACATATTATCTTTGCGGGATTGACTACATACGCGAATTTGCCCTACGTACACTGCCTCGCCGGCGATGACGAGCACATCGAACCTTATGATATCGCAATCCTGGGAGCACCTTTCGATACTGGAGTCACAGCCCGACCCGGCGCGAGATATGGGCCCAATGGCATTCGCCAAGGATCGCAGCGCATAGCCCCAGAGTTCTCATGGAGCGTGTACACTGGTAAGTAGCTCGCCTTGTCAAATGACATTCGACAGTTACCTGACAACTGTTAGGCAAGAATGCATTCAAGCAGGGATTGAAAGTCGTCGATTGTGGAGATGCGCCATTGACCGTTCTTGTATGTCGCCCGATCTTGTAGGTGCCAGGGGATCACTTACGGTTTGAAGGACAACACGATCGCTCTCAAGCAGCTTGGGAAAGCGCACAAGGTAGGAGCGTACCACAAGTCGGATTTCCACAGTTCTGACTCCTTAGATCATCTCGAGTCGTAAAGCCAACGCCACAGAGTTTGGTGCTCCGCGTATAATCACTCTCGGCGGTGACCACACGACCACACTACCGGCATTGAGATCAGCGTATCACCACTGGGGACCAGTCTCCGTCATCCACTTCGACAGCCACCTGGACACCTGGGATCCTGATGTCCTCGGAGGTGGTCTTTCTCATTACGCGTGAGTCCAATAGTCTACCAAGCGCCCTGATGAACGTTCGCTGAGTATGCACGGATAGCGGAGTAAACCATGGCACATTCCTGCACATCGCCCACGAGGAAGGCTTGATAAAGAACTCGTCCATCCACGCAGGCATCAGGGCGCCAACCTCGAATAAGAAGTACGACCTTGCAAACGATAAGGCGTGTGGATTCCACATTCTAAAGGCCAGGGATCTCGATAAGATTGGTACTGCCGGCGTCATCAGAACGCTGAAGGACAGAGTTGCCGGCTCAAAGGTCTATATCAGTGTCGACATTGGTACGTGAGCTTGGGTCAACCGTTTCGCACCTGCTGATTACCATATTCGTAGACGTCCTCGATCCAGCCTATGCACCAGCCACGGGCACCGCTGAGGTGGGAGGCTGGACCACCAGAGAACTTCTGACGATCCTGGACGGACTGAGCGGTATCGAAATCATTGGGGCTGACGTTGGTAAGTGAAGACTGCCTCAACCGATCGCCTTTGCCGGCCATGATGCTTATCTGTCTCTTTTAGTCGAGGTTGCGCCAATCTATGACAACCCAGGCGAGACTACCGTGCTGGCTGCAGCTGAAGTCGTGCATTCGCTCATCCAGCTGATGGTCGATAAGCCTGTCGACTCGTCATCGAAAGAAGAGTTGTGAGCGCAGAGTCATCATCACGAGTAGAGGTTCGATCATGGCCTGAGGAGACGCAACTCCCAGAAAGCATTACATAGAATAATCGATGTCTTGGCAGACGCGGTGGAGAGAAATATCTCGTCCTCGTCGCCCTCTCACGCACTTCCACTAGCTTCCGTATCTCGATAGCCACTCACGAGCTTCACTTTCCGGTCCTTGCCCACGATTTCTCCACAACCCGCCCTGCGGAGAGACGAGCTCACTTGTGGCCATCAACTTCCCAATCACATCATCGCATTTGTTTTGCACAATATAACATCCATAGATTCACAATTCATCGATATTCACCCCTGAAACCTCCAGAATGGCAGGCAAGTTTGAGCCAAAGCACAAAGTTGACCTGGACCCACCAAAGGACGATATCATCAGCATAGACTATCTTTCCAAATGTGACGGTTCGTGCAGCGTGGCCAAACTGTGCTAGGGTTGGAGACATCCTAATCTTGGACAGGCAAGCACGAAGGGTTTCCGACGTATGTTGCGATCAAGGTTCGTAGCACCGATCTTGGGACGACGGATGTGGGAAGACAATGTTGACCTCTCATGGTTTCGGTAGGGAACGATCTTTGATGTTACTGGAAATAAGGCGTATGGGCCTGAGGGGAGCTATAAAGGTAGGATTCCACTCACGATGAAGTTCTGCTTGAAGGAGTGATGGTTGACGATCTTTGACATGGAAAGTCTTCGCTGGCAGAGACGCATCCCGAGCTCTAGCACAATCCTCCCTCAAAGAAGAGGAGTGTCGACCAGATTGGTACGACCTTTCACCCGAGCACAAGAAAGTTCTGAACGATTGGTACACTTTCTTCAGCAAGCGGTATAACATCAAGGGCAAAGTCGAGGGTGCACAGAATACTGGTGAGGACCAGCCGGAGGAGGAGAAGCCATGACCTGAGCGGTGGATCAATTGTGTGTACGTGCGTGTGTGTGCATTACAGAAGACTGTCGCTTCCCAAGCAGAATAAGCAGGCAAGCAAGCATCGCACATCCCTTTCCCGATCCCATTCCATCCTGGAAAGCAGCAGCAAAAAATCGCAAGAATAGCAGCATTCATGGGGTATGTCCAACGACCAACGCCTTCCCAACGCGGAAAGATGCCTTCGCAATCGTGTATCTCGTTGCATTCGTTCAAAGTCGTTGTAGTGGTTTGGTGAAAGGTCTCACAGACGTAGCTGCGCCTGCTGCGCGCGACGCATCATGGCTTGTTGTCCGCATTGCTGGCAGATCTGGTTGGCGCTGATCCATTCGCGCTTGATTTGCCAGGCGCCGAAGCAGGCGTGGTTGGGTTCGTTGCGGGCGAAGTGGCAGTGCTTGATGAGCCGACGACCGGCGTGGCCGCAATGGAAGTGGATGACTTCGAACTGGGAGCGGGTAAGATGATGGGTATGTGTGTAGGTTGAGGAGGGTCGCTTACTTGGCACATTGTGTTGTTCGTGAAGACGGGAAGGTTGCTGCAAAGGCAACGTTGGTTGAGTGTCTTGGCTACATTTAGCCTTGATGTCTGCATATTCCTACTTGATGCAGACTGACCTGAATAGCAGAGTGGTTTGTTGGATCAAGTACAAGCAACAAGCCACCAAATGACAACGACCTTCTTTCCAGAAGAGCAGACAGACACAACGCAAGCCCAAAAGACAACAAAAGGCGAAGTATGAGAGGAGAGAAGATGGAGGTGGTTGAGGTATCCAATGCCCAACATTCGAGGCTACACCAGGAGCTTTATGCTCATTTCGACACCTCTGACAGAAGCGCACGAGCCTGTCGTAGCTCACAACAGTCTCCACCACACTTCATGACAGGTCCCTCCTCCACATCCTGTATCCTTGCCATATGATGGCTTGACCAAGCATCTACACTCCTCACAAGCTCGGACACAATACCGACCAGGACTCCCAAGTCCCCAAGATGCGTCATTCAACAGGCTGAGTACGATCTTTGGCTGAGCTCCCCATGCCAACTCACCTTCGCAAAGAGGAGAGTCTGGTTGCGAGCTGCGGAGCAGTGTGATACAAGCGTGCGCATCAGTCCATTCAGTCGACTCAATTCTAGGAAAGATGACACAAGATCATCAGATTCTCAAGTCGAGCCTCGAACAGCAGTGGCAGCAGCAGCAGCGAGTCCGCTTATATGATATCTATCATTTTTACACCGCTCTTCCATCCCAGTTTCGGGTGACAATGCATTGTTCTTGCATTCTCTGGGAATCGCAATAGGCCGTATCGCCTTTGAACATCCCGTCTCTTGACAGCCTGCACAGAATCGACCCGTCGTCGCACGGGGTGAGCATTGACAGCCTAGCGTCATACGGACCAAAGCGCCCAAGAAAAGCTTCGGGATTTGGTATCTTTTGCACGACAGCAGCGATATCTTGCGTCTGACGCAGATTCGGCCCCGACAGACAGATCGATAGAACGAGCCTCCGCGCACAATTTGCACCAACTAGCATTCTCCTGCGACGTTGTTGGAGTTAAATCTCTACGTCGAAGGAGGTGGTATTTTGGGCGGTTTGGTTCGTATGACCCGTGACAGCCAAGAGGACGTCGCACCATCGTCCGTACTTCCCCTAGCCCGGTACTGAGCTCGACAAAGCGCAGCCGCATCAGGCTCGAGCTCGGCAAAGGGCAGGACGGCATGTGAGGTGCCGTCGGATGCTTCCGCCGTGCCCCTGGGGGTTATTAGGCGCTCGAGCTGGTCCGAGCTGGTCGTGCAAGAACCCCGTGCGTACTCGGCGTCGAAAATGATGGAGAGCAAGAGTAGGCCGATCAAAGGAACGATCCTTGTCTTCGTGGGTAGGGTCCTCGCGCTTTCTCGTGCAGAGTGTGGACCACCCCACGTCCATGCCACGACTGTGCTCGCACAATTGGTAATAGATGCGGCTCGAGGCGCTGGAAGCGATGAGGTCCGTCATTGCTGTGCACATGTAGTTGGGCGTTGACGTGTGGATTGCATCCGTCTCTACTTCTGCATATGCCCCGACTTCCTGCGGTGCATATACAAATTACGCCGCCCTAATGCCTGCCTTACTTGCCGCCTTTGCGATTCTTGCGCATAGCCCTCTTTCTGCCAATGATCTGGTTACGCCGAGCCAGCTTGTCATCGATCGGCTTCTTCGGCTTCTCTTTCGCCTTGTCCGACTCAGCAGTCTTCTGTGCGCCATCGGATGCCCTTTTGCGCTTCCGCGAACCTGGCTTCTCGTGCTTGGCTGGTCTCTTCGAAGGTTTCGAAGCAGTCTCGCCATCCTTGACGACCAGACCCTCCTGGACAGCGCGGCTTCGCTCGCGGGCTTTCTTCTCGCTGTCGTTCCTGCGCATCACCACCTGTGCGTTCTCTATCGCGAACTCCACAATCAACCTCTTCTTGCGATCCTGCATATCTTCTCGGCTCAGCTTGCTCTGTCCATCCTTAACCTGGTAGCCTATTGCGTGACCGTTCAACCACCGGAGACCCTGAAGCGCATTCCGGTGAGTGTAGTATTCGATGAACCCGTATCCACGGCTGCGACCTGCACCAGTCTCTTCACTGACTTTGCTTCCGCCAGCGCTCTCGAACACGACCTTAGCTTGCTTCACAATACCCTTGCCTTTCTTCTTGCGAGATATCTCCGCTTCTCGCATCTCCTTGCCTCCACGGGATGTCTCTTCCTTGGACAGCTGTTGTCTTAGACCTGCCTTCACGTCCGTAGCAAAGCCGACAACCGCTTCACGCGCGAGCTGCTTGAGTGCCTTCGAATCGATCGAGCGTGGGAGATTGCGAACAGATAGACGTGTGAGACTCAGATTTAGCGAAGGATTGCTTTCGATCAGAGCCTTGCGCTGCTTTGCGCTGGCCTCGCGCATTGCTTGTTCTGAGGGTGGCAGTTGCTGCCATAGCTTCGAGTTCGATGGTATGCTTCCTTCCGAAAGCAGATACAGGCGGCGCTTGTCGGTATCGCGCTTATAGCGGCTCGCCACTCCCTCTTCGGTCAATCTGCCTGCTTCTGACTTGTCTACCGCCCTCGAGACCTGGAGCACTCGACCATCCAAGGTGTACTGACCAGTGCGGTCTTGGTCTTCGTTCTGCAATATCGAGCGCGGTGGCAGGGCAGGTGTCCCATCTTTGGCATATTTGTCGGCAGATGGTGCTAGAATGCGCGAGGGAGCATTACGAATGCATGCATCAGCGTCTTCTTTCCGGTGGAAGCAGACGAAGCCAGTACCCTTGGAGCGCTCGGTGCCGTGGTCCATGACCACTCTCGCATATCGTGTATTGCCAAACTGCGAGAAGTGATCCTCGAGGTCGTCATCTGTGCATGTGAAAGGCAGGTTCCGAACAAAGATGGTGGAGGATCGGTCATCCGGTTGTCGACGCTCTTGCTCTTCTTCGTCGTCCATGTCAACGTCTTCCTCGCCCTCGACCTCTTCGTCATCAGCTTCGCTCTCGCCGCTTTCGCCTTCCTCATCTGCGTCGTCCTGATCGATGTGCTCCTCTTCGGCACCACCGAGAGCTACGCCCCCGTCATCCTCTGTTGCCTCCCTTCCCTGCTCCTCTTGTTCCGCTTGTACATCGGTCGCGCCCTCATAAGCATCCTTCTCCACCGCCCAATCGACAGCAAGCGTTCTTCCATCAATCTCCTGTCCATTCACACCCTCAATCGCCTTCTCTGCCGCCTTTCGTCCCCGCATCACAACAAAGCCAAAACCAGCCATCAGTCCCGGACCCTTCTTCGGAATGTACGCCTTCTTGACCTTGCCATAGCTCAAGAACATCTTCTCCAGCTCCCGGTCCCTCTTAATGCTCCACGGCAAGTTTCTCACAATCAGCTTCGTCTGCTGCGGTGCTTCCTGCTTCTTCCTATGCTTCTCGTGCTCGCCGCCCCCTTCACGCTGTCTCGGCTCCGCGATCTCGATACGCAGCTTGCGACCGTCCAGAATGTGTCCATTGAACTCCTGCTTCGCCTTCGCAGCATCTTCGGCGTCTGCGAATGTCACGAAACCGTAACCTTTGCATTCTTTCTTCTCATTGTCAATCACCGCCACAGCATGCTTGATGGGATATGACTCGGAGAAGAGGTCGGTCAAAGTCTCGGAAGTGGTGGACGGTGGCAGGGAGCGGACGAAGAGAGATCGCTTCTGCTGGACGGCTTTCTCTTGCGCTTCGGCTGATGTTTCGGTTGCGGTTTGAGGTGTTTCTGCTACATTATCATCGTGCTGTTCGACAACGGCAGCACTACCGTTTGACAGTCTCTGCTTCTTCTTTGCGGGACCCATCGTGTCGGGTATTGAACAGCCGTGTATGTGTTACTGCTTGAGTAGTTCGCAACGAAAGAGCTATCCAATAAATTTCAAAGTAGGGTCGGCGCTAAGGAGATTAGATGATCTCGCGATCGTTGACTGGCTGGGAGCGATATCAAGCTAGGTAATGTCCGCAGAGCCACATAGCTGCGCACCCAAACGATAATGTGAATGTGAACATAGCTATAGCGAAGTAGTAGCGTGGCTGGTCTCAAGACGGCAAAGCATGGTATCGCGCCTCGCGTGCTGGCTGCTTTCGAGCATCACTGAAGGTATAAAGCACTTTACGAAGCACGATAGTGTCTGTCGTTCTTGCATGCTACGGCGGCACGTCTTTTTGTCCGCAGCCCTTGGTAGCATGCTTCAATTGCTGGAAGAGCAGAAAAGGACGATTCTTAGGTGATATTGTTTTTCGGTCCATACTGGACGTGACGACGCTTCTACTAATGCCGACCCTCGAAGCTCTATGATCTAGGTGCATGAATACAGCTACTGTACAGTGTCATCAGCGCGTTATACTTCGTCCTTAATCGAAGGTAGTTGCGCGATCAGTTCTTCGCACTCTTCTCTTCCTCCTCAACTGTCTTCTTGACGCCCTCGACGAAGGCTTCGACAGCATCGCCGCCACCGAGAGGCATGCTCCCACCTCTGATAAGTCCACCGTTCTCCACCTTGAGACCCAGAGCCTCGCCAATCATGGGTAATCCGCCATCGCGTAGTGCGACAGTCAGAGAACCAAGACTCTGTTGCAGTTGAGGCGAACGCAAGACACGATTGAGAATATCCTTCTTCTGACCTTGTGAGAGTGTCTCGATAGCTACTTGAGCTGTTGCTGGTGTAGCTTCGGCGGCCGAACTTGATGACTCGGATTCCTGAGCGAGCAAGAATAGCTCCGGGGGAAGTAAGGTGCAGAGGTGGTCTATTTGCTGTGGCGAAGCATTGGAAATGTATGCTGTTGTCGTCGATGATGGCAAGAGGTCGGGTAATGTAGTGAATGGCGTCTCTACCTGTTGCTGCTGTCCACCACCTTGCTTGCCGCCCTTGAGCGAGTTGAGGAAGTTCTGCACAATTGCATTCGTGTCTTGTGGTGCTGACGATGATGAGTTGGCACTACCTAAGGAAGCGAAGGTCAGCCAGGAATCTCGATCTGAAGTTTCATCGCAGTAGCGCAGAAGCGGACCAAGCAGCAATCAAACAGACAGTGAAGCAAAGCAACATGATTTCTCAGCGTTTGCATACATCGCCCAGAGCGCCTTCTGCCACGTGCCAGTCCCCCCAATCAACCTTGCTTGCGCCTTCAAGACCCTCCAATCCTCAACGCCCACCAGACAAAATGCAACGACTTACGCTCTGCCTCCATCTGCACCACCTTCTCGACTCGCCTCACCCTCCTCGCGTGGGTCTCCACCAGTAGCATCCTGACCAGCACCACCAGATCCTTGTCGCTCAAGAAATGGTCCGCCATCAACCTCCATGGCGTCAGCATCCCCATCTGGTCCTGCATCACCGCCACCTCTCCGTAAGTCCTCCACCTCGCCCTCAACATCCACATCCTCACCCTGCAGCAGTGCATCCACAATTTGGCCCAAACGCTGGTCTCTGTTGCTGAACCAGCTTAGCTCGCCGCTCTTTGACTGCGTCTTGCTCTGCATCCAAAAGAAATGTCTCTGACCGCTTGATGTGAATTTGAGGACGAAGATGCGGCCGTTGGTGGGCGAATTGAGGTCGTCGGTGCCTTGCTCCTTCACGAGTGGGAAGAACTGGCCGTCTGTTGGGAACATGATAAGGTCCATCTCTGGCTCGGTGGAAGGTGCAGAGCGTGGCCGCCAGCAGAAGTGCAGCAGGTCATCTTCGGAGTAGAGGTAGACGTAGCCGGGGGTTGGGTCTGGCTTGACCTTGCGGCCTTCGAGTTCGCAGCGACCGGCTTTGAAGGTGATGAGTGGAGTTGCCGCCATGTTGTAGCGCGGCGACGGTTGATGTGGTTATTCTTGTGATGTCGTGTGATGAGCTTGTTGATGTGCTTGATGTGTTTCGCTGAATGAGAGCTCAGACAGCTGCACCGCGATGACGAGCCTGGGGCTAGCGCGCGGCAGCAACCGCGATTGCGGACTGGCAGGAACGCACAGCGTGATGCAACTCGCGCCTTCTGCCGATTTTCGCCAAGCCGAACAGTGCTCGAATTCGACCTCCATCTCCAGCGCCGGACCAGACCAGCCAGCGACACGACTTATACTAACGCAACGGCAACCCTTTCCTTCTTGGTACGCTCGATATTCGATCCACGACTGTATCACGGTACAGCGATACTAACGGGACACACTCACAGCTGGCCACCATGTCGTCCGAACAGCCCCAGACAAAGAAGTTCCAGAAGGGCGAGCGCCTCATCACCCCAGCTGCGCAAAAGGCCAGCAAGTACTACCCGGCCGAGGACGTTTCTGCACCAAAGACGGTACGGTCATCCCCGAGAATTAAGATGTGGAATTGGTCAAGAGATGGAAGCGCTGGAAGAAATGCGATGACTTCATATCAAGAGACCGCTCACTAACATTTGATGCACACAGACCCGCAAGGCTCTCCGTCCATACAAGCCACGCCAGTCGCTCAAGCCAGGCACCGTTCTCATCCTCCTCGCTGGCCGCTTCCGAGGCAAGCGCGTGGTCCTGCTCAACGTCCTCGAGGAGGGCACCCTCCTTGTCACCGGCCCATTCAAGGTTAACGGTGTTCCTCTCCGCCGTGTCAACGCCCGCTATGTCATCGCAACCAAGACCACTGTTCCACTCGAGGGTCTCGACGCATCGATCGTAAAGAAGGCCAGCGACAAGAAGTACTTCGCACGGGACAAGAAGGCAGATAAGAAGGGCAGTGAGGAGGCTTTCTTCAAGCAGGCGTCCGGCGAGAAGCCAGAGAAGAAGCAGACTTCCAGCGAGCGCGCAGAGGATCAGAAGAAGGTTGACAAGGCTCTTCTGTCCGTGATCAAGAAGGAGCCATTGCTTCAGGGATACCTCAGCACCAACTTCAGCCTGCGGAAAGGCGACAAGCCACACGAGATGGTCTTCTAAATGCAATACCAGCGTGCGGCTATACCAAGGGAAAGACTGGGCTCATGGTGGTGTTGGTCGTTGGCGTTGATCATGTTTGCGTCGCATCGCATAGGCGACGAGGTTCGACCGAACAGCTCCATACCATGCTGAATCAATGAAACTTCGTAAAACGCACACATAATGATGATCAGATGAGAACGAATCAAGGGGACGGTTGAGTGAACCAAGGCCAGAACAAGGGTGAGGTGCTGCCACTGAAGCCACTGAAGCACTCCATTAGCACAGCCCACCACTATGCATCCACCTTGCCATTCCAATTCCAACTCCTTTCAAGCAGTGCTACAACATCGTCATCTCGCATTTGGCTCGGCACCCGCTGATGCCTGATCAACAGATTCCCCACGTGTTGTTCTGTATTTGACAACCAGCTACACACTCCCACACTCCGACGTCCAGCTTGCGATTCACACCAACCTTTGCTCGTCATCTACCTGACTTTTCAGCTCCACATCACCTGTACTCGAAAGCAAATAATAGTTCCTTGCCTTTTCAGCTTCGACATGAACTTCATGACCAGTGGCACTCTCCACTTCAAGCACATCTTGCATGTGCATGGCAGGCGATCCTCGTCCGAGAAATCTTGGCACATGCTCGAAAGTTGAGGGCGTCGCCACCGTACGCTTCCTGTCTACTCAAAAACACAGACATCATCCATCTATACTCATAATGCATCTTCTCTGTTACAGCCGTCTCGCCCTAGACATCGCCATTCCAGCGGCCGCAGTCTACATCACGCCCAAGGAAGATGGCTATCCACGATCACCACCCATCGCCACCGCCACCGCGGCAACAGAGCGAAAAGTGAGATGACACATTGCAAGCCAAGAGCGATACTTTCTGGATAACATGGCCTGTCTAACCCTCTCCCATCATCATGCCTTCGATCGATGGAGACTGGGAAATGATGATTATGTACAAATGCGGCCCCTCCTTGGTCAGAAATCTAATGGACCAATAAACCCGCCGAAAACGCCACGCATAAATCGCATCACATCATGGCCATCGTGAGGTCAAAGCCATGAACTTCGCATCTCTCATTATTACGAAACAAGCATTACTATCGCCGCGATTGCGACCGGCCGCCATATGTACCCGGCCGCGTTCTTCGGTCGTCTGAGCTTGCGCTACCTGTGAGGCAGAAAGGTTAGTGTTGGTCAATGTCGGCCCGTTTTTGAAGGATCATCACTTACTTGCACTGGTGTAGTAATCACTCGAATAAGAATACTCTGTGCCATACTTTTCATCCCGTCTGTTATCATGCCTCCTCTTAAGGCCAAGGATCGCCCATAGCGCAGCAAGTCCAGCTCCAACACCGAGAATGCCTTTGCTCTTGTTGTGATCGCTGTGTCGAGAAGTGCGGTTGACGCGAGCGGGTGGTCGGGCTGCGCCATACCAGGTTCTACCTCCATGGCGTGAATCGTGGTGGGAATAGCGCTCATACTCTTCGACCTCGGTGCGGCGGTTGCGTTTCTTCTTGCCCAGGCCGAGACAAGCAAGGCAGCCGTCGAGGAGACCCTTGAGACAGCAGTAGAAGCAGAGAAGAGCGAGGAGGAGGAGACCGGCGAGGACACCGATGACGATACCGGCGATGGCACCTCCGGATAGACCTCCACCTCCACCGTTTGCCTCTTCGCTGGTGAGAGTGACATTGGCGCCTGTGGCCACTGGAGCGATAAAGGCCACGGTCGTGGTTGGGGTCTCGGTTGCAGTAACGACTGTGTTGCCAGAGCTGGTCGGTCGGAATGGTGCGCCTGCCGTTGCGGCTGGAGTTACGTAGGAGCTGTAGTATGCCGAGCTGCCACCTCCAGCTGCGTTCGAACACTGGCCCTCCTTGAAGCAGTATTGACCACTTGCGCAGCAAATCGAGCCACATGGCGATTCGTTGTTGGCGTAGTTGCAGGCTATCCCAGTCGCAGCCGCACCTGCTACGTACGTGCTCATGACCGTCGTTCTCGTAACCAGATCTGTCTCGACATAGGTGGAGGTAATGTATTGCCAGTATCCACCAGTTGCTCCCGCCGTCACCTGCGCAGCATTGCAGACTGCTTCACCGGCAGAATTGGTGCCACAACTCTGTTCTGCTGTGCAGCATAGCTGTTTGTAGTAGCCGCATGGTGTGCAATCGCGAGCGAAGATGTCCTCGAGTTCGAAGCCGACATTGGGGAAAGCGAGTGAATGCCGCGGGGCGAGCAAGATTGTCGTGATGAGCTGCAGCAGCGGTCGCGGCGTTTGATGGGAGCGCATGGCGCTCGTGGAGCCCTCGTGGGCGCAGGAGTGTGAGCGTGTCGCTCGGAATGGGTTATTGAGAGTCGCTTGGGATAAAGTGGTAGCTGTCGAGGAATGTAACCCCACTTTCTTGAGCTTCACTTATTAGTGTATTCGTTCGTTCGGGGTCCAACACTTGTACTTGCGATGATGGTACAAAATGCAGCCGTCCGTTGCGAATGCTGGAGAAGTCAGAGGTTGGCAATGAGTGACGGGAAACGGATCTGAACTCAGCCTTTGCGAGGGTGTCTGCACGTCACTTGCTTCTATGATGGCTGGAGGTGGCTGGCAAGCGTCCAACCTCGCGAACAGTCGCCACAGACGTCAAGATAGCTGTCGCGGAGGGTTTCTTACCACTGGTAAATATCTCTTGAAGCCCTGCGAGATTTCTGGTACTCTTTGCGGCACCAGACAGATCTCGCAACGTGCGATGTGTGAGGCTTCCAAACAGACCTGGACGTTCCCGAAGCAACGGTATCGATAAATTTAGGTTTAGCACAGACCAGGCGTTTTCCTCGCTCGAGAGGATTAGCCTGTTCATAACGATGACACCACTTCCTTTCTCGATATCACAGGGTGACGAAGCACTAAGACTATATGATGATGGTATTTACAGAAGACGATAGTTTCCAGTCAACGCCCAAGCAAGAAAATGCCATCCCTCAAAAATCTGTCGATGACCGCGGCTTCGGCAGATCTGTCATCTGTATATGCGTCGCTGTCTGATTACTATCCATCTCCGTCTCAATACCACTCCCAGGAAGCTCAGAGACTTGTCGCGGCTCAGGATGACCCCAGGAGTAGCCAGGTGGAGGAGAATACGGCGGTTGTGGTGAGGAGTTCGGATGCGAATGCATAGATGGCGAACTTTGCCAGCTTTCTAAACGATTGTTAGCTGGCTGCCACTGCAACAAGGTTAAACGACTGCGATACTCACGAGCCATATGCTTATAGGAAACGACACCGCCTTGCGCAGGCAACTCTGACAATCGTGTCTGTGGAGTCTCGGACACTTCTCCACCTGCATCTGCCTTTGCTTCGCGCTCAGTCCGTCTGCGTCGCCTGTATAGCCACAAGAGGCCAAACACGAACGCAGCAAGAACAGCAATACCTCCAACAACACCTCCCGCTATGGCACCAGTATTAATGCTCGACAAGTCAGGCGTCGATGAAGGCGAAGGTGATGAAGATGCCGTTGAATCGGGAGCCGAGTACGTGTCGTTCAGACTCAGGAAAGGTTCTGCCAGAGTAGGATTGCTCGAGAGAAAGGCCGCCGAAAGACTTCCAGCAGGGCATCCGGTCGTGCCACTGCAAGGATTTGTTGCGCAGCATCCCCAAAAGGGCGGTACTGTGAAGCCGCAAGTGTAAAACAGTCCAGAGTTGCATTGTTGATCCGGTATCTCGCCATGCTGTTCTGCATCGAAACTCGTCGAGACCAGATCTCCGGCCGCGCATCCAGTCGCACCACAAGGGTTGGTTCCACAGCATCCCACGAATCGACTGCCTTCGACGCAAGAGTAAAAGTCCCCTCCTGAGGGGCAGGACATGTTTGGAGTTGTCATTCTGATGTCTATCAACAAATGCCAGAGTTGTGGAATGTACTCCAAAAAGATCAAGTCGATGCAGGTGAGAAGACTACAACACGCCTTTGTCAATATGTCAGCGTACCCGTAATGCAACAGCAGAGCCACGGCGGGATCGCCGTGCGAAGATCCGATGGCCCTGTACGTGGCCTCCCCAAGACCATGTGGCTATGTCCAAGTGCCGGACAACGCATGGATGTCTTCCTGCACGACCTACAAATGGTTCAGCAACAACATAAGCGTCGATCACGGAAGATACGGGGTTGCATGCTTTTACTGTGGACTCTTTTGCTAGGACGATCACATATGTAGCCATTGTACTTATCATGAGTGATCTCGGCGCACGATGGCATGATGAGCTGTATCTTAGAATGAACCCTTCCCTTCCTTCTAATCATCGTGTATTTCGAGTTCTCGATAGGGCTCGCTCTCGATTTTGTGGGACCATATGTAGGAGGAGCGTCAGCTGCAGTCGCAAAGCCTTGGCACCGTCTGCCGAGAGCGAGCTGAGAACTGAATCGCATTTCGTCATGTAAGACTTGGGTTTGTCCTCGCACCGTAGCCTTGGTGATCCTTTCGTGTGTTCAGCATCCGAACTCAGGCAATGAACCGACAATTTTCAGAAGTTTGAATCTGGAGCTTTCGATGTCAGGCCATGCAGCTGCATGATGCCGCTTGACAGGCGCATTTCAGCCCAGCGCCACAAGTGAAGTAAGTCGAATCGTAGCTGAGACCACTAGCACGACACCCACTTCCCAAAGAGGTGTGAATTCGACTGTGTGCAGGTCATCAGCGTGGCAAAAAACCTGAAGTTCGGTGTGAGATGACCACGAACCCCTGCCCGTTTCGAAATTTAGAACGCCCGAGCCGATGATGACACCCTCTGTACAATTTACGACGCCCACAACTTTCCAGAGCCTCCAAAATGCTATGCTTCCTGCGCATGCCTCTATACGACGTCTTGATGTCTCCCTGATTGCTTTGGAACGCCGAGACTTGAACGACCCCACCCAGCCGTCCGTCTATGTATCCTTATTTCTTGGCACCTTCTGGATTAAAGGCACGCTCGCATCCGGCCTAAAACGCCTTCGAATCAGCCAGAACATAGTCGTAATCATAATATAGATGCACGCTATGTCAAGGAGCGATCTGAAGCTAACGGGTACGACCGGTTCTTTTCGGCATTCATCATGTCGCTCTCGTGTAGCCACAAAGAGACTGGGATCATCCGTGATAACGCCATCGATCTTGCGGCGGATACACCACTCCATCCTGTCGGCATCATTGACTGTCCAGGCAAGGAGCTGCCGACTCTCCTCGTGGCGGTCCCGCATGAAGCTCTGTCCTCCCGGCGCGAGAAGCATCGGACACAAGATGTTGAAGCCTACATTAGGCACATCAAAGAAGTGCCGAGCGTATGACGGTTTGACGCCGATGTGCATCACTGGAAAACCTGGGAGATACTTCTCAGCCAGGCTAAGGTACTTTGCAGCCCAGAGACCAAGGACTAAGCGCTCAGCCCATGGCTTGCCCCTCGCCTTCACCTCCGCGATGGTGGATCCAATAAGACGCATCACGGTATCGGAATTATTATCAAGCTTGATGTCCAGCAGCAGCCAGACCTCTTCCATTCCTGGCTGCGCCAGATGTTCCAGTAAGTCCCTAAGCCGTGGCATGGGCACGTGAGGTTTGGCCAGCGTTCGCAGGTCCTTGATCTGGTCCCATGTACAGTCAACGACCCTTTCATTCTGTCCGAAGCATCGTTTCAGGGTCTGGTCATGACACAACACCACGACATCGTCTTTGGTCAAATGTACGTCAGTCTCAATAGCATGAGCTCCAGCCTTGATTGCCTCATTAAAAGCCAGCAGGGTGTTCTCCGGGAATCGTGCCTTGTAGCCTCTGTGGGCGATGCACTGCGGCATCTGCCTTTTCTGATCATCCCTGACGGCCTTTGCGAATCCTGGTATGGGAAAGACTGTGTCCTCTGCAATGGTCACTGGCGAGTCGAGCTGTTCAACACCAGGCTGAACCAGCACAGGTGGTATTACCTTTGGTCGCGCAAGTGCTGGCGAGGGCTCGCCGGTTCCGGCGTCCATGTTGCCCGATCCGAACAGCCGCCTGCGGGACATGGTTGTGTGGTAGTAGTAGAGTCGTTCAGTCCCGCGGGCGGCGCACGTTGTGAGAGTGTGGCGCAAAGCAATTGTTGCGACTGATGGATTTCCCTGTGGGTGTGAGATAGAGTTATCAGTTGTGGCAGTCGGTAGAAATGAGAAGGGAACTGCGGTTCCAAGATAGTACGTCGGCCACACCACCTCCCATCGTCGGGCCACCGAGGTTTGGCCATCAAAGAGTTGTCTGGGGCCAGCCACCCTCCCGCAAGTGCTCACTACTGTAGTTCTAGTTGATGGATACGATGCAGCGACCACATCGAGCCGCTTCCTCACTGTTGCGCGGCCTCCGCAACCACACGTGCGCTGTCATCATGCATTGGGAAGGTCGACCAGAATGAATGAACGAGGGCGAACGGCATCGGAGGCCAGAGCTCCGCGCAGCCGGCATACCATGCATTGCTGTACACTAGACCCCCCTGCGCACGAGATTCAACGAATCAGATGTCGCAGCTGGATATGCTTGAAGGCAAGCGTGTCGTTGTTTAGCGCCTTGTCGAAGCAAGCTTTGGGGGAGGAGACATGTTACGCAAGATCTCGTTGAGCCCACCCTATAAAACCACATTCAGGAAATGCGCGCCACGTGCAGGAGCAACTCTGATCGATCGATCTGATAACTCTGTCTTGACTGCGGAAACGGAGGAGCATCTCACGATCTTCGGGCACCGACTGTTCTCAAATGAACCGCACAGCTGTTAGCAGACTTGTAGAGCGGTCTGTCACTACGTGCGATGTCAGCGAACATGAAAGCAGCTGTCCATCATTGGATCCGATGTTCGCAAACAGCTCGAAGATATGGTCCAATGCATTCGTGCCGACCGACGTCCTCAGTGCTTGAGCATGAGCCCTCGTCCTCAGACCTTAACCAAAGATGATATACCTCTTCGCATCATTCTGCTACTATGCTTAGGACATTCACGACAGCAGCGTCCGTAACAAATCCCAGCCGTAGTACAACGCCATCGGTCAGCTCTAAGAATCGCCTCTCTTCAGTCAACAAGGTCTGGTCTATATCTGAAGCATCTCAAGATCGATATTCCCACGGCCGGTAATTCCAACGGACAGCTCAGCATGGCAACCGGGCAAGATGCTCATCGGCATGATCCACCATATGACGCCAAACGCCGCCACAACCCCAACATCGGACTCTTCAAGATTCGCAACGCCATCGCATCCATATTCGGCTACGCCATACTTGCAACAAGTCTTGACGAAGACCTGATGTACGAGCGAGCGATGTACCGGCGAAATCAGAGCGTTCGCCGCCCTTCCGGGCATTATTTCCAAGAGTCTGGACCATGCATCGATACGGATCTGATGTACGAGAAGAAGATGTATCAGCGGAAGCATGGAGCTCGCTTCAAAAATGGAAGCTGCGCTAGTCCTCCGCTCAGCTTGTATGAAGAGTTATTGGGTATCGACGACATGATCACCCTCTCTCGTGGCGATTTCGTCCGCGTGCTGGTGTCGAGACCAGTCAAGGCAGTCCAGTCTTCTGCTAGCAAGTTACTGCGAAGGGAGACGCATCTCTGAAATTGCGGTAGATGACTTTCGCCACTCAAAGGTCACGAAAAGGAAGAGTCCTTCGACATAGCACTTGGAACATGGAGCCATGTTTGAAAGCAAAGGACTATGGCCAGTGTGTAGCGAGAGGGTAGTTCTAGAACAACCAAAGTACGAGCAGAGACATTACGAAGCCTACATACATCCATAAAAGAAGACATACAAGACATACATCGCCTCTGCAACCTTTCTGTTGTTCGCCACATCTGTACCATTAAGACAGACTTGGCTTGACGATCGGGTCTCAGCCACTGATCGTATCCACAGTCAAAGCGACAGCTCTTCAAGTTCTCTCGAATGGCAGAACAAGCGCCCTTATCCAGATGCCCACTCGACGACATGAAGAAGGACCACGCCACCTCCACGTCAACCAGCTGGCCCATCTTGGAGTTGCAGATCGAACGTCTGCAGAGGCAAACGCCTAACCACTACGCCATCTGGACAAGGAAGCTTGTGGACGGGTCGTGATCTGGAAAGCGTATGTATCAGTAGCTGACAGGTATGGGATCTTGCTTCAGTCCCGATTCTGACTGTTGCAAACAAAAAATGGACGGGAGATTTCCAAAGAGACAGCCTCGCGGCAGGTAGCTATGTACGGCAACTACAAGTGACTACGGTCCCTGCATCAGCCTCGCGTGATAAGCAAAGGGTATCGCGCATCTTCGCCCTAACCAGCATGACACAGTATCAATACACCCCAACAACAACATCCCCTTCCAACGGCTAGCTCAATCACTGAGCCCTCAACGCCTCCCTCCTCAACGCACTCTCCGCCATCCTCCGAGTCCACCGTTTCTGCTCCTCAATGAAATCAGCATTGATCTCCAACAGCTGCTCCGTTTGCACCCTCAAGCTCTCCAATGTACCTTCCAGTGTAATCTTCGCCGGCTCATTGCTATCAAGGCTTTCGATACTCTGCAGGCCGTTCGCAGCACGGCCCTGTCCATCGACAGTGGCGTCTCGAGAGCGGTCCTGATTCTCGTTGTAGGGGTCGTCGTCGGAGACTGATGGCGATTCTGCCTCGTGCTCTACCACCACTGCGTCCGGTGGTGTGGAGACGGTGACGACGCCGTCTGCTGATGTTGTGACGGTTACAGTATTGTTGTCGTCTTTTGCGAGTGCCTCGTGGTCGTCTTCGCTGTGAGCCAGAGGTGTCCCGTCCCTGTTGATGAAGACGTGGGCAAGGCTTCGGGATGGTGTCTCGACGCACTCTGAAGGCTGGACCACGGTACTCTGCGGCTGAGATTGAGCCTGAGCTTGCGCTTGCGCTTGAGCATTTCGCATTTGCATGAGTTGCTGTTGGAAAGCGATAAGAGCTTCTTCGGCCATTGCCTTTTCATTCTTCACAGCTGACAGATTCGAGGCAAGCTCAACGAGATGGCTATCCTTCACCTTTGTCTCTTGCCTCGAAGCAGTGAGGGCGTTCTGCAGTTGCCTCAGCTCTGCTTGCACTCTCATCAGCTGTTCTTCAGCTATCGCCTTCTCGCCCTTGGCAGCTGCCAGAGATGAAGCCAGTTCTGCGACATGCTCTTTCTCGACCCCAGATGAGGCGTCGAGGCCGATTTGTAGCTGCTGTAGCTCATTGCTCGCGCGAAACAGCGCTTCTTCGGCGGCATGTCGGCGGTGTTCATGTTCCTTCATCTGGTACAAGGCGTTCTGCAGCTCGTGTTGCGTCGCCTCATGCTTCTGCGCTTCCTCTTCCAGCTCGCGGTTATGCTGAATGTTCAAATCGTTCAGCTGCCTTGAGATATTCGCTTCACGCGTATCGAGCTCTCTGGAGGACGTGCTCATGTTATTCTGCATGCGATTGAGCTCCTCCTCCAAACCCCTTTTCTCAGCGGCAAGATAGGCGATCGTGTCGTCCTTATCTTGCGCATCCTCTCGGAACAGTCGTTCAATATTCTGGACACGTTCAAGCTCTTCCCGTGCGCGCGACAATGCTTCTTCTGCGTGGTTGCTCTGTTGTTCAAGCGCGGCAATGCGCCCATTCTTCTGTTTCTGGGCTTCCTCGAACATCGGCAGGGCGTCTTGCAGGCCTTTAAGCTCGTACTGGGCATGGTTCAACGATTCCTCGATCTCTTCCTTCTCACTCTCCAGATGCGCGATGCGGCCTTCCCTCTCTCGAGCTTGCTGTTCAAACGCATCTCTGTCCTCGCGCAGAGTGCCCTCGTCCTCTTGCAGGCTCGAGAGCTTTGACTTGAGCTCTTCGATCTCAACGTCTTGTTCAGTCAAGCGAGCCTGGAGCGCATCATGGGCTTGCTGAAGGGCCTTCATGCCGTCAGACGCGCTGTTGTCTGCGATCTCTTTGGCGGATCTGGCACCTTCAAGCTCCCCTTGAGCGGCTGCGAGTGAAGTAATAGCTTCTGCGTGGGCGGACTTCTCCTTCTGCAACGCTAGCGTCACTTCTTCCACCTGTCTCCGCAGAGCTTCCAGATCCTTGTTCATGCGTTCCATTCCAACCTTGAGTTTCGCATCCGCCTCGGTCGCTGCGGCGGTTGAAGCATCACGTTCTTCGGCAAGCAGCTGTTGAAGCTTCGCAATTTCTTTATTGAGCTCGTCCTCGGAAGTCGTCCAGTCTGCCTTCTCCGTATCGTAGGCCTCAGCTTTCTCTTGCAACTCTTTCAGCAAGGCAGCATTATCGTCTTTGAATGTCTTGGCTTGCTGGACCTCTTCGCGCGACTTGTCGAGCTCAGCCTGCAGTGCTCGAAGCAGTTCAGCTGCCTTGGTTGCATCACTGATAGAAGCTTTGAGCGTGATGGCCTCCTCCCGCGATGAATCAAGCTCCTGCTGCAAGGCTTTCTTCGCTTCTTCAGCTGCGACGGCTGAAGCTTGAGACTCTTCCAGAGCTCGCTTTGCCTGGTCGACCTCGTCTTGTAGAGCTTTGGACGACACTGCAGCCTCCTCTGCCTTGAGTTGAGATTGCTCCAGCTCCTTGAGCACGGCCTGAAGTCGCTCCTGCGTTTGCGAAGACGCAAGTTTTGACTCATTAGCGATGGCCAACGAGCTCGTCAGCCACTCAATCTCTTCTCGAGAACGTGAAATGTCCTCGCGCAACGAGCGAGTTAACTTCTCGGACTCTTCAGCAGAGATTGTGAACGTCTGCAGCTCAGTCTGTGCTTTCTCGAGCTGCTCTTGAAGCTGCGCATTACGCGTGTCATGTGCCTTGGATTCTTCAACTTCGCGCTGAGCTTTTCGAAGTTCACTTTGTGTTCGCTCGCCAATGTCTAAGGCGTCCGCCGCCGAGGCTTGGGCTTCCTCGAGCTGATCCTTGAGCCGCGAAATCTCTGCATTGGATGCGGTCTTGCTTTCCAGTTCGGTGGCTGCCGAGAACTTTAGCTCCGCAATGGCCCTTCTTGCTTGATCGAGCTGTGCCTGGAGTTCCTCCTTCTCCTTGGTGGCGTTAGAGATCGCCTCTTCAGCGCCGGTGTGAAGCTGCTCTTTGAGTCGTTCAATCTGCGTGTCGGAATCTGCAATCTTCTCAACGCTTGCGGCCGCAGACTTCTTCAGCTCCTCAACCTCCTTTCGCGATTGCTCGAGCAACGCAAACTTTTCGTTCGCATGGGATTTTGCTTGTTCGGCAACTTTTTGCAGCTGCTCTCTTAGTTTCGCAGTCTCAGCCTTCAAAGCTGCATTCTCCTCGATTTTGGCATCTCTAGAAGCTTTGAGCTCCTCCAAGACTTCACGCAACTCCCCAAGCTTCGTCTCCAACTCTGTTCTCAACATATTCGAGGCTGATGTTTCCGTATCCAGAGCTCGCTCGAGTTCAGCAATCTTTGTCTGCATGGTGCCACTGGAAACGTGCGTCGTGGCTGCCGCTTCAGTAAGCGCGTTGATCTCTTTTTGGGCTTGATCGAGCTTCTCTTGGGCCACCTGCTTTTCTTCGAACGCGGAAGTCGAAGTTGCTTTCAAATCCGCAAGCTCTCGCCTGAGCTCAGTAACTTCAGTCTGCAACGCATCGGTGGTCTCATCGTAATCTGACGTTTTCCGGTTCAGCTCGCTGACGTCCTTCTCCGTCTGCTCAAGTTGTCTTTGTAGCGTCTCTTTCTCATCTTCTGAGACCTTGGCGGCGGCCTTTGCTTCCTTGATTTCCTGCCTCAGCTGCTCGATTTCAGCTTGACTTGTGGTGCTGGCTTCCTCCCGACCTATTGCCTTCTGCCTGAGCTCGTCTGTGTCTTTCTGAGTTTGCTCAAGCTGCCGCTGAAGAGCCTCTTTCTCGTCTTCCACAGTCTCTATCGCCGCCCGTGCTTCCTTCAGCTCTTGCTGGACCTGGTCTAATCTCGTCTGCAGCTCGCTCGAGTCCCCTGCCTCCCTGTCAATGGTCGCGGCAGTGTTCGTCAGGTCATCGATCTGCCTCTGCTTCGCTTCAAGCTCTTCATTCAAGGTTTTTGCAGTCAACTTTTGCTCGTCTACCTGCTGCTCAAAGTCATCTCTCGCAGTATTCAGCACAGCCATCTCCTCTTGAAAGTGGTCCATCTCGTCCTGCATCCTCTTCAATGAAGCTTCAGCATCCTTCTTCGCTCTGGTCGCCTCCTCAAGCTCTTTCTGCGACTTGTCGCGTGCTTCCTTCAGCTCGTCCTCCACGATGCGCAGACGAGTCGCCAGATCCTTGTCTTCCGTCTTCGCTTCACTCAGCTGCTGATTCTGCCTTTCCAACCTAGCTATCTCTCCCTGCAGATCCCTGATCTCAGCAGCCATGGTCTCGCGGGCAATGCTCTCGCGGAGGAGATTCTGCATGACCTCCATCTCCCGCGCATTCTGCTCACGCTCAGAAGCTGTTTTACCCGGAACCGTCAGAGGCTTTGCAACGCTTATCGACTGCGCCCTATTGTGTTCACCACGACGAACAATCGGTCTTGGGCGTTTCTCGTTCTCTGCATCTGAAGAGGCCTGCGGCTTCAGCATCGGTGTTGAGCGAATCTCTATCTTCCTGGGCGATCGTGGAGACGAGCTCTCGCTGATCTCAGCGGCGGGTAGCAAGCGAGGTGCTCCAACCACAACATCATCCTCTGGGATCGTGTCCCGCGACAACGGCCGCACCGAGCTCGTGGTGCTGAGCGCAGGTGACGTGACCCCAGGCGAGGTGATGCTGGTGGTGTTGACGCCATTGCCGGCGGGAGTCACAGGAGCTGGGGCGGATTTCGTGGTCGAAGTGGTAGATACGGTGGATCGAGGGCGGGCTGCTGAGGTGCCAGATGTGCTTGGACGAGCCGTCACACTAGACAGACGTTTCGATGCAGCTCCTGCAGTACTGGAGATGGTTCCTGTGCCTCCTAGTGTTGTCCTCCGACCCTTCTCTGCTGCAGTCTCCAGCTTCGGTGGTCGGGTAGTCGAAGCTGTCGTCGGCGTCTGTGTGCGATTTCTCGTGCTGGTCGTCGACCGGGTCTCGCTGGTGGTGGACTTGGTGTCGTTGCCATCTTTCGTTGCTCGGCGTAAGGTGGTCGAAGTAGGCCTTGTTGCCGCTGAGGGGAGTCTGGCAGTGGATGTCGTTGGCTTGCTTGCGCTTGTGCCGCCCAAGCGCGGAGAAGCAGTCGCCGGCTTCTTCTTATCCTCCTCGGTGGCTTTCGCCTTTGCAGCTATAGTGCTTGTTCTCCTGTCCATGATGAGCGCCTGACTGGCTTCCAATGGCAACTACGGTTTCGATCTAGCTCTTGATAGACCCATCCTTTTGCTGATGCTATGAAGAGGACATTCCTACTGTATCAGTATGCTTAGCGCCTACGCTTTCAGGACGGGTGAAAATATATGTGCATAGGGGCGAGCAGTAGACGTGAATCTCAAAACTGGGAACGCGAAAATGACGCCAGCGTGCAGCCTTCCAAACCCCCATTCTCGAGCATCGCCAATGCATTACACGACCAAGCATCGGCGAATGTTTTCAGTAGTGTGACACGATCTGGAACATGAGCCGGGCTATGATCATTTGGGTATACGGCATGTGGTATTCCAAGAAAAAGGCCTAAGCGCAAAGTTGTCTCGTCCTTTCGTTCCAATACCGCGGAGCTGGATCCGCGTGTCCTCAATCTAGGGTGCTGCCGCAGGTACGAGGACAACCAGGCCAGGGCACCTTACATGTACTTCTTCCTTATAACAACAACATCGCGGCATCCCATAAGTTGCTTGCGACATGATACATCCGTTCGGGATGCGTGATGAGCCATTCCGAGAAGCCGGCCGCTGACGCCAAGTCGAAGACTTCCTCCTTCACCAACGGACAACTTGCCACGCCGTTACTATCTCCCATCAGTGAGCACGATGGCCACCAAGCCTTCCCGGATCTCGATCGTCGAAACGCTAAACCGGAGGCACCGCGGGAACGACGACGCAGCAGCGAGAACAGAGCCCTGAAGCTCTCTCGCTCCGAGCTGCACGCGTTGACGACCTCCCCAGAATCTCTTCCCCTCCGCCCACTGGATGATTTGCCAGTGCTGGAAGAGGATGACGAGAACGAAGAATGGCACGAGGCCCCCACGCCTGATTCTCCAAGGTCACGAGCATCGGAATCAGCAAACGCAAGCTTCGCGAACGGCCTGCCAAGTATAGCAGCCACGCCGGGGAACTTGACTGGCCGACCAGGAAATGCTCGATCGCTGTCAACACCCATAGGCCAGCAGAGGAAAAGCTCGTCTTCGAAGCAATCCAAGCCAAAGCCGCACCTGGCTCCACTAAGAATCGAAGACCCCGGCAGGCAGAACAGCATGAAGCCTTCGCCTGCCAGCCACACTCGCGAACCATCTCCCATGCCAGCAATGTTACCGATCCCGCCGTTGTCACTTCCGACATATTTGCATCTGGAACTATCCTCGGACCGTCCCTCTGCGCTCTACATCCATCGTTCCGCGGCCAGCGAGTTCCCTTACGAGTCAGCAAAGGTCAAGTTCCAGCGGTTGAAGAACTTCATTCAGCTACCTGGTCAACTGGAACATGTACTGGTCTTTGGTGCAGTAGCTTGCCTCGATGCCTGGCTTTATACATTCACGATCCTGCCTTTGCGGTTCTTCAAGGCAATCATCGTCCTGGCTCAGTGGATCTGCAGAAGTGCGGCTGATGAGGTTCAAAATCTGGCAAGCTTTGTCTACAATGGCCTGGGTAGAGTATGGAAGAGGCAACGACGTGCTTCTGCACTTCCTCCACCTTCTGAACCAAGCAGCCGAAGACCCTCAGCCGATGAAAGCGGCCTATCACGACGACCGGAGGCTGACGCACCAGAAGAAAGCACGAGCACGAAGATGAATGGCCATACGGTACCACCTTCACCGGCGAAACGGCCTCGTCGACCAGGCTTTCGACACCGTAGAATGCGATCTTCACCATCAGCGCTGCTGCCGAACCACAAAGCAGATCTGCTTCAAGGTCTTCTAATCATCTGCAGCTGTGTTGCACTCATGTGGTTTGATGCTAGTCGCATGTACCATTCGATCCGAGCTCAGGCGGCCATCAAGCTCTACGTAATCTACAACGTCCTGGAGGTCATTGATCGCTTGCTCTCTGCACTTGGACAGGATGTCTTGGAGTGCTTATTCTCGAAAGAGAATCTAGAGCGCGACGATGACGGCCGGAGCAAAGTACTACGTCCGTTGTGGATGTTCGCCTTGGCTTTGGCGTACACCGTGATGCATTCGACGATACTGTTCTATCAGGTGGTGACACTCAACGTGGCGGTCAACTCATACTCCAACGCGCTCCTCACCTTGCTGATGAGCAATCAATTTGTGGAGATCAAGGGCGCTGTCTTTAAGAAGTTCGAAAAGGAGAATTTGTTCCAGATGACATGCGCGGATGTCGTTGAGCGTTTCCAACTATGGCTCATGCTGTCGATCATTGCTTTGCGCAACATTGTGGAAGTTGGAGGTCTGAGCATCAGCATCAGCAGTGCCTTCAGCGGAACATCATACACCGACAGCCTTGGAGCAAACGGCACCGGCATTCCTCTGGTGTCTGGGTTCGTCATACCCAAGGCCTTCACCCTCTTTCCGAAATGGACCGGCGAACTCTTCGGACCCTTCCTCATCGTTCTGGGCAGCGAAGCAGTCGTCGACTGGTGCAAGCACGCGTACATCACGAAATTCAACAACATCAAGCCAAATATCTACGGTCGCTTTCTGGATGTCTTGGCCAAGGACTACTATTCTCATGCCTTCGCGGATCAGAATCTGACCAAGCGTTTAGGCCTACCAGTAATTCCATTGAGCTGTCTCTTCATCAGAGCATGCATGCAGACATATCACATGTTTATTGCTACGCACATGCCGCTTCCCATACCTTCAGCGTCGACATCCATCTCCCTGGACAACGAAACGGCCTCTTCGTCTCCAGCCACGACAGCAGCTCTGCAACACATCGACCAGGTGTTCCGCCGAGCTTTGGGTCGCTCATCCTTCGGCGCTGGCATCCACACCGGGCCCGCGTTCTGGTGGAGTCTAGACGACTTCATCGCTTTTGCAACCATGATCATCGTCTTCCTCGCAGTCTATCTCGTCCTCCTAGCCTTGAAACTACTCCTCGGCATGGCACTCCTCACATATGCCAGAGGAAGATATGCCGGCATGCAAGAACGCGAGAAGCAAAGCGCAGACACGCAAGGCAGCAAGCGAGTCGGTGGCTGGGGAACCGTAGAAGTGGGCGAAGACAAGCGAAGATGGATATACGATGATGATCCGGATGCGTTGCATGTTCTACAAGAAAAGGAGCGCAAGGCACGTGAACGTGCTGGGAAAGCTGAAATGAAGCTGGATGGAGTTGAGAGGTATAGTATGGCTGCGAAGCGGATATGGTAGTCATGAGCCTGTTGTTGACGATCCTTTCACCCTACCATTGACAGAAATATCCTGTCTGAGCGATTGTCTTCCTCGGTGCGTGCCAGTGCTGTAGCGTCTGTTGTGTCAGCGCTGACATGGTTGTTGCAGCTTCATGCCGCATGTCGCAGCACGCACGTCACGACCGCGTCGCTCGAAGAGTCTGCGACGCCTCTCAAAGTTGCTACAAGATCGTTGGGCGATGCCTCTCGGCCTCTCGGTCAACGCGCAAACCATGAACTTCTCCACCTCCTCTCCACTGCCTTCATCACCGTTCTTCACACATCAGCCCTCAAACTCCCTCGCCAATCAGACTCACCACCATGCGATGCACTCCTACAGAAGATCTACCAATTCCCCACCAACGCCTGGGTCGAGACCTTAGCGGTGCGAAGCAATTGCAATGTCCTAGTATCTCTCATTTCTTGACCCAAATTCTTTCTCAACAGCGCCACTGCTCTTCCCAGCTCTGCTGAAAGTCGAATCGTGCTCATCGCGGATTCTGGCCTTGGTGTCATTTGGCGTGTAGACCTGTATGCTCGGACTTATAGCGTTGCCGTTGACGATCCTGCGTTCAAGGCCAATGTGCCTATAGCCCGCAAAATCGGCGTGGATGGCGTGCATTGGTACGATGGCCACGTCTACAGTAGCAACACTTTTAGCACACCACTGCTTGCTCGGACGCCACTCTCATTGGAAAGGTATGCCACGGGTTTGCTGGAAGTGTTTGCCGAGAGCGCGGAATTCCCGTGAATGGTCGTGCGGAGGCGGATGATTTCGCTCTGCCTGAGGATGGAAACTTTTGGCTTACTAGTGCGAGCAGTGCTTTGGTCAAGATTGCGGCGGATGGCGGACGGAGTGTGATCGTTGGTCAGGCAGGCTCGAAAGTGCTTTGGGGATGCACTTCTGCTGTTTTTTGGTCGAACTGCGAAGACGAAGGAGGCGCTGTACATTGCGCCTGATGGAGCACTTGGTAAGTCGTCATTGGGCATTGTTGGTGTACTGTATATGCTCGATACTGCGAAACCATGGAAGCAAAGTCGATGCTCGGCTCTCTGCGAGGAATGTAGCCAATGTCGTGTGTACGTCCCAGTAACTTAACAGTTCCAGCCAGGACAACTTACGTGTCGGTATCCATGATCTTCCCAAAGACTGCTGTGCCTTCACGGCCGAGAGCGGTCCCAACACCAATCACGGACGCACCTACAGCTCGCATCCTGTTGAAAGCACTTCGATCGCTGACGCCACCAACGCCTATGATGTCGATCGAGCGGAGACTGTCGTGCTGATCAAGCATTGACCTGATAGTCCTGACATTACCCAGTGCGAGAGGATGTAGCGGGGCACCGGCCATGCCGCCAATGCCAGAGCTGTTCGCCGAGTTGAGCACTGGAGTGCTGTCTGTATCATCAAGCACCAGGCTCGAACCAAGGGTATTCGTTGCCGTAATGAAGTCTATCGGACACTGAGGCTCGCCAACAGCAAGTAGGGCATCAATCAAGATCTGGAATTGATCGTGGTAGGTATAAGGTGGAGTCTTGATACCAATGGCAACTCTCTTAGCATGAGTACCAGATTGACGCTCTTTCACCAATGTCTGCAAGTACTCCGACAACGACAACCCGGAGTAAGCTGAAGGTGGTTTGCCAGGAATATTTGGACACGACAGGTTGATCTCCATACAGAGAGGGTTGGGCATAATGTCTTGCACCGCCTGGATCCTGCGATAGCATCCTGCTACGGCGTCTGCGCTCCCAGTCACGGAAATGATGAATGGCTTGTTGCGCCGCACTGCATCAGATAGAGTCGAATCGGCCATCACACGTCCTAGCATCGACAGGTACGAAGCCAGGTCGATCGGACTGTAGCCCAGCGTGTTCAAGCTCGCTCCAAATGTGGCAGGCACGACTTCACCATGAGAACTTCCAGGGTGCGAATTGTGCTCGTCCGCGCTGAAGAAGGTGTACTGATGTATCTTTGCATCGTGAGCGAAGCCGCTCAGAAGACTGGTGCGTGTCGTGACAGCTCCTGTGTGTGGGCAGTCGAACAGCTTTTGAAGGTCCTCCTCGGTCGTGGCCCACGGGTTGGAAGAGTTTACTAAAGGCGGGACTATCGATGGTAGTGGCATTCTGTCCAGAATCTACCATAGATCGTGATGGACGCACTTTCTCAGTATCGATGTCGATGGCCAAATGCGTAGGCATGGCACGATGTCGCCGGAATGGCAAGCCGAGAGATTCTCGCCTCGATCAAACTGACCTCTTAAGAGCCTTCTGCAACACTATCAATGATCCATATAACGACACAAACTGGGTTTTCATCACAGCCTTGAGCCATCAGATGTTCTATTGTGTTGTTTGAACCACAGCGTCACTTTCGTATATTGACATGCGGAAATACTTATCACCGCTCCAGGTTTCAACCAAGCTCGACCAAAACTGAAGCTCCCGAGGTCGGAAAGAATTGCATCCAGCCTTCCGTTGCCTGTCTTCCCATTCTCTCCTGACCGGCTCCGCGTATTTTTCACCGCCTCCCGGGAAAGGCAGTCACAGCTTGTGCACAGTATTTGACACCTATATAGATATTTACCTTTTCGACGCATATCAACGGCGTTGTAGCAAAGTGGTTAATGCGTAAGTTGTCTCCTCGAGCAACTGTTCGCACCTTCTCTAATCCTTTCTATAGGATTGACTAGAATGTCTATCAAATGACAGTTGCTATCAATTCCCTTCGGGGGCGTAGGTGTAAGGAGCACCACCGTCTAGCCTTATCAATTCTCCATGCTAATCAATACCGCAGTCGAGTCCTGCCAACGTCGCGAACGTTTCAAGCTCAGCTTTCGTTCCTGGCCTAGCCGTGGTCTTTTTGCTTCAAAATACTGCTGCACATTTAAAATCTCACTAAGCATATGATAATGCAATTTTCTTGCTTTCTACCATGACTCCAGACCATCCAGCTGAACAACATACCGGTCGGATCGTATCAGGTCACGAAGCGGGACCGAAAAGGTACCTTGGGCACTGCATTTTTGCTGTCTCATTGCATGATGTCAACACATCAACCAACATGGCCAAGACCTCACAATCAATCCTTCGCATACCATGCATGCATCCAATCACGCCCGTCGATGCTCCGAACGAAGAAGGAAGCGCTTACAAATGCACGTTGTCGGCGGCGTGAGAATGACGAGTGACAAGCCAAAGCGAGCATTGTAGCTCTTCCGAGATATCTTAAGCATGAGCATCCAGGTTTCGCGTGGTCAATAAAACATGTCAAGCAGCAGTCAGACTTGATGGTCAGCAGCAATGTCCTCAAGATCGAATCTTCCGACTCCTGCGGAGATCTTGCAGCATGTAAGCATATATTTCGCATGCATTCACGCTTTTAAAAGGAGCTAACAGCACGAGTTCTACGAGGCGGAGACACTGTACATGGCCGCCTCACCTGAAGAAAGAGATTTCTCTGGCATGGCCGCTACCTTATCAACAGATATGAAGCTCGTTCAAGCGCCAGACCTGCCTTGGGGCGGAGTATATCACGGACATGACGGGTTCCAAAGGTGGAGCGAGACCATGGCATCGTACTTTGACGGCCTCGAAGTGACAGATATCCAAGTCTTTGAACAAAGCGGCAGTGACGGTGTTGTTGTTCACTCAGTGCTGAAGCTCCGAGTGAGAAAGAATGGGAAGAAGCTGGAGAGGCCATTGATCCAGGTCATCAAGGTGGACAGAGCGAAGGGTGTCATTACAGAGATCACACCGTTCTATTGGGATGTGCAGGGTTTGAACGAGACGCTGGAGACGTAGCATCATATGCTGTCACTGACAGGTCTCCGATCGCTTAGAATACCTTTGCCGTGTTGGCAACACATTCACTGGAGCCGATAGCATGTGTCGCGGGCCTGTTCGATTGCACAAGGGGTGGGTTGTGCAGCCCTGAAGCTCCTAGAGTTTTCACATGACTAGCTTTCTGGTGAGGACAGCCTATAGTTGGCGTATCTTTTTTGCACTTCTGAGCAGAAATAAAGCGACTTGTGCAAACTAACGTCTAATCCGAGATTGTCAAGCACTCCGAAGATGCCACCTCACTCCATGTTCACTCAGCCTGCCGATACTTGTGAACCGGGCTCACGGTCACATAAATATCTCTCTTCCAATGGAGACCGCTTTCTTCGTCACCCTTCTCGACACGCAGATTCTCGGTTCTTCTCGACATAAAGCTTTGCGACAGGACTGCCACCAATACCACTGCCGCTTTTAAGATACAGTCAGCATGACCGATAGCACAGACATGAGCGACATCGTCGAGTGCAGTGTGTGCGTTGAAGATGTGAGCCTTTCCCGTATTCTCGTTATCGAGAACGCACCAGTCTGTCACACCTGCGTGAGGCAGATCTTCATCAACGCCACCGAGGACGAGTCAAACTACCCTCCAAGATGGGCTGATAAGGTACGTTGTCGGATCACGAGGACAACACCTTCGCATGTCGCATATCACGGGCATCAAAGGCTGCTGGGACACTGTCGAGACTCACTTGAGCATTAGACTAACATGCTGTACAGGAGCTCAAGCCTGACTCCTACCTGGACGTCCTCGGGCCCGAGCTAGTCAAGCAGTATCGCAAGAAGCTTCACGAATACAAGAAAAAGTGGGACGACCGCGTATATTGCCCGACACTTACCGAACAGCCCGGCGGCAAATGTGGCGAGTACCTAGGAGGCAGTCGCGACAGGAACAAACACATCAGGCTTACTTTGAAGTGCAAGAAATGCTCCAAGAAGACATGTCTCGCATGCAAAGCCCAACCAACTTCGCGATCCGGCCACGTCTGCGAAGCAACGGCAGAAGAGCAAGAACAGGAAGCTGCGAGCTTTCAGGGGTTGGTGAAGGTAAGTACTGAAGGGTGACAGGCATCCGGCGCGATGCATTGCACGACGCGCATCCTCCCAAACTTGACACTGGGCACTGGGACATTGCCACGTGTGTGTCGAGTACCGCTAACACCCTTCTGTTGGTAGGGCAAAGACTATCAGAAGTGTCCCAACTGCAAGAGGAAGCTCGAATTGCGAGATGGCTGTAACCACGTTGTTTGCCCATGTGGCACATCGCTTTGCTTCGTGTGTGGCCAACCAGCATCCAGCAATTCGAACCACTGGGGCAGGACTGACTCAGGCCAATCAACATGCCCTCGATACAAGCAACCGAACGACCGTAGCCCTGGGTGGGATGGGGGTCCTCTCGGACCTAGGGGTCCTGTCGCGCCTATAAACTTTCCAGATATGAGGGCATTCGACAGGCAGATTACGGATGTGCATGAACGACGACGCCACGAACGACGTAACGCAGTGGCGGGCTTGCAGGCTCCCCCTTTCGAACCTGTGTCGACGCCTGCAGCGACAGCTGCCGGCACCACAGCACGAGAGCGGCGCTCGGGGAATGTTACAATCCACAACAATCCGATCAACCTCGACGCCCCCGCAGCTCGGCAATTTCCACGAAGACCACCTCGATCTGGCAATGAGAACGCTGCTGCGACATTCAGTGGACACGCTCGTATGGCAAACCATCCTTTGTTGGGCCAACACGCTGACCAGGACGAGATACCACTTCCATCACGATCCACATTCCTTGGCCGGCTCTTCGGTCGTTGGTTGGAACAGCCTGATGTGCTCATGGACGAGCAAGAAGAGACCATGATGCAAGACTCCATCTTTGAACATCCAGATCCGACTGCGCGCTCTGAATTTCTTGCTCCAGCCCAGATCAATAACGACAGCGCGACTCCTGTGACAGATCCCAGTTGGAGCTTCCATCCACATTTTGAAGCACATCCGACTCAGGACCATTTTCACCACCGGGCTGATCCTCTGGCCCAGCTGCTGTCCTCACTGCCGGCGGGAGAGGAGAATGATCACTTCACAGTGGTTCCTCGCCAACGCATACCAGCTCCCCAGCGAGCGACTGTTTTCCAAGCTCCCGAAATACCAGAGCGTTTTTCAAGTTTGCAGCCTCGCATGGCGCGCATGCAACGTGAACGTCGATCGGCACGTCGTCAGACAAGTCTCAACGTCGACTTCCCAGCTCCGCCAAGGCAGGACGGCAATCATGGTGTATCGGAGAATTCTATGATGCTGGATCAGTAAGGCGGTGAACCTCGAGAAGACAAAAGAGATCAAGAAATTGCTGCTTGCAGGGCGACTTCGCACTGCTAGACACTCGGTAAGGACATGGCCATACGTCAAATCGCTCGTAGCAGCGTCTTGTGCACAAGGGGTCGCACACGAGTTGGCGTGCATAAAGATCTCTGGAGATGGAGAGATCCTCGTTCACTTAGCGTTCCGTGCCACTAGATTGCAAGTAATGTTAGCGTACTACAGATCAGCCCGCGCTTCCTCCCCAGCCCAACATCGCCTGATGGTCTCCCTAAGTGGCTCCTTCTCAACCTCTCGCGGGTTCCAGTAAGGGTTCGATACTGCGATCTCAGCGGCCTTGTCCACATTCTCTTCTTTCATACCAAAATCCTTCAATCCCCGCTTTACCTTGAGCTTCGTCAATAACACATTCAAACCTTTGATCGCATCACCATCGCTTTCTGGCAGCACTTCTGCCAATTTCTTCATGACGTCTGGGATACTCGTAGCATTGTATGCTATGGCATGCGGTAGCACAATCGTATGAGTCTCCGCATGAGGTAGGTTGAAGGATCCACCAAGCGTGTGGCAAAGTTTGTGATGCAGGCTCATACCAACTGCTCCGAGGCACATCGCACACAGCCAGGCACCATACTGAGCTTTGATGCGAGCTTCACGGTTCTGAGGGTCGTTCACGATGACGGGTAGGGATTCTGCCAATGCTTTCGTGCCTTCCAGGGCGAGCAAGTTCATGACTGGATTTGTGTTGCGAGCATACAAAGCTTCAACAGCGTGAGCAATAGCGTTGACGCCGCTCGTCGCGCTGAGAGCCGCTGGCAAAGTCATTGTGAAGTCCACATCGTAGATCACGGTGCCTGGCAGGATCTTGGGATCGGATCTGGTCGTCTTCTTGCCCTCTGCTGTCTCGCCCAAAATGGGCGTCATTTCCGAGCCGGCGTAGGTCGTAGGGATCGAGATGTGCGGCAGACCTGTCCTGATCGATATTGCTTTGCCCAAACCGGTAGTACTGCCACCTCCAAAGCTCACAATGCAATCCGCACCGCAGTCTTTGGCGTATGCCAGGGCTTCGTCAGTGACATTGGTCGGCGTGTGCATCGTAGCATTGGAGTAAATTCCAGCTTTCTGAATCTCCCCACGTTCCAGGATTGGTTCCAGCTGCGCGACCTGATCTTTCTGCTGAGGAGTCGACAGCAAGAGAGGCTTGGAGAGGTTCAGCCTCTTGATCTCGTCAGGTAGTTTGTTGATACTGCCAGCACCGAAGATGACCCTGCCAGGATTGGCGTTGTACTCAAATGACTTCATGCTGGCTTTTCGACACACGATGGCGTACAATTATACACAGAACACGATAGTCTGGCGAGCTTTTTCCATACTTGTACCTGGAGTCAATGTGGGGAGGCATGGTCCCGCAACCGGACCTAGCTTCCGGCAGTTGCTGACAACGACTTTGAAATGGCTACGGTAGAACTGCATTCTCGAGAGCCTACCGCTACATGACACCCGGTTCAATGTAGTTCAATCGATACTGGCCATAACCCTTCTATCGTGTACAGACAGAACCAGACTCGCTGGTGCTGCACTGAAAGGCCAAGATCAGCAAGGCGAGACTCGCATGGTCAACATGCAGCTTCGCTCTATGATATGCAATGGCGGTAAGTAGATGAGTATCCAGACTGTTCTGCTGTGTAGCCGAAGAAAGAAGCAGCGAACGATAACGGCTCGCAGTCTTGGCGGGCGGCGGGACTAGCCGAAGTAGACATCTTGGCGATGTGAAGTCGAAATTGGCAGCCACGAGCTTTCGACCGCACTGCACTGCACTTTCCGCCGTACCATACTAACACCAAGGTAAGCATACGCATACTCGACTGAAAGCTACTGCTGTCGGAGAGTATTCTGCAAAACAAGAGGTGGATGAATTGCAACTGGTCATGAGAAAGAACATGTCAAGAGACGGACAATTTTTGAGAAAGGCGGGACGCATATGCATATATCGCAACATGAAAGTTGTTAGCGGAAAGCAGGAAGGAGATGAATCGGCCAAGTCGGAGACATGGTTATGCGTCTGGGTTGAACTATCGGGAACACCAGCACGAAGAACAGGACACAATGCGGATGCTCCCAATCGACAGCAGCAGTCGACAGATTCGGCGCATCAACCGTACAGAGCTCTTGCTAACATATTCTGTAGAGCACCTCCTCCAGGTAGCCCAGCATGCAGTCGCAAACCGCCCCAGCTCAAGCCCTGAGCGGCCTCAACATCTCCAAGCGCCGAAAGTTCGTGGCCGACGGTGTCTTCTACGCCGAGCTGAACGAGTTCTTCCAGCGCGAGTTGGCTGAGGAAGGTTACTCTGGTGTCGAGGTCCGCGTCACTCCAACCGTCACCGACATCATCATCCGCGCAACACACACTCAGGAGGTTCTCGGTGAGCAGGGTCGCAGAATCCGTGAGGTATGAACACTCCATGGCTCAGGCTGCACGTCCGTCACTAACATCTCAACCAGCTCACCAGCTTGATCACCCACCGTTTCCGCTTCCCACCCGACTCGGTCTCCCTGTACGCCGCTAAGGTCCAGTCCCGCGGTCTCTCCGCTGTCGCCCAGTGCGAGTCTCTCCGCTACAAGCTCCTCAACGGTCTCGCCGTCCGCCGTGCATGCTACGGTGTGCTCCGCTTCATCATGGAGTCTGGCGCCAAGGGTTGCGAGGTTGTCGTTTCCGGCAAGCTCCGTGCCGCTCGTGCCAAGAGCATGAAGTTCACAGATGGCTTCATGATCCACTCCGGTCAACCCGCAAAGGACTTCATCGACCACGCCACTCGTCACGTACTCCTCAGACAAGGTGTGCTAGGTATCAAGGTCAAGATCATGCGCGCATCCTCATCTCCAGGTGACCCATCTGGCGAGAAGGCCAGCGGCAAGGGCCTGCCAGACTCCGTCACCATCATCGAGCCAAAGGAGGAGCAGCCAATCCTCGCACCAAGCTCCCAGGACTACGGTGCCAAGGCCGCTCAAGCTGCACAGTACGCTCAGCAACAACAGGCGGCACAGGGCGAGGACGGTGGTGCTGAGGGGGAGGCACCAGCTGCGCAGGAGTACTAGGTGTGTAGTACTCAGCGTGTCACGTATCATGGAAATCGGAGTTGGCCACGGAGCGTTTGAATGGGTTTCTATGCTTTGAAATTACCAAAGCAGCGCCTCTGTAGTCGCAACCTACAGTCCTCAGCACTAACAAAATTCGATGCCAGGAAGAAAAGCCAGCTTCCATCATGACTACTTTACATTTCAAACCTCGCCAGTGCCTTCCCGCCTCAAGAATGTGCTTCGTACTTGGCTGCTGATGTGCGTGGTCGCAGATATCCAGTATCTGAATTGGTACTCTTTGTTGCTTCAAAGAACTGCGCTGACTCGAAAGTACACGTATAGAATCGACGGTGTCTGTCTGCTGGTTTTGCCAGCAGGAGCATTGCCAGTAGCTCACGCTATTCGATCGGAGTCAGCCGCGGCATGAGGGGGCTTGTTTCTTCGACCCGACTCCACTTCAACAATCCGTGAACGAGCATCTGCACTGTACTTTACAACACACATCACAACGTAATACGGCTGAGAGAGCATCGAATATCTTGGTTGGCAATGGCCATTGATTGAAGAGGAATAAGAGTAACACCGACTTGCACAGCCTCGGAAGACGGTTACTGCGCATTGAGGCGCATATCATCGAGTGGGCGGTTTGGCTACAAAGCGCCCTGATCATGCATAGCGGGCGTCTTCCCGTAGACTACGGTAGGCGGCTCATCGCATTCAATTGGTGGATACGCTGCAGAGACCCAGGCATTCATGCATCACGAGCCGCGATCTGGTACAGAACTTGACCGGAAATGATGACTGAGGCCTTGAACGTGAGGCCGCCAGGTGTTCATGCGTGCAAACAATTGCACATAGCCACTTGTGGTAGCTTAGACATAGCCCTTGAGGGATATCGCTTCTACATGAAAGTAGGCTTGACTCTTGATGAATAGTTTCCGCTGCGGGAAAAGTCAAGTTGTGTTTGTGACTTGTTGTAATATCCTTGTACACTTCACGACCGTCTTCCCTTCTTGCTCGCTCTCCTTCGCCACCGTCTATTGATCTCGACACGCTGATACCAGCGATCTAACTTCGCGACCTTCGAGTGAATGCAAACAAGGAAAGAGCCACTTAAATTCACCACTTCCGAGAGCTCGCGCATGAAGTTTCGACAACAGATACATGTACATCGGACTTCAGCGAGGCCTTCCGCAGCAACGACATCCACCGAAGCATAAACCGTCCCGCCGCAACTTGTGAGTGTCGCTCCTGCCGCCACTTGCCTTGACGCACGTGCAATAGCGGTGCTTGACACTCGAAGATGCCGAACGACATACTGACTGCACGTAGGCCCGCACAAATTCGACTCCATCAACTCCAAGCATGATCCACGGATCAATGCGCAGGACCTCCACCTCTTCTTGAAGCACTTCCCGCTTTCGCCCTTCATCGCGCTGGCACACAGCACTCGAGTAGCTCTTCATCAGATCAGCCCTGCTTCCGAGTCCGCCATAAGTTCTGCAGCCATCTTGTACCAGCAGCCAACCACTTCGACTCTTGCTAGAGGAGCCTCTTGATCGCGAGAACATACCTACCATACCTTCTGCGGCCCAGGACATCGATCCACTGTGTTTATCAGTAGCTCGCTGATCACGAGCGCGCTGCCAGCACTCTCGACGGCCGCCGATTTCAGAGCTTTCTGCTATGAGCGAACACCTATTGGGACATCAACCGTACACATTTTGACCAGCAGTCCTCTCTAAATTTCTGACCTGCACCTGCTGCTTTCGAGACAGTGTGCCGAGTGTCCCAAGACGGTCGCCACCACCGCAGTACAAATACCAGCAGGGACGAGCTCCGCTTCGACGAGAACGGCGAGATGGTCAACGCACAAGGCGGGTACCATGTTTTGCCGCAGTATGTGTCCAGTCGACAGCAGCAGCGGTACTCGATGTACCCATCGCAGTTTCGAGGTAGGTTGGCTTCGATGTCGAAGAGTAAAGAGATCAGCTAACCACGGCCGAAGCAGAGTCTCTCAGCATCGGGCCGACCCGCCAGCGAGGCCGAGCCTCTGAGCCACACTATCCTTCGCACCTCTCTCCTCGATCCTCGCCATCCACGCCTGCTGGGCATGAGTCACGAGCCTCTCTGCCTGTTGCGAACCCCACTAACGGCCAAGAAGCAGGAGCACATGACCAGCCAGCAATCTACTCGAGCCCGCAGAGCCATCGCCCGAGCCTAGCCACTGCGCGTACAAATAACTCGTACAGCGTGGCGCCGTCTGCGCACTCGGCGACCGCGGAGGGATCGCTCGCTAACGACTGGTTGCCTCAGGACGCCTCATTACTCAACTTCGACAGCACCTTCCCAGCTGACGACAATCTTTCATGGTATCAAATTGGGACCAGCGCATCTGGGCAGCCTGGAATATATGATCAGTCGCCACTGCGGTCGCGGGAGCCTTTGACTCCGAGCATAAGACTCACCTCTCCGGACGTCGCGGGCGCACAGCCTCAGGACACGAACTTTTCCACGTCACCCATGGTGTCTTTGCCACCTTATCCGTATAACAATTATCCAGAGCATAATTCAGACCACTTGAATCTTGAGCAGCAATACTCCATGACCGGTCAAGCAGAGAACATGCAGACTCCAGTGTCGCCGGTGAGCGCTCACTCTCCTCGCGACACGTCCATGGCCGAGCAGCAATTATCTCGAAAGCGGTCACATTCAGAAATGTCGCAGTCGGACACATTAGCGAACGCCATCCAACAGCAATCACAAGCGCAGACGCAGACGCAGACGCAACCGCAGGTGCACAGTCGATCTGCATCTGTTGCTTCTCAATTAGGCGCATCGCCAAATGGCGTCAACGAGGATTTCAACCCACGAGGCTCGCGTGCGTTCAAGCGAGGCGATCCACCACAGAACGAACAGAATAAGTACATTTGCACTTTTGCAGAGGAATGCGCCGGACAGACGTTCGACAGGAAATGCGAGTGGAGGTGGGTTGTAACGATGTAGAAAACCTTGCGCGCAAAGCTGACAATTTCGCAGCAAGCACATGGACAAGCACGACAGACCTTACCGCTGTCAACATCAGTCATGCGCAAAACTTCAAGGTTTCACATATTCTGGCGGTCTACTACGGCACGAGCGAGAAGTGCATGGCAAGCACGGAGGACCGAAAGCTGCACTGATGTGTCCGGTCGCAGACTGCAAGCGTCATTCCGGGAAAGGCTTCACCCGAAAGGAGAACCTCAACGAGCATCTAAGGCGAGTGCATCCCGGCACAGATGCTGCCTCCCAGTCCTCACAGCACGTGCTACTCAAACGGGATGCGACAGACGTTACGATGGGTGTTGAGGATGGCGACACGCCCGCCTCGATGGGCGGCATATCAGAGACGATAGATCAACAACGGGACCACTACACGGCATCTCCTGCCATCACGAACAAACGGAAACGCTCACTTCCAGGCGAATTCCAGGTCGATTTCACGCCGGATCACGAGCCCGAACTCAAACGCCTCCGTCAACTGGTTCAAGAACAGGAACAGCGAATAAGGGAAGACGCAGAGCGCTTGAAGCTGCAAGATGCTAACGCAAACCACTACGAGAACCGCGTCCACGAGCTGGAGAGACAGAATGCGGAGCAAGCAGATAGGATCTCGAAAATGGAGTCTGAACTTGCTGAGGCGAATATTAGGAGTCAGCTTGTCAGCGCAAATGCGAATAGTGCAGTTTAGTAAGCTGTCGCTATCGTCGGGTTGTTGTTTTGAAGCAGGGAGCGGGAGTTGATGGGCGTTTTGGTTGGGCATCATGTCCCAGGAGATGGAAGACGGTTCGCTTATGATTGATTCTTATTTGTTGCTGCCTGCTGTTGGCAGGTCGAAGATTGTCCGCTTCGCAGCTCAATACCCCGAGATCGTTCTAGAGTGTACTCAAAATGCATTAGTATTTTATCGACTGTCAGTTTTCATGGGGGGTATCTGTTGTAGCAGTATGTCTCCGCTGGACGTGGTCTCCCCATGCTTGGGCTGAAGTGCATCTGGTAATGCAAGGCTGCCTGAGGCCGGATGTAGGGCCTCAGGTGAGAATTGCTCTTCGTGGTATTAAGATTACCATCGCTCAGACAGTGTTGATTCCGGTATATCCTTTTCTGCCACCATCCAACTACCAAGGAAGCTCATATCCCTCCCTATGCCAAAACTTGCCCGTCTCCTCCATTCCCTTCGACATGAACACCGCCCACAACTTGCTCGCCGCCTCTTCTGGCTGCACAACCTCCGGCCCCTCCACACTAGGGTTGAGGTTCGAGCGCACTATACCCGGATGTAGCAAGCTCACCACAACTCCCTTACTCTGCAAATCCACCGCCAAGCTCTTTCCTATGCTGTTCACCGCGGCTTTGGACGCTCGGTAGGCATACGACCCTCCCGTGCTGTTGTCCTGTATACTGCCAACGCGGCTACTGACTATTCCGATGCGAGGGCTCTGCGATTGAGAGATGTTTTCGAGCAGGGCTTGGGTCAGCAGGAGAGGTCCGAAGGTATTGGTTTCGAAGATTCGGGTCATGCTGTCTTTTGTGACGTTCCCCAGGGCGTCTTGGTCGCCCTGGGCTATTACGCCGGCTACGTTGAGGAGGATGTCGACGGGTTTGTTGGCGAGTTGGGCTGCGAAACCGGCGATTGATTCGGGGGATCGTACATCGAGGCCTGGGACGAGGTCAGGGAGCTGAGAATTGGCTGGAGATTATTTGAGGGATTTACGGTGTAGTCGGCACTGCAATGCTTGCAGGTTCTCTCCAACCTCGTGGTCCGCAGCCTAACAACTTTGGTCAGTATGATTGCTCTGTCCGATGCCTGGGTAACTGTTCGGGGGGTTCGTACATGCACTTCGTAGCCCTTGGAACGATTGTCAGCCACCAATTCTTTTCTATCAATCGTGTGAGATGAATTGTGATACCTCGTTGATCAAGATCTGAGCGAAGGCATGTCCAATGCCACTGCATAGCATTCAGTAGGCAGCTTCGGTGGTGTGCTGAGCAGCTTTCTCTACCTATTGGCTCCGGTCACTACTGCTGTAGGCATCGTAATGTCGATTGTAGCTAGAACGAAGATCAACAGGAACAAAGTCTACTATATTGAGTCAAGAGAGATGTCCTTCGAAATACGCTTGCTAAGCATGCGGGCACGAGAGCAGCTGGAGGAGAGCCAACGTCATAGCCGGCAGTGAGCGTAAAGTCATACTACCTCTTATGGCCAGCCGCGTGCTCTCTGCAATGCAAAGGTCTCAACATGCACGACACGGAGTGTAACGGCACACAAGAAAGGTGAGGCTGTGTGCATCATGGCAAAGGATTCGTGCAACTTGGTGCTGGGCTGGATGTTGCTGGTCCGGGTCAAGAGGGAAGATCAGTCCGTGCCCCTTTGGAGCAGCAGCTTCAGGGTCTGGCCATAGATGTATGTTCTGGAAGATCAACACCAACAAAAACCATAACAACACGTCGACATCTGCTATTACAATACGACTCGTGACTGAGCTGCTTCGATACGAATCCTCTTCTCGAGAGCAGTCTAGGTTTCTGCAATTGACACTGACTGCTCAGAGGAAGAAGAATTCGCCAAAGAAACGCGTCCAAAGTCGCGTGCCTGCATCATGGACAACACCGATACGAACCCGGCCTTCTCTGCAGAGTCTCGTTTGAATGCAAACGACCGAAGTCGACGCGTGCTGGGCGACATGTCTCCCAATGTCAGGCAGCAGCCGCCAGCGAATCTGCTCAACAGCAAACCACTTACTGGAAGTCCGTTGAAGCGGAGTTTCACGGCTGCCATGGAAGGAGGCCAAGGCTTTCAGTACTTGAAGCGACGGAAGCTCTCGATAGACTCCCCTCTGAGCCAAGTGCATACTGCTGCAGCTCCTGCCGTTACGCAGCCATTGCCACAATGGTCGCCAGCACTACCACTTCAGGAAGTATGTTGTGAAAGTGTCGAGAGCACGGTAACTCAAAGCTAATGCCGAAGAAGAACCCATTGCCTGAGATACAACACATCTCACCAAGTGAGCCAACAAGACCGAACACACCTAACGACAGCCCCGAGGAAGACGATGGCCCAGGTTCCAATGAACGCCGGTCTTTCTCATCATTGATCAACTACGACCCATCATCTCAAACAGCACCAAGCTCTCACCAACCAGCTCATGCAGCCAAACGCCCGTCACACGCAGAGCTGCTTCGACTACGGTTACGGGTAGCCATGTTCAAAGTCAGAACAAATCAAGTGGGCATTCCCTTCGACGACCTCAAGATTGAGCAGAGGCCATCCCCGCCACCTCATGCATTCGCTCTGGTCCCGTCGGATCAACAGCCATGTCCGCCACTCCTGCCTGCGCCGCTGCTACGGCCTACGGCTTATAGCAACCGTATGCTGTACAACGTACCAAGCTCACCGCCTTCCAACTTCCCACCTGCGAAGCTGTCCCGTAAGGGCGAAGCGAGAACGCCGACGAGTGGGAGTTTCTCTGGGCCGGACGAGCAGGAGCTCACTAGTAGTATTGTGAAAGGCAGAGTGGCGGAAGGTCTGCTGGGACTGCGGAATGCTGTGTAAGCATGTGTGCCGCGGCGACCGGAGCAGCGATTGCGCGCAGAGAGAGAGAGGTGTTAGCTTGTTCAAAAAGCGGTGCAGAAGAGCGTGGCAAGTTCTTTTGAGAAACCTAGCATCCAGCATTTGTCTTCCTCGGAGGCAGAGACGAGAAATCCGAAATGGAAGCCTCCCGGCTGCGGCTGCAGTCACGTAGCTTCCTTACGAGACAACAGTGGGCATCGATGAATTCCAAGTTTACGTCAATGTACGTTCCACGTTGGACTGTTACATGACACAAAAGTTGACCCACCTTCGATCTCTGCTTATTCTTCTTTTCTGCTCCTTGAACGGCCTTTACGTGATGCTAGCAGGAGCATATAGTCCCAAGATGCTATTTCGGAACTTGATGAGACTTTTGTCGTTTCCACTTTACTGATGTTGTTCGTAGACCCTTGGTAGATGATATCAGCACAATCCGATTCTTTCAACGACCGATATCAGTCCAATAGCATACCACATGCGCTACCCTCGGTGGCGCAATGGTATTGCACTCAATCAGCCCTGTGGCTCAGGCACCAAGGCCTGACCAGGGTTTGCTGAAAGGGGCAGCTGTTGGCCGTCCCGATCCTCTTGCTCTTTGAAACCGACATGTCTTCATTCCAGATCTCGTCCTTTCTTTCAACACATAGAGTGCTCATGGCGTTGCGCCTGTTTCGATGTTGGTTGTATAGATTTTCGTGGCAATGTGGTGGTTTCGACGACTGGAATCAGTTTAGTGGTATGTCCATTTAGTCGCATGGCAGCTCAATGATTAATGACTGCCAGCGCCTAATGCACCGACACAGAAAGCTTCGTCGGTGAAGGTGTAGGTCTACCGCCTCTGAGCTGATGCAGTCAGTTCGGTATCTTTTTGTTATTCTTAACTCTTTCGAGGCTGCATCTCCTCGATTAGATGATACTGCGCGCTTCTTGCAAGAGGGATTTGTTCTGAATTGATTTCATTTCCATGGTTCATGCCGCAAGAAAAAAGCATGTAAAACGAGACGCATAATGGTATCGTAGCAACCTCCCACAAACCCATCCGAGTAGAAGCGCCACCAACTACTCGGGTGCCCATGCACCATATGCCCAACCCCAAACTCATGCCATCCGTGAACTCCAGGCCCACCGAAAGCATTATTGCAAAATTGCTGAACGCCGTGCCCAATGATTACAGTACTCATGCACAATTGTTCTCCTCAGAGAGAGCATTCCGTTTAGTCATCGATCTCCATAGTCTCACCGATCTCCTCGCTCAAATTCCTCACATGTCGCGGCTGCCAGTCTTCATCCTCATCTTCCTCAGAGACTGGATAGTAACGTCCATCGGCGAGGTCGTTTCTCAGGTCGTCCAGTGTCATGAAGGGCACTTCGACTTCGTCGTCATCGGGCCCCTCAATGACCATTTCGTCATCGTCGTCTTCGTCGTAAGTGACAGTGTCGATACTCCTCTGTAGATAGTCGCTGCTGAGCCAGAAGCTCGCACGCTTGCCAGCGCCTTCGCCAACCGACAAGCTGGACACTTTCCGCGGAACGGACTTGACCCTCATTTCGGTGGCAGCGTGTACCGGGCTATGGCTTATCACGCTGAATCCTCGAAGGTAGAGATAACACACACGTCGCTTTTCCTTGTTGAAAAAGAAGTAGTGCATACTCCAAATTGCGCCCTCCTCGCCATCAAAGGGATCCTCTTCCGGGTTATACGAGTATTTCTCGCAATGCCGGAGGCCCATCTCCTTGTCAATCAGTTTCCACATATTCTGACTCCAGATATCGTTTCCGTTGTTGAAGCCTGTGGGCGCTGAATGCGATAATGAAGGCGGCGACAGGTAATTCTGCGCTGCAGTATGCTTAGGTCTCAGATTCTGCAATGTGCTGTCAATGTTGTGCATGACAGTTCGGAGACTCCTCTCCTTACGAAAGTCCGACGGCCGCAGAATGTGCGAAAAGTCGTAGTCCGGATGTGAAGCGTTCAGGGTCGCAATAAGATACGCAAAAGTTCTCCGTGCGGTGATCTGGCTGAGTGGTCCAAAGGGTGACGCCCGCGACAGATCGATCTCCGGCGCTGGCTCGGCGGTTCTACCACGTCTGCCACGGCCACTCTTCTCGCTCGCTCGTCCATCATCGCTTGCTGTGTGATACGGCGGACTCAGAGATGCAGAAAGTCTGACCAAAGACTCGTATTGCGACTCTAGGCTGTTCTCGATATTCCGGTATAGCTTCTTATCGGAGCCGGCAGCTTTCGTCGTGTAGATGTCGCATCCGCCGATGACGTGTGTGTCTGGCGTAGAGAAGTTCAGCGCATTCGTAACAGTGTCAATTTCGCGGACAGGTAAGTACTGCGAATAGTCAGTATAGCACGAACAAGGTATGAGTCAGCCATTTGGAGAGCGCGCCGAGCTGGTTTGCGACAGATGCGCTCGCAACCGTGATAGCTCCCGACTCTCGAAACAGATCTCATCGAGTCCGTGCAAGGTGCAATACCGCCCAGCGCGCTTCCATCGGCATTTTCGAGTCCACGCACCTTCATGATTGCGGTTGTTGGCCCGTAGGCTGTCTCTTCCCAACGCGATCCACACGGTTCCGAAGACCCAATGGCCCTTGCTAGAGCCTCTTAGAGAGCCGTAATGCGAATGATTGATCGCCAAATCGTATCGTAGACTGGGTGAAGCTGCGACAGCGTCCGTCGAGTGTCTGAGAGGTCGTTCGGGGATTGTCGATATGCCTGATAACACACTCCTCAATCGAGTGCCGGTCGGTCGCGTAGACGTGATACTAGACGCACTTAGCGTCTAGCAGGCGCGCGGACTGATGATACATGCCATTTCGATCGCGGTAATCGTTGTCGTGGTGGTGGTGATGTCGCAAGGCGAAGTGTCCCAGCTCGGGCGTGAGGTGCGCGGCGGGATCCTGCTGTGCTGACTTCCGGCCAGGGTCACGTGAATCACGCCTCCAACAGGGTCTCCAGGGGCCAGCTGACGAATCAGCTAACAATGCCCTGAGCACGTTCCGAGACCAGGAGACACATGATACTGCGGAACGGCGAGGAATCTAGCAGACATCTCATGCCACATGGATTCGCTCTTGTTGCTCAAAGCTATCGTTGCTCAAGCTGAGCAGTGGAGGAGTTTAGCAGGCATTCAGAATGCGCAGGAGCGGAAGGACAAAGCACCTACCTTGATATTGATGCGCATCGAGGTACCGTAGGAGACAGTAGATGTGTTGTGATTGTCAGCGATGAGGAGTGACGAGGTGTCACATCAGTCTTTGCGAAGAACAAGCACGGATGATGAGTATGATGATTTCATTCTCGAGCTTGACGCTCTTCCTGCCGCAGTGCAGGGTGATGCTATACCTACAGATGGCGGGCTTCAAAAACAACAGCCATAAGCCATGGGTATCTCTGTTCCAATAGACGCCACAAAGCGCCTTGTATTGGAAGCGTGCTGTTCCCGCTTCCTCCGTGGAAACGGTACTAGGCAGCTACATCAGGCCAGCATTCTTGAGCTGCTTTTCGAGTTCCATGCTAAATTCCGCATTTGCCTGAGAGTGTCAGCATCATCAAGCTGAGTCAAGTCATGTTGGTGGTGAAGGATATACACAAGTACATGGTGCATTGATTCGGCTCGTTCAGCCAATTCGTGTGACAGCGTCGTCCTCGACCTAGTAGGGCAAGGAGTCAGCGGGCGATGGTACAAGAGATACAAGGCGCCGTGTGACGAGATGACGCTCGAGGCAGCGACCGGCTGTATGTGTTCCAGAAGCACTTACCTCCATGTCTTCGAGACTGTCCTGCGCACCTATGACACGGAGCACATTCTTCTTGCTGCTTTCTTGCATCTCGCCGGCGATCAACAGCTCGTCAAGTATGAAGTAGGCCTTTTGAAAGTTGAAGATGATGTCGAGCTCGCACACGTTGCCGTAATACTTGTCCATCTGCTCGACGTAGCGGTGGACGATCTCGAGGGTGATGAGTTCATTGTCGGTGGGATCGGTGGCGGCGATGAAGAAGAGCGAGGCATATCGGCGGTACACGACTTTAGTATCTATGACAAGTCTCGGTCAGGACGTGAAGTCGAGGGTGGCGTCATTGTCGTCGTCGAGCCGGAGGCAGCAGAGTGCGCGGCGGGATGGATGACCAGGACGAGAGATACCTTTGTACTCGAGGAAGTTGCACATGCGCGTGCGCCTCGCCAAGACCAGCTGCGAGACGTCCTTGATGATCTTGGCCTTATCCTTGGGCGAGAGCGTGGTGAACCATTTGGCCAAGCGCTGCGAGGGAGGGAGCGTCGTTTTAGCACAAGTGGCCCGACAAGAGCACGACGGACGGGCGTGAAAGAGGGTGCGAGACGTACCACCTTGCCCTGCCGTGACAGCAGGATCATGTACCTCGCCGCACGTTAGCCATCGATCGCGAGGGAGGGCGATGTGTGTCGCCGTTTGGGACGGGACGCGACTCACTTGATGGCCATTTTCCGGTGAAGTTTTGTGCGCTGGTCGGGTCTGCTTTAGTTCTGCTCACGGCCTTGACTTGCCCCCCACATGGACCTTGGTCGGCCGCCGAGCGCTACTGCTGCACTGCTGCACTGCTGTACTGATCATAAACCATCACATGCGCCTGTCGCTCGTTCCCTCCCCCACGGCTCTTCTTATACCCACCAACGATGCACTGTACATGTAGCTAGCAATCACTCCCTCACTTGACACTGTCTCCTTGACCTGCCCCAGCGACCACATCCTTCCGCACCAATTTTCCTGCGACATTGAAACTTTGCGAACGGATTTGTAATCATGAAGCTGATCATCAGCACCTCGTCAGTTGCGCCTCCTGCTTGCCCACTGCACACCAGCGCTGACGACGCCCATAGCAACATCCTGAGCGCCGGCTCGTCCATCCGAAGATTGCCTAAGAACAGCAAATCCAATGCCGAGTTCATCGAGTCGCTGCGCACCAACTTCGCAGAGCATTCGGCGGTAGAGAATGGTCAGGTCAATGGAGACGGCGAACCCACGAAAATCAGCTACCAATCATGGACGACGCAGCGCGACGATGCTCTCGAGATCCCGACCCTCGACTTCAGCGACAGCGCTTTGGCAGAAGAGAAGGCACAATATGACATCACCGTGAAGCTTTTCTATCTGCCAGGCGCGTTCAAGGACCACCGCGCCGCTCATACGCGAGAAGCGCTGGATCTGGTCCTGAGGGAGCTGCACATACCCTCGATCGATCTCTTAATTGTCTCCTTCCCTGGCATATACTTTGACGAGGAGGAAGACTGCCCTGACAAGCTCTCCACTCGCGGCCCAGTGGAAGCGGAGCCTGAGCCGTTGGAAGGACAACTTGAGACTTGGAAGACGTTGGAGGCATTGCACGATGAAGGTCTCGTGGGCAAGCTCGGCATTGCAGAGTTTGGGAAAGAGCGTTTGGAGTCACTGCTGGAGAAGGTGCGGATAAAGCCATCCGTCGACCAGATCAACCTCCGAGATTGCTGTTCCGTCCCGAGGGACTTGATGACGCTGGCAAAGAGCAGAAATGTTGAGCTACTCGTCCACAACGACTGCTCGAATGTCCTACCCAGAGGCACACTCCGCGATCTGCTCGGGCCGGAGGGTGCCGCCGTGCTTGCCGAGCCGTCAAAGGCCGGCGACAAGCGTAAGAGCTTACATGGAGAGGAGAAGACCAACGGCCATCACACGGCAGGTCTGCATGGAGAAGTCCAACCGCAATGGGTGGTCAAATATACTGCAGTGGTCAAGAACCGAGGTGTGGTGGAGAACAAAGGGTACTTTGCAGTGGCAGACTTGGGTTGACCTTGTCCAAATTCCTGTCTTGAACAACAAACACCAAATCCTTGGATATACGAGAGTCCTCCAACCATCCCGCCGCCCACCTTCAACCAGAGAAAGCTCGCGACATCAGATTTGGACCAATGCGCTTAAGTCCACCCAAAGGATCGAAGCATGAAGGACCACGCCACTGGATGCCAAGAGTTCTCAAGCTGGAACGCTTCGTGCCATGCAATCAACAGCGAGACGAGGCTCATGGCTGGTATACCTATACAGCGTACTATACCATGTGCGATACCTGAGACCAAAGAAGGTAGACGATGTAGATGTGTCATGAAACGAAACAATGTGTACAGGCGAGAGAACGCTTTCGTTTCATTCGTCAATCGTATCTCGGTTCGTCGCGTCGTCGTGCTGCTCGCTGAGCATCCTGTGGTCTCTCCGAGAACGGTCGCTTCACTCGCACAGTTCTCTCCACCCTCTCGGGAACAAAGCATCAACCTTATCAAACTGCGCAAACAACTTCACAAAAGGAGAACTCGCACTCGCCAATGCCTTACGCTTGCGCGTGCCTTTCATCTCTTCAAGCTCAGCGCCCAGGTCCTTCCACCACTTGCCCTTGATCCCCATCTCCAAGGCCTTCTTGTAAGCAATGAGCTCCGTGTCCCACTTGCCGTCCTCGTTGATTGCGAATTCGTGCGTCCAGCGGCACCAGGCTTCTGCGTTGGAGCATGCGTCGGTGAAGAAGGCGCCGGGGTCGTCGTATTTGCCCTTGAGCTGTGCGACGCTCACGTTGTCGGCGAGGGTGTCATTGATCTTTGCCATCCAGGTGCCGATTTGGGCGGTGCAGAGGTCGAGGGATGCGAGGGACGCGAGAGGGTTGTCGGCGGAGAAGAATTTGAGAGGCGCGGGGGTGATGGGCATGGGCTGAATGACTGGTGGAGGCAGGGTGGTGGTGCCGATGGCCTGGCTCGGGTTTGGTGGCGAGATGATGGTGGGTGGCGCGGTGGTGGTGATGGTCGGAGGCGGAGGAGGAGGAGGAGGCACAATCGTCACCGGCGCGTTGGTGGTTGTCATGGTAGCACCGTACCAGGAAAAAGGAGTCGTCTGCTGCGCGTTGTTGACACGCGCATGGTATGCGCAACACGGGCCTGCAGGATCTCTTCTCGGTTGCTGGGCCAAATACTCTTCGAAGAGGTAGTTGCGCCCCCAGATGATGTTGCCCTTTGCGTCACGCGGCAACGTGCCGCGGAGCTTCTTGCCTGCAAGGAAGGGCTGCTGCGGTGGTGGCGGCGGTGGTGGTGTCGAGAGAGTGGGAGCGCTCGATTTCATGACGCGCTGCCTGGAGATGGTGCGGCAGGTGCTTCGATCCACGGTCGAAGCACCCGCGGCGTGGTGGTGCGATGCCATCTTCTCTTGGTAGGCCTTGTAGAACTCGAGGTCTTCTTTCTCGTGCTCGCGTGCGGCGCGAGGATCGTCGGTGAACGAGTAGAACTGAGCCTTGCTGATGCGGCCTGCGCGGTACTGCTGAACGTAGAACTCCCATTGTAGGGAGCGCTGCCACTGCCTGAGGCGCTTCTGGTGCCTGCGGCCTTCTTCAAAGCCTTGTGGAATCTCTTCGTCGAACAGGGCGGCCAGGATCAGGGGCACGCCAGGGAAGGAGCCAACGATGTCGCATTCGACGGAGAAGCGGAGGTGGTCGGTGGCGGAGTCCAGGAAAGCAGAGACAGCAGAGAACTTGAGGAGGTGTTGGCCGATGGCCACGAGAGAACGGGCGACCAGGAGGAGCGGACAGACGATGCAGAAGTAGATGACCAAGTAGAGGCCCAGCTCTACTGGGAGAGCCATAGTGGTGGTGGCGCGACGAGCAGTGGTGGTGATGTTTTGGTTGGTGTAGATGTCTGTTGGTCTGTGGTCTGCTGTGCTGTGGCTCTGAAATCGTCTTGGTGGTGGAAAAGAAGTTGAAGGAGGCGGTCGAGAGAAAGACATTTGTATCTCTACCCACAATAGCAGACACGCACAATTGAAGAAACTCTCACCCATTGTAGGGGAATTTACAATAGAAAGCATCCAGAAATGTGCGCTGTCGCGCCTGTGACAATACAACTTACAATAGGTAGCTGGGCCAGAGTGAACAAACCTCTCCTACTAACAATTAGCAATCGTGGCTCGTATTGTCGCTTCATGCTTCAAAGTGTATAGTCGCTTCGTGCTATTGTCGACCCCTAGTACTCCGGTGAAGAGTGCGGTATTGTCAGATCAGTCCTACTATCGAAGCAGGAGCAGCTACCACTATTGCCGCCTCATGTCATACACCGTAGTGCCGCTTCGTGCTATTGTCATCTTTAGTTCTCCTCGAAGCCCGCGGTATTGTCGAGTCAATTGTACCATTCGCGCCGGAACAGGAGCATTGACAGCGTTGCAGCGCTCGAAGCTGCTGTATAGCACGAGGCGACAATCCGGTTCCAGTGTTCAGTGAAGGCCGTGGTATTGTCGATGGAATTGTGCTATTCGAGCAGGAACGGGGGAGAGGAAGCGCTCTGGCGCTTGGTGAAGCTGCATAGCACGAAAGTGACAATCCGATATCGCCGCCTCCATCTTTCCGTAAGAGCTGCGGCATCATCGGATCCCTCAGACTGTTCGAGCTGTAACCAGTGAAGGAAGTAAAGTCGCGAGGTGAGAACATCGCTATACCGAATCAAGAAGTCAGGGAGGGCCTGAGCGCCTTGAGGCAAGGCCGATGAGATGTGCTCACGTCACCACCAACACACCTTACGATGAGCACTGGTGTGGTGTATATTCATCACGAGAGACGTGCACATGTAAGCTGTTCTAAGCCCTGTAACCGATGGACTGTGTACGATGTTCACCGTACATACACTGTGATAGCGACTTATCTAGCTGCAGTGGCAGCATCTCGCCTATAGGCGTGTACGTACGGCTCTGAAGAGATGTCCTTCTAGGCCTGGTGATCTAGTGACGAAAACCCTCGTACCTTCCGAGAGGGACATCATCACGTGGTTATGTAAGCTTTTGGTGCTACGAAACAGCGCACACCGTACAGTCCAGTGAGATGGTGATTGGGAGGGCGAGCTTACAGGTGTACATATGGGGACCTCCCGATGAGGACCATAATATCCGTGCTCTTGCTACCATCATTGGAATTCTGGCCGTACATATACAACAGTCTCATTCATCATTTCCTTCATTCTCGACTGTCACAGCCCATTGTCTCCATTTCACACTCTCATCAGCGCCATGTGCGAATTCACAGTCGGCACTTCTCACGCCTGCGGTAAAGTCTCCCACTGTCATAATTTCCCTACTCCATTTGAAGAACTGACATCTGGACAGGCCATGCACGCACCAACACCATAACGCATCACTGCAAGATTGCCTTAAAGAACTGGAACTCGTGTCCCAAGCCAGAAAAGACAGTTTACGACACTCTTTGCGGCAGATGTTGTTCAAAAGACGATGAAGCCATCGAGAAGCCGTCATGGTGGCCTGAGAACGTTCTTTGGGACGCGAGAAGGTGGACCGGAAGTTCTGATGGCAAGACGTCCGATGGTAGTCAGGAAGAATGACGAAGACTCGGTGGCGATGGGCATGTTTGCAATTCCGGACGTGGTGCCTTCGGATGAGCCTTCGCAAACTTTCGGCTTATTTGCTTGTGTGGAACTGGTCCAGATTCGTGATTCCGGACTACGTGCCCTCCCATTTTCCAAATCTCTTCCAGTCCTCATACGCTGACCGTAACACCGCCCTCTCGCTGTTAGTCATCGCCGCACTAAGACTCTTGATCCCCTCAGCATTGTTCACTTCGATTGCCTCAATCAAAGCCCAGAGGCCAGGTGATAGTGCATCCCTGACTCCTTGGCCCAAAGTTCCGCTTAGGATTTGACTGCAGTAATGGTGCAAGATGTATTGCGCGAACTGACCAGCGTGGGCTTGTGCCTTACGGGCTTCGTCGACGAGTTGTGAGGACTTCTTGTTGTGGCGTGCTTGAGGTGGGTTGCAGAAGATTTCGAGGAGTTTTGAGAGGGAGCGAGCATGGCGGATCGCGGCTTCTTTGGAGCCGATTGACTCATGGAAGAGGCCAGAAGTGAGCGCCTGGAGGAGGGAGATGACTAGATGATAACGGCCTTGAAGGCGGGATCTGTGGTGCGCGAAGAGGGCGCTCAGAACGTTGCACACGGTTGCGTAAATTGCGCCAGTGTTGGGGGATGATTTCAGAAGCTGGACCATGACCAATATGGTTCGCTCCACAGCATATTGATTGACGACGAGGGACCTTTCTTTGGCCATCTCAGCGAGGGTTGACAGCGCCGCTCTTTGAACGTGCTCATCCTGACTACTCGATGCTGCTTCCAGAACGTCGTGGAAGGTCGCGGTCAGTTTCGCTCTGTCGGCATCGATATCCTCAGTATTCAATGAGTGCAGTGCAACACGCTGTAGTGCAAGCGAATGTATCGAAGCAAGGTCGAGGTTCGTCTTGAATTGCGATAAGACTTGGAGCTTCTCACCGTGGTCGAAGTTCTCCAAACTTGTCTCGAACTTCGCAAGAATGTCTCGATACAGCCCAGCGTCAAGCTTTCGCTGGAGGATTCCGTGGGCCAGCAGAGTCAGCAGCGCTGGATCATCGTGCAGGAATCTGCAAGCAGACTGGAAGCAGGCTGTTAAGGTACTACCAGCCATATCCGTTGTGACGTAGTCTGCACGCTGCATATCAAAAACCGCTACAGCGCGACGTGCAATTTTACTAGCTTTCGTGGAGGGCTGCCCGCTAAGCTGCCAGATAGATTCAGGAATACTGGACAGAGCTTCGAGCACGCATTCCAGCGATTTGGCCGCAGATGCGACTGTGATCTCGTGCTCGTCCTGCTCGTCCTGCTCGACCGCGGTAAGAATGGCATCCGCATCGTCAAGGAATCTTTTGACATAGCTTTTCATGTGTTTCGAGTCTCGATGTGGCAAGTCTTTGGACACGGCTTTCGCATTGTCGCTTTCGAATATTCTGTTAGCGGTCTTGAGAACTGCCACGGCGGCGCAATTGACTGCTGTTAACTTGCTCTGCCGCAAGGAAACCTTTGAGGTATGTTCGATGAGCTGGGTCGAGAAGTCCGCCAGTAGCTCGCGGCTTCTCTGGCGTTGATGAGTGGCAAGCCAGGCTTTCAAAACGCAAGCAACCAACTCTTCGAGCAGAACGACACTGGCTGTCAAGTCCGGTAGAATGGCACCACATGTATCGAAAGACGAGATGATCTTCCACGGGCTTGAAGCATCATCGAAAAGCTTGGCTTCTAAACAAGGAGGTGAAGCCAGCTCGAGCATCATTGCCAACCTAGCTGGCAACCCACTCGTCCCATTGTCTCTTATGTCCACAAGGATGTCCAGTACTTGGACACGGTGAGCTCTGGTCGGAGAAGTGCTGCCAATGTTCTGCGTAAATGACAAAAGGATGGCGTTCGATGGGCCCGCATGCTGGTTGGCTCGTTTTTGGAGTACCGCGAGAACGTCATCCAGGACAGCACGACCATCACTCGATCGACTTGCGGCGATTACAGCCCTGACCTGATCCAGGTCAGCAGTTTCATCGGCTCCTCGGCACACAGCAGAGAACAGCTTCTTGCGCTTTCCCGACTCAATGTCTGAAAGAAGCCCCGGCTGGGCGATGAATGTATCGAGTGCAAACACATCCTGGGCGCTCAAGGCGTTGATGGCTTCAGCACACAGAAGTTTGCACTGACTGTGTTCAATGTCCTTGAAGAAGCCGCATATGGTCGCCACGAAATTCTGAGCAGCTCCGGCAGTGAGCCTACTGTTTTCTGAAGATATGTCAATCTTCGTAGATTGCGCAAGCGCGATCTTCAAGGCTTTTCGCGCAAGTAGAACCGCACCCTGGTCACCAATAGCATCTTGATCCTGCTGCGTCGATGCCCAGAGAGGATACCACATTGAAAGCACTCGCGATAGAAGCCGCCATAGCTGAACGGGCAGATTCTTGTGCACTTCAAATGCTTCGAGCTCCACGATCGCGAAAAGATCTCGAAGGAGATTGTCAAGCTCGTCGCTCAGCTTTGCCAGAGTGTTGTCAGATCGAACGCCTTGCAGTAAAGCCTCGAGAGCGACAAAGGTAGTGTTCAATCTCGACATCGAAAGGGAGGCCGATTCATGCAGCGAAGAGACGTTTTCATGGATGGTCGTCAATATCTGCTGCTGTGGAAGACTTTCTTCTAAAAGATCTGCAAAAGAGCTGCTGATGTTGTTCCAAAGTGACTGTGGTCGGAAGTTCTGTTCTTGCCGCAGTTGCTCACTCCAGAGGTCCAGGAACGTTCGCAAGCTGCGATTTCTACAAAAAGCCCTCATTATGGGAACCACAATTTCGTTGCGTATGTCCATAAGACCGTCACCTCCCAGTGCCGCAGACTTTAAGTCTGCGGTGATGTGATCAAACAGTGTTTGTGCTAATATGCGGTCGCTGAAGATATTTGCATCAAGATCGACCACCCTGGCAACTAGTGGCCAGTCTACCGATTCGGAGGAGTCACCAGAAGGCAGAGCGTCCTCTTTGACCATCGTTGACAGCATTTGTTGGGAGAGTGTGGTGCGCTGCCGACGGATGACCTGCAGTAGGGCCGCAAGAGTCTCGTTCTTCAAGCTCCGTTCTTGACTTGCAAAGCAGCCGCGAAGCGCTATGTAAAGCTCCTCAAGCCATGGTCTTTCATTCAAGCGATCTCGGGGTGTTGGCGCCGACTTCGACCGCAGAGCTATGTCAAGTACGATGGGAACAGTGCGCAAGGCATCCTGGTCAGAATCGCCCCAGAGGGCCATCTTGAGGGAACCGAGTCTTTCTTTGATTGAAGAAGTTTCTCCGTCCGAGGCTTTGCTGCGCGGCTTCTTGGCTTGTTGTTGCCGATGCTTGAAGAAGGCTGCTCTTGCTGGGAGGATGGCGTGCTTCGCGACCAGACGCTCAAGCGATTCTGCTTGCCGCTGAGGTCCATTGGCATGTTCGTCGCTTCTATTGCGCTTGGTTGATACCGGCGAATCAGGGCTTCGCAGTCTGGATATGAGCAAGAGAGCGTTGACCAAGCAGCTGCTGTTGAACAGTTCGTCATCTTGAGCACCCGGTTTCCTCGACGTCCATAGCTGTAAAGCGGCGCCCAGAGACGAGTACAATGAAGTGATTGCAGTATCATCCGGAGCCTTCTGACTTAAGGAGTGGATGTTGTGAAGCCACTTGCCGCAAATGGTTGCTGCCGTCGAACCTGTGATGCTCAGGAATGACTTGATAGCCGCGCCATGTGCAGGTTGAGCAAGCTCAAATAGTAGACAGACAGTACGACTGATGGCTGACAGAGGTTCACTGGCCAAGTTTGATGCTGCAAATGTCGTCTGTAGAATGTCGATGAAGCCGTTCGTGCCTAGGAGAATTGCAATCTTCTGAAGTGGAAGAAGTCGACAGCAGGAGGAAAGGAAGTCCCAGGAGCCTTCGTGATTTTGCGCTTCTTTCTGCGATTTCAATTTACCCAATAGCCATTTCGTTATCATTTCAGCACGCGCAGCATGATTACACAAAGTTCTGGCTTCAGCTAGTTGTGCATCGAGATCCGGCAGAGTGTCCAAAGCCTTGAGCCGCTCCAGAGATGTGAGCTCAGGTGGTGCTGCAGCTCCCATAGTTCGAGTTCCAGCTGCAGCGAATGCTACAGGGGAATGGTGATGTTTGGGATAGGTTGCTTTCCATCGGGAAGTTTTTGATATACGCTCGGTTTCGGACTCGGCCAGTTCCGAACGAGGAACCCGCGATCCGGCGACAGCATTGAGAGCTTCCAGCACAGAAGGAGCTGTTCCAACATCACTGTCCTGTTTCGCCCAACGTCTCGTCGACACGCACTATCCCGACACACGGATTGCGTCCATCTCGATATACACAATGACAGACTCCAACAAGTCCGTGACGCCCGCGGTGCCCACACCAAATAGACCTGGCAGACCCATAAGCGAAGCGCTTCTGAACGAGAAGGTGAGTATATCACATGTTGTATCGCTTGCGCAGGAACGACTACTGTGCACTGTAATGCGATGCTAACCTATATGCTAGTGGGACCACTGCCTCAGCACACTCCTGATCCGCAGCACGCTCGGTGCGTCCTTTGGCGTCATCCTCTCCGTACTCGTCTTCAAGCGGAGAGCATGGCCTGTATGGGCAGGTCTTGGATTTGGTGCCGGCCGAGCTTGGGAAGAGTGTGATAGCGTGAGTACACCAGTGGAGTGGGTGGGGGAGCACGGAGTCGCGGTGGGCTGACACAACACACAGAGCTTCAAGCGCGCAACAGCGCCCTCCAGAGATGGTCTTCGCGTTCTCAGGCCATGAATTACGGCTTCGATCGAGAGCGGATGAGGAACTAGCGATCACAGTTGGCTGTACGTCGAGGACACCGGGACGTGCAAGGAAGCATTGTATATACCAGTCTGGGACAGATGCGACGTGAGGGAGAACGAGCGCGAAAGTATGCACGTTATAGACTACCTTTATGCAACACTGGGCAGATCACGCGCAATGGACACCACAAACTTCCACCGGCCTTCGCCTGGCATTTGATACATCGATCAAGCTCAGACAAGTGATACGGACATATCTCCGGGCTCACAGATCAGAACGAAGATCCATTGCATGGCAGATTATCTGGAACCTTTTGGGTCGCGCTTCAACGTTGCCATGGACACTCAAGCGCTACCAAACACTATTTGCCTTTCTTCTTGGGCACGATAATATCTCCCAAGGAATCCTCCTCGGACGGAATTCCGTCCTGCCGCTTCTCCTCAGCATTTCTCTGCTTGGTGGTCTTGTTCTTCTTTGGCTGAGCCTTCTTTTTTCCTCCTTTGGCGAGTGCTTTCGATTCAGGAGCCTGCTCAACCAAGATTTCATCCTCCGAATTGATCTGGGCCTTGGATTTCCTCTTCTTGTGATTCGCAGCACCACCTGCTTTGGCAGAACCAGGGTGGCATTCCGGATTGTTGAAATTCGCGAAGTCTTTGTCTTTTTCTGGGGTATCTAGGGGAGCAGGTAGGCCTGAGGGGAACGAGACGATGTCCTTGTTCTCCTTGTTCTTGACCCCCTTCCCCTTGTTCAGCCTGAAAGGAGAGATGCCTGGCCGGCGGACTAAGTTTCCGTATGGGGTTCTCTTCATATGTGGGGGAGTGGCTGATGTTTCCGGCTGACCACTTGGAGCCGCAGAGTCAGAGCCCCCATTGTCAACTTGTGGAGGTATAGATGCTTCAGACTCCTCCACCTCGCGCTCGGTCATATCTGGAGTTTGCTCTGCTGGATCATCTCGTGATGATGGACGATCACGGGGTGTTGATACTCTTCTTTCCAGCAGTATATCTTCGAAAGTATCACCATTGGTGTACTCTCGTAGGATCCATGCATCAGAGAGATTCAGATGGCGTCGCACGCGAACATTTGGTTGCACGACGACAGTAGCGATGGATTGGGTACAAGACATGGTAGTTGTCGAGTGCGCAGAAGAAGGCCTGCGTAAGCAGACAGGTAAGCGGTTCTGCGGTACGCTTTGCAACGTTGGAGAGGCCAAGTTGATGAATGAATATTTTGTTTGCTTGGGGAGTGCACCAGAGTCGGATCGAAAATTGCATTATGCGTTCCTTCGTGTTGGGAACAAATACGTTGGCTCCAAGCGAGAGGCTTCGGAGATGGCTGCGACCACGACTGCAAATGTGCGAGTCTCAGCATGGAGAGGTGAGTCTATTCTCAAGAAGTTATCAGAACAGACTAAGCACAAAAGCACAAATTCCATGACTCCAATGTACAAGGCCGGCACCGATCGAGCCAAAGCCGACACGTCACGGCGGACACTCAACTCCTCCTGTTCCACATAACCCCACTCGACAACATCCTCTCCAACGCCATCAATCAGTCACTATCCTCCTCGCCACTGCTGATCACATGAGGATTGTGAGTGCTTGCTCCCTCTGCTTCAGCGTCTGAGTCATCGGCTTCCATCTCGCCTTCGGCCTCAGCATCCTCTGAATCTGTCACACTGCTCAAGGGACTAGAGCTTTGCTCTTCGAACGGGTCTCCTGAGAAACGTGCCCTTTTTGCTGAACTTCCATCTGCCTCTTGGACATATCGTCCGCGGGCGCCCGTCACCTCGTAAAAGCGGCTGGATCCAAGCTCAGGTCGATTGACGTCTTGCTTACGACCCACGATGGATGCCTTGCGCTTCGCGGCATTTCGCGGGCCACCGTTACGGTTGCTGGTCACTGGCTGTGCCGCTGGCTTTGGACTGACAACTTCCTTTTGGTCTGACCTTGGTGCTTTCTCGTCAGTCTCCACAGCAGTCCGATGCTCTGCCCTGGCTCTGTTATGGAGTGGTCTGGATCGGGAGTTATCTAGACCCGCACGATGCGTGGCTCTCTCCTGGGGAGTCATGCTGTCAAATTTCGAAGCTTTACGGTCTGCTCTGGTGTTCTTGGACGCTGCTGGCTCATCTGGCTCGTGGCGTGGCGCAGTCCGAGCGCTAGAGGCTTTCGATTGCTTTTGCGATCTGAGAGGTGCAAAATGAACGCCATCAGCACCTTCGTCGACCGCTTCCTCCTCCTCATCTTCCTCAACCCAAACGATCTCGATGCCGGCTGAGACTCTCTCAGGAATTCTGTGGATTCGCATACACTCACGGAAGTTGTTGATGTCTTCTGCTGTTGGAGTCAAAGTGTCTGACTCCCAATGGCCTTTATTGCCCATCTGCTGAGATGCTCGACCTTCGTGAGACTCATCGTACTCATCACACTTCGAGGAAACTGCGCTGGTCAAGAAGTGCCAGGTCCCCACCTTGTCTTTCTCTGCTCGACTCCAACCCTCTGTCACGATCAATCTGGAAGTGCCCGGGAGAGTAGGCCTCGAGATCCATTTGTTACGGGTTGTCTTGGGAGATAGGAGTTCTGTCGGTAGATTGAACAGCATTCGCGTCTTTGGTACACCCTTCTTCCTCGTCTCGTTGCCCTGCTCGTCGAATGCGGCGTAGTAGACGACCTGGCGACTGGCTGGAGCGGCACCTTTGGAGGCCGATGGACCTGCCACATTGCTTGTCTGGGACTTGGCTTGATCAGACTCCCTGCGTGTGGGCTGAGCAGCATTGTTCTGGGCGTCTGGCTGACTGATGACGTTGTTAGCTCTTGGTCCAGTAATGCGCGTCGTCTTGGCTGCTTGAGGCTCGATTTCAGGAACGTACTCTATGCGACTCCTACGCCGCTTGAGCCGCAGTCGCTCGAAAGTGCGGTCGTTGCTGTAGCGGCGTAAAATCCAGTCACCATCAAGCACGAGAGCGCCCTCTACGGTGACAGTCGGATCACATGCTGCTACGCTCTTGGAAGGAATGACTGGAGACTTGTCATCCTCGCCGACGGTCATTAGCGTTGGACGTGCCATTTTAGCGTCCGTATTAGTTCTTTTGCGGCCGGGCAGCCATGCCGGATGCCGACCATATGATCTGAACATCCTCCTACTGGATAACAGATGCTGGCAGCGACAAACATGTTCGCTCTTTGTGGAGGCGACTTGCTCCTCTGCGGGACTGCCTTTGTACGAATGCATCCAATAGTATTGTTCCGGAAACAACTCCTTGAGATTACTTTGTGCGTCCTCAGTGACTACGGTAGCAGTTGCGTCCAAGGCAATCGCGCTCTGTGGACCTTGGCGCTTTGCATTACGGGCTGACAGCTTCTTCAGGTTGTCCCTCGTGGACTGCCCTGTGCCCGTGGAACGAGACTCTACTTTCTTGGTTTTTGGCTTCTTCCGACCAGCTTCGCTTCCCTTCCCAATAGTTGACGAGGCTTTGCGCTTGAGACTTTCGACCGGGGGCTGAAGGTCGAGTTCTTCATATTGTGGCGGAGGTCTTTCTTCCTCATGCTGAGTCTCTCAGATCTATGATAGTGCAAGCGCCTTGGAGACACTGGGCTTCCTGGCGTTCGAGTTGCCTCTTGTGCCTGGCTTCTTTGGATCTTTGCGCCCGATCCCCTCATCGACGACGATATCTCGTGCAGCATGTGGTCCGGTCATCTCCCTCTCGAGACGCAGAACCTGTTCAGTGGCTCCACTGATGTAGTGAGGTAAAACCCATTCACCACCTAAGTCCAGCGAACCTTGGACTTAAACCTTTGGATCATTATAGACAGGAGGATCATTGAATGTGACCTCATCATCAGGACGAACTGATCTCCGAGCTGTCATATCAGCTGCACGTACGTCTGAAACTCTGGCCTTCATCGACGAAAGGTCGCGATTGAAGAGCGATGGTGTGCATTGCCTAGCAGGTTATGAGAACGAAGCAGAACACGCTCCAAAATAGCGGACCAATTCTCCTTTGCCCCGTCCGCGATTGCTCTAACAGGCGCACAGTGGCCCTAGAAAGGATCAATCTTTCACATGATGGGAACGATGCAGGGACCACATGACCAAACAGCTAATGCAGGACCGTCAAGCTGGGACATAACCTTACGCATCACAATCTGGAGCCTCACGTGCCCCAGTCACTGTCATGTGAAAAATGAAATGTTACCGACGCCATACATCATGCCAAACTACGGCTCTGATCCAGCCTCTGACTTCTTCTTGGGCCTACCACCCTTCTTCTTCTCCTTCACCGCTGGTGGAGTTGGTGCCTCAGCTTCATCAACCTCATCATCGCCTTCTTGGATGTGATCGGACAGGAACTCGCTAGCACGCGATCTCCTGAGCCTCTTCTGACTGGTAACGAGATCGGGAGACTTACGCTTATGTGATTGTGCACTGGAAGCAGCAGCTCCCGGTCCATCGAGCCCTTGTACAGCCTCTCTAGCTCCTCTAGCAGCTGCACTTTGTCGACGAATTTCTTCGCCCAGGCCGTCCATGAACTGTGTAGGTCTTCTCGGCGCTCCAAGCCCAGCAATGTTCTGAGCTATCGAGCTTGGATGAGTTGGGCGTCGTGCACTCGAAGCAGTTCTTGGTGGTCCTTCGCCATGTGCTGTGGAGTCGTCACGAACCGTGAGGTGATTCCCGGAGCCGCTTGACAATTGTATCTCATCCAGTGTGGCAATTGCTCGTATTTTGGAACCTTCAGGAGACTCGGGAACGGTTGACAGTCTTCTACTCACCTCTTGCGGTGGTTCTTCTGCGGGTTTGACTGAATTGCTGCCACGCTTTGCTCGAGAGTCCTTGGCAGTCTTCGGCGGCCCTCGATTGTCCCGGGATCGCTGACGGTCTCTTGCCCTTATCTCTCGTACAGACAGAGTCTCCTCTGGAGCGACATGGTCCTCATCAATATCTGGTATCCAAGTCCAGCCCTTGTAGTGAGGTAGGTTCTCCTTTGGTGTCACCTGTTCTTCAACTTCATCTACCTCGATGGTTGCTGCGACTCTCTGCCGCTCCAGATGAATGGTGATAGTGTCTCCTTCCCGCTGGTTGACGTATTTTCGCAGAATCCAGCCGCCGTCCAGGGCCAGTTGCCCGTCAATCTCAACTGTTGGATCGTTGTAGAACTCCTGTCCAAAGTAATACTTGCTTGTGAGCCCGTGTGGATCGTGCGCTGATTTAGTCCTTGATGAGCGCTTACGTGTGCGGTCAGTGTCTTCAGCAGGTCTCTTGAGCTCATCCAGCGCTGGCATCGGTCGACAGGGGTTGATCGGCTCGGGCGAAGCCGATGCCATCGTGTGGATAAGACAATAGGAAGCACGTCAGGATTATGCCTGGGCAGGCACGTCTTAAGTACAACAAAAAGCCTTCCAGAAGCGTCGAGCAAGTTTCGTTGTTTGCTAATCTTACCAAAGCAAGCTACTATCCCAATGTGGCGACTTGTCGTGCTCAGTCCCAGGTCTTATGGCTACCATCTGGGTGATTGGACATGTCGGATCAGGAATGGGAGAGCATCTAGCTGTATGACCCTAACCATTCACGGGGACGTGGTCCGTGCATGTCCACAAGACTGATTTCCTCATACACTACCACTATCTGATAACCACTGCCATGCGACTACTTGAAACCATTCCTTCCATACATTTTCTCGAACTCAGCCGCAGATGTTAGGCCCGAAGTTGCCTCTGACTTTCTGTAAGCACCCACGTTACCATGACTTCCCTTCTTCTTTGCCTGATCTGTGAGAGACTTCCGATCAACAGATGAAGCAAGTCGAGCCTTCTCCGCAGCCTCGCTGTGCACGATCGTGATGTCTTCCGCTTCTTCGCCGTAGCAGCCATGGGCAGTATGACGAGCTCGTTTAGTTGGGCTCTGCTCTTCTGCACCGTCGGCCGGAGTCCTGTCGAGCTGTTGGTCTGCAGCTGCCTGACTTTTGCGCTTCTTGGACGCTGTATGGTCTACTTTGGTGGCACTCAAGGTTGGAGCCATGCCTTGCGCATTATTGTCGACGTAAGTAGACAGTCCCTCTTCATGTTCGTCTTGTGGGACAGATCGAGGAGAAACTCCTTCCCTCTCTTTACGGTCGCTACAACCCAGCTGCGAGCGCTTGTTACCAGTTTCTCCAGAGGAACTGAGGCCACCACGATGGCCACTTGGCTCGCCGATGGGTGCATCAGTGTCACGATCAGAATCTGGCTCGTCATCGTTCTGTTCTGCATCAGCTGGATCCATCTGATCGTCATACCGATCAGACAGGCCATGAGGATCAGGACCAGACTCCTTCCAGACGATATTGATAGACTCGGTCACGTCATCTATCTGAAGTTCTTCGTTTCTGTACGCCCACAGGTATTCACGGTATGCCGCAACATTTGAAGCTGTCGGGTTAAGCGTGTCTGGCTCGAACAAACCTTTGAGACCCATCGGATTCCGTGCGCGCATATTGTCTGAGTCTGCACCTCCATAGCGTAAAAAGTGCCAGCCACCAGTCATTCCAGATTGGGGCCCTACATATCCCCAAGTGTAGGTACCATCTTCCTTCGTGAACGTGTCGCTGTACCTTCCGGAATGGTAGTGTCGATCAATGGGCATAGGATCGAAATCTTCGACGCTAGGGTCAAAGATACCTCCGCCATGGTCTTTATGCTTGACTGCGTAACGATGATCATCGTCGAGTCGATAGACTGCCGTCTTGCCCTTCTTGTCCCCTGGCCGAGCCGGGAGATGTTCTCCATTATTGCCACCTTCTTGGCGAAATGGCCGACTCTTACGACCAGGCTCTTCAAAGTCTTCAAGACTCGATGTATTCTCATGCTCACTTCTGCCAGGTGCTTGCACTACTGCACGTGGACCAATAGTCGCTTTGAGCCTGTCGAGTTCGAGACGCTCCTTGTCATTTTCGAAGTCATTGCTGTACTTGCGAACATGCCAAGGACCGTTTAGGAGGATGTTGTTGCCTTTCACGACTACACGAGGATGATACGAAGGCACTGGAGGTGGCGCGACCACTGCTGTGGGCTCATCATCTCGAGGTTGGCTGGCGGAAGGGTCGCCCACAGGCTCATTGCTGGTCGCTGTATGCTTTCGAGTAAACTTGGTGACACGCGGTCGTGGCTTGATCGACGGCTGCCGAGTACTGTTCTCCGTGTCGTTAGCGCGTGCGGGTTTGGTGCTTTTGGTTGGTCGCGTAATTCTTCCAGCCTGGATTGGAGGCTCACTTGGCTGGGTCGATCGTGTTCTTGCCGGCATGCTTTCTTGGGAGGCTGATAAAAATTGCTACAGCGTATGATGTAAGCCATTGTGCGATGTTATCGTAGTAAAAGGTCTTATACCTCTTCCCAGTGGTACCCTGGTTAGCAAACACTGTTGTTCCTTTGACAAAGGTTGTGCTTATGCTTGTTCCATTACACAAGCGTGCGCATAGCCACAAAGGGATTTCACCACGCAGCGCCAGAGCGACGAATAGCACATTGATGCATCAGAAGGTGTATCGAAATCCCTCCGTCCTTTCAAGCACAGCCTTCCCAGCTCTCTGCCTCATGTTGGCCACATAAAAGTAGGTCGAAAACATGACCACAAAGCAAATAATCAGAATGTGGCTTCCAATCGAGATCCATACAGCAGTAGGATACCTCGGCGCCTCCTTTTGCATAATAATGTAGCTTCCAGCAATACCTCCAGCTCCGTTCATGGCAGTACATGCTGCAGCAGTGAAAGCTCTCTTCCATTGACCTGTGACATTACTTGTCTGGTAAGTCGTGATCGCTGCCCAGTTGCTCACGTATGCGCCAGTGACCAGGTATGTGCCGATGTAGCGGACTGTGACTTGGTTTGCGAAGCCTAGCATCCCGAAGCCGGCGATAAGGCAGATGCTGTTGAAGATGATGACGGGTCCGCGAAGTTTGTATCTATCTCCCACAATGGACGTGAAGATGACCGGAAGGACCGCGTAGTAGTATGGTGGTGAAGAAAGCAGGATGGAGCGGTTCTCGCCATAGCCCATGCCGGATAGAATGATGGGCAGAAAGTAGCTCATCGAGGTCGAGACCAAGTTGAGCAGGAAGTACATGCAAGCGAAGCTGTGATAGTATCAGTGTGCATCCGGACGAGACAGCTTTGTTCACATACCCGTAGACCTTGACATCCTTCGCGTGCACCAACACCTTCCGCCAAGCAAATTCGTCAGCCTCGACATCCCTCCTATCTCTCTGAATCCTCCTCACAGCCAACTCCTGTTCATCCTTCGTCAGGAACCACAGACTCCTCTCTGCCTTTTCCGGGAAGTCCACAATCCAGAAATACGTCGCGCACCCAATCACCATCGTGACCAGTCCCTGGACCAGGTACATATACCTCCACCCCTCCAAGCCCCCTTTCCCGTCAAGGTGGTTCAAAGCCCAGTTGACAATCCCACCCGTCGCCAAAACAATGACCTGCCCGCTCTGCAAGAAAGCAAATCTCACCTGCTGCTCGCGCCTAAGATACCACGTACTAATCAAATATGTCAAGCCAGGATAGATCCCACTCATCGCCATACCCAGCAATACTCTCAACGCAATCATCTCCTTCCACGTATGGATGAAAGCGGTACACATCGTGATGAGTCCAAACATAAACGTGATCACCGCAAACCAAATTCGAGGCCCAAAGGTCCGGACTGCGATTGTGGACGGCAGCTGGAAGGCAATTGATGATATCGTGAAGATGAAGATGCTAACGCTGTAGCGATTGCCTGCCAGGTCCAGGTCTGAGAGCATGGATGTAACAGATGCTGATGAGATGATTCCAGAGTCGAGGAGATTGAGACTGCAGAGGATTCCGGCTATTGTGCAGAGGCGGAGGTCGACCTTGAGACGGAGGCGTCGTTCAAGGTGATGGTCGTTGATTTCTTCGTCGTCTTGAATGGAGTCAGAGTTCTGGCGTGTGCCCGTGTCGCCATTGGAAATGGACTTAGTCGACGGTGGCGAAAAAGACGTCTTCATCGTTGCATCCTCAGCCATGGTGTCGTAGCTTGCCACTCCAGTTCGATCTCTAAGAAGAGCAGAAGAAGAAGAGCACTCAGACGAAGACGACATCCTTGGCGATCTTGCATTTCAGACTTTACCGCAATAATAGTCGCTGCCCGGCGATGAAGCGCACGTCTATGAGGTAAGCATACATGTGGATTGTAAGTCATTTTGCCCGCAAAGCCGAGGATTACCGAAAAAGGTACATCCACAACAGGATCACACCTGCCTCACTAGCACATCCAAGCGTGAATAAATGTATGCTATGGTGATGACAAGGACAAAGGAAAACGAGCAAAAAGCCCTTGGGTCTAGTATCTTCTGACTTAGAGGAGCGGTACTACTAAAAAGGTACGCTCAAGAGTTGCAATTATCCTTCAATCCGCCTTGTGGGTATCTTCGCGGCCGGTCTCCAGCAGACCGTTCGGAATTCCCTGCGGACCCTCAAATTACGCCATCTGAAGACTTCCGCCAAATGCTGCTTATCAATACAATCCTCCATCACATGTAATTCATTTAATTCCGTGGCACTGAAGCACGTGCGTCGTCGTACATGTAACGCTGTGCGGCGCCATTTGGTGGTACAGGCTCGTAATACATTGGACGTCGATCGTCGTACACTGGCTGGAGGTGAGCGCTCGGAGCCATGGTGGTAGTGTACATTGGTTGTTCATGTCGTCGGCCCTGTTGCTCGTACGGGCTTGGTGCGTACTGCACCGGTACTGGTGCTGAGTCGATAGGAATCAGCTCAAGTGGTCGACCATACTGATCGACGTAGATTGGTTTCGGAGGCGCCGGCTGCTCGTACTGGTATCGCGCAGGCTCACGCTCTGGCAATGGCATGTACTGTACAGGCGCTTCCCGGTAAGCAGGAGCATGGCCTTGCGGCTGAGTGTAGTGCTGTTCTCCTTCGTACACATAGTGGTATCTCGGTGTCGGCTGCGGTGGCGGCGCGTACGGCGCATCGACGTACGTATGGTGCTGGTGCTGGTTCTGCTCGAAGTGACGACTGTTCTGAGACAGTGCCGCTTGTATTGCCTGCAGATCAAGGCCGCCAGCGTTGTGGCTCGTTGGTGGTGCAGGCTCATACCGGGAGCTGGGTCTCCATTCATCATGACGCTGTCTCGCAACAGGCTCATGGTTCGGCTTGTGAGGGTGTTCATGCTGGCACTGACGCGATACACTACCTGATCTGTTACTGACCGCCTTGGGAGGTGTTTCTATCGCCACTGGCGCAGCTTGACCTGTGAGCGATGCCAGGATCGCAGCAATATCTGGTGCTCCAGTTGGAGTGGTGACCGGAGTATTGCTGACAGCTTGCGATGGTGCACTCGGCTCAGCTCCCCCAACTGAAGGACTACGGCTGCTTCGACCATTTTGAGGTGGTTGCGGCTGTTGCTGAGCAGGCAAGACGCCTAGGCTTTTCAGGGCTGCCAACGTCTCTGGCGTCAAATCAAGAATACCAGCTCCGGATGGTACGGTAGCAAGAGGTGACTTCTTGCGAGCATCTGTATCGAACTGAGACGGGTCCGCGCCCTGCTCCGTGGGAGATACGAATATAGGCCGCCGAGGGTCATATTCATCTTCAGTCGGCTCTGGTAGCGGTTCGTGGGAGTTATCGCGGTCTGACACTCCGTTGGACTGCTTCCCGCCCTTCTTCTTTGGTGCTGCCTTCTGCTTCTTACCCAGCCGGGTCAGAAGGCGACTGGCAGGTAGGCCGCCTGCGTTGGCATGAGATGTCTCTACAGATACAATGCCAATCTTCGGCAAAGGAGGCGGAAAGGCGCTGGGAAATGCTGCAGCAACCAAAGCAAGCTTTTCATCGTTCATGCCAGGTGCACGAAGCAAGTCTCGAACCAGCGGGACCTCCGGTAACTCTATCATGTCTCTTGTCCAGTCGAGAAGACCACCCTGAACTTGATGCTGATGCATGACCTTCAGGTGGGTGATCAGTGAAGAAGTATTGTAGGCCTTGATGTCCTTGACTCTGATCCAGTACGACCCATGTTTACCCGCGCCATTTGGCTGGGCAGCAACACAAGTCCGGCACGCTAGACCATGTGCGTTCTTGAGAGGACGCATGACCGCATTGGTTGCCAGAGCATCTGTGACCAGGTCCAAGTGTGGCTTTTGGTGGAACCGCTCGGCGAAGCGACTGACTGCATGATGGATGACGGTATGGATGCGAATGCACTCCATCATATCCTTGACACCGTCAAGAGCATCCCAAACCTCACGAGCATCATTCGATAGCTTGGCTACCTGTGCGTCGTGACTCATGTCGATATCGGGGTCTGCTACAGCCGATGGCTGATAGAAAAAGCCGTTCGCAGCACCATCTCCAGGAGGTGCGTAGTGGGCGGGATACCCAGGGCTTACTGTGGAGTAGCCGTTCGCAGCGGCATGGTACGGATTGTCCGGTAGAGCGGGAGCGGACGAAGGGGCAGGGAAAGGGCTCTCGTGGTTGCCATGTGGGGTGTTGCGAGCACGACTATTGTTTCTGTAGTCCAACGGCCGACGGTCCAGCTTGAGCCAGTGCGATGGATTCGTGTGGAATGGTGGCTCTTCCGGCCATTCGGCCGTCTGCCAATGGACCACGATGTTGCCCTTGCTGAACGCAGTCGTATGCTTCGCTCCATAATGTTGGATGAGACCTTCGAAAGCGAACCACTTCGGCTTCTTCTCCTCGGCGCAGCCCGCACATATGAAATGCTCCCGACGATGCACGTCCGTCAGTGGTCTCACCTTGTTGTCATAGACCCATTTCATGTTGTCCAAGGATAGGAATGGTTCCACGGGTGGGCTGCCTTGCTTCGCTCCGTCTTTCCGCCTTGGTGGCTCAAACCTGGGCAGCAGACCTAACGATTTGTCCTCTGCGTATCGTTGGCGAATGTGGAGAAGGGCATAAAGGGCAAACAGGGGCGCGCTGTCCTTGTCGATCATCTTGCCGCCACCCCACTTGCCATTGATGTAGTCATCGGCATACTCACCCAGCTGCTTGCGTAGTGGTTCCTGCGCTTGCTCATACTCACGGTCGTAGGTCTCCTTGGCAGGCCTCGGAACGATGTCGTCCATGTTGCCAGATGGCAGGGCGGCTTGCAGCGCAGCTAGTTGCGAGGCACGTTCGTGCTCGGCAAGCTCGGCGGCTTCTCTCTGCGCAACGATTCTTGGCTTGAGCATTTCCCAGGCAGAGTCCGTCATAGGAGTGGTAATCTGCATGGCCGCTTGAAAGGACTCCATGTGCTGTAGAACATTGGGCTCCAACGATGGCTCGAATTCCCTGCATCGGCGCTCAATTTCTGCTTTCCGGGCTTGACGGGCAGCCTCCACTTCCTGCGGATTACGGACTGGCCTGAAGAAATGATGTGGAGGCATCGGCGCTGGGAACGGCGGTGGCGCAGGGAGATGATGCTGTGGAGGTTGAGTTGGTGGCTGGTAATGGTTGCCCAAGCCATTCTGGAGGAAATGAACCGGCTGTGGCAGCGGGTGAATACCTGCGAGAGTTAGGTCAGGTCCTGTCTTGTCCGATCGCCCAGCAAATGTCCTCTCCGGACGCGCGTCCAGCCATCTGTCCTCGAAGATGCAAATCATTCACATAAAGAAGCGGAAAAGTCCAACAACATGGAGCATAAAGAGATGACTGCTTACCGTTGGCCGTCGGAGACGACTGAACACCGTTTACTCCCACAGGTCTACGCTGGGCTTCCTCACAATGTCGCGGAAAAGACGCAATATCATACTCCCTGAGCACATGCGCCAGGTTTTGCCCTGGACACAGTTGTTGCAGCTCCCACTTCTCCCAGCGTGCAGAGTCTGCCATGCTTTCCTTACCGCGAGCGAACAGACCTTTATGCCATTCATCGACTGCGCCAGGGCCCAGCGCTCTTGCACTTTCTTCTTCGCCTTTGATGGCTTCCAGATCTGTGATGTAGTATATCTTGGAAAACCTGAGGTTTCCAGGAATGCCGCCGGGAACGGTCTGGCGTACCGACTCTGCTGCAAAGTGAAGATCGGGAGACAGGAACCCGTGCGTGACGCCGTTGCGCAGTCGAGCGAGAGAGGGATCGCCGAGGACTTGAACGTCCTGTGGAATCGTTAGGCAGACGTCGGTGACGTTGTCAGGTTGAGCATACCTTCAGAGATCGAGCGTGTAGACACAGACCGCACGATCGAATGCGGAAGGGCCATATGACGCGGAGACCGTTCGGACCTGGACCTGCATTGAGCACAGTAGTTGCGGGAGACGGTGCAGGTGCTCTGTGGCAGAATTGGCAGCTGCGCCCGCCAATCAGCTTGAGCATGTCATGCTCAGAGAAGTGCGAAAGCGGTCTGGGTAGTGTCGGAAAGAAGGTCTTCCTGGACTGAATCCAAATGGTCTCGCTGTCCAGGACTTGGATCTTCGGCCTGTACTTCCTCCCAGCAGGTGGAGCTGAGGTTGTGGTGAGATACTCGTTGAAAGATTTGCTCACGCGTAAACAACGACAAAGCATTGCAGGAGGCAAGTGCAAAAACACGCGCTGCCAGACCTCTGCCGGCAGTTGCGGTATCCGTGGCTTCTCCCCATGTTGCTTCGCGGACGCGACGGACAGCTTGCGCTTCTTGGCCGAATCTTCTGTGGAAACTGCTGCAGCATGGTTAGCATCAGTCGCATCACTGAGCTTGCGCTTGGCTCCGGCATGAGCAGTAGGGCTGGCAGCAGGCAAAGTGGCAGGCTCCGGTGTGCTGGGTCGGCTGGGTGAAGAGAGGTCCATCTCGGACGAAGAATCGTCTTCGTCGTCACCGTTCACAGCATCAGATTCCGCGGTCGCGGTGATAGCAGTGGAGGCCGTGGTCAAAGGCATAGCAGCAGCAGCAGCAGCAGCAGCAGCAGGGGTGGCATCGGTGGTAGCAGTGGCAGTAGTAGTAGGGTCCTCCTGGGCGTGGTTCTCCTGGACGGGTTGGTTGTCGAGGGTCGGACACGTGGGCGTATCACCACCATAGAAGTCCTCGTCGTCCAAAGGCGCCTCACTGGCGCTTCTCCCGTTGGCGTCGTCCATGGCGGCGACTGGAGGTCAGTAGAGCATGCGCGACATGCGATCTATGTGCGAGGTGATGCCATGTCGTCGAGATTTGATGGGGACGCAGTGGTGTTGGGGGGGAAAGAGGTAAAGGAATAACACTTGACGGCAGCAGCGGAAGCAACTTGGACAGTTGCGCGCGACACAAGAAAAGTTATTAGACCTGCAGCATGGGAAGGCGCGAGGGCTGACGAGCGAGAGTCTTGCGGTGGTGGATTGTGCAGGTGGTGGTGGTGGTGGTGACGGACGCGCTCTCAGCGAATACAATTAATAGGGCGAAATTGGGGGCGCACAGTCGCGGGCAAAAGTAGTGGCGATCGTGCCATAGAACTAGAACTACCTCCAAAGTGCTGCATCGCAATCTGTATGTACACTCCGAAGGGAGAGAGCCTCTCGAACCGCGGTCTCTAATCTGAACCGCCATCTCTGCGGCTCAGATATACTGACTCGCTCTACCAACCTACTGCCCTTCACAGTGAGCTCTCGAGGATGGCGCGTGTTCGCCGACATCGATGTCTGGAAGCCACATGTTCAATCCTTAACCAGTCGAAGACGTCGTACTGTAGCAACGTATCACGCACATTACAGTCGCACGTATTCAGCTCGCGTTCTTGATCGTATTGCAAACGACGGCTATCCAGCTGCCTATTCCTCATATACCACCAGTGAACCGTCCAGCCACTAACTACAGCATTGCGTGTTCCGTATCTTGCCGCCTCCACGGGCTTGGTGCGCTTGCCGCCAATGACGCAGCACTTGGCAGGTCGCTTAGTTCTAGCTGTCTCGCGCGTCGTGCGAAGACTCCTAGTAAACACTCCGACACATGTCAGCGAGCCTTTCTGGTGGCTAAAATCGTTGCTACCGCCTTCGCTTGACCACATTCACCCACGTCTAGAGCCGGCGAGTGACCTTCCCACCGCACACTCGCCAGGCGTTGCACCAAAACACTCCCAATTTCCCCCCAAGATGGCTACCTTGAATCTGTCCCAGAACGGACCCTCGATCACCAACAGCTACCAGAAGATCGTGAATTCCTCGCCTTCCGGTCCAGCTGCAGCTTCACCCACCTATGGCATATGGGCCGTCTTCTCCGTCAAGGCCCCACTCGCCAATGCCTTCCAGGCAGACTCCGGCAAAGAGAGCATCTTGAATGTGCAGACGACAGGCGAGGGAGAGCTGGCAGATCTGATTGAGGAGTTCTCAGACGGGCGCATTCAGTTTGCATTTGTTAAGGTCAAGGACCCAAACACTGCACTGCCAAAGAGCGTGCTCATTGCGTGGTGCGGAGAGGGCGTGCCGGAGAGGACCAAGGGATACTTCACCAGCCACCTCAATGCCGTCTCGAAGGTGCTACATGGATACCACGTGCAGGTCACCGCTAGGTCAGACCGTGATCTGACTCCTGAAGTGATTGTGCAAAAGGTTGCAGATTCCTCGGGCTCCAAGTACAGCGGAGGTGGTTCGCTTCCATCGCCGGCATCATCCGGACCTCCACCACCTAAAGCAAAGCCGGTGCTGCCTACGAAGAGCTTTGGAGCTGCTGGCGGCTTCCAGCCTCTGGGAGGAGCACGAACGCGTGCGCCTGCGCCTTCAGGCCCGACGGACGATGATGGCTGGGGTCAGGACGCTCCACAAGTGACCAGATCGCAGCTGGAGAAGGTCGAGCCTGCATACAAGCCAACGAAGGTCGATATCAACGCCTTGCAATCACAGCGCGAGCCCTCGAACTACCAAGCACCTCCTCGCACCAGCAACGGCAGCGCGGATGTAGTGAGCGGCGCATACCAACCGATAGGCAAGGTCGATATTGCTGCACTGAGAAGGCAGGCCCAAGAAGGTGGAAATGTGCAAGATGACAGGCCTACTGTGGTAAAGGGTGCGTACGAGCCAGTCGGCAAGGTAGACATCAACGAGATCAGGCGCAAAGCACAAGGTGCACCAGCTGCAGCGCAGCCTCGGCCGCCCCAGCCGACTGCGGATGAAGAGGACCGGCCTAGGTCGCTGGCAGATCGTTCTAGTGCTTTCACACAAGCCAAGCCCTTGACAGAGCTTCCAAAGCCCAAGGTCGCAAACCGTTTCGGCTCTGCGGCCGGGACATTCGGTGGCACCAAGGCTCCAACACCTGGAGGCTTTGAAGCCAAGCCACTTGCCGCCGCTGCTCCTGTCGGAACTGCGAGTAAGACGTTTGCCGACGAGGGTGGAAAGACACCAGCTCAGCTGTGGGCTGAGAGGAAGGCACGGGAGCGTGGCGATAGCGGTGCTGCACAGACACAGGTTCCATCTCACTCTGGCACTCCAGCTTCGCCCATCAAAAGCCAAGAGAGCGGTCAATGGCAGAGTGGATATGAGGGTAAGAAGTGGGGTGTGCAGATTCCCACACGGACTGGAGGAAGTGGAATCAGCGAGCAGCGCACTGGTCACGATCAACCACAAGAAGAGAATGAGCCTCCCGCTGGTGGTGTTGGCTCAATAAGAGATCGCTTTGCTGGCGCTGCGCCAATGGGAGCCAGCCGCGAAGTTACCGGGGCGCCAGAGCCACCACCCCTTGATACGTCCAGCAAGCCAAATGCAGGCGCACGCGGCGTGCCGATCCCAGGACTACCGCAGCGGCCAGTCGAGGACGACGTGCCCGGTCAACAGCATCAAAACTTGCCACCTCCGCCACCTCGACCACAGCCGGATGAAGAGGAAGAAGATAATGAGTATGAGCCACAAGGATCACCGGTCCGCATCGCGATGCCGGTCGGTCGTGGCCCTGAACCTATTGAGCCAGCGGACGATCTACCTGCGCGGCCGGTACCGACTGGTTCTATCGAGAAAGCGATTGCGAGCCACAGAGAGCCTTCACCAGAGCCTCAAGCACAAGACGACAATCTTTCTCGTGGCGCTGCTCAGGCTGCTGCTCACAGTACCTTTGGTGAGGTTCAAGACCCACGTAGCGCCGGCGACTCTGGTGGCAAGGAGGCTGTCGCTCAATTCGACTACGAAAAGGATGAGGAGAATGAGATCGCGCTCCGAGAAGGCGAGAGAATCACCAACATCGACATGGTCGACGAAGATTGGTGGATGGGCGAGAACAGCCGAGGTGAGCGTGGTCTTTTCCCAAGCAACTACGTCGAGCTTGTGGAGAGTGGTGCGGGAGCTGCTGCTGCCGTGCCACCGCCCGCGCCACATGCTGCCGAGCCTGAGCCTCCAGCTGCACCTCAGCAACCTGCTGGCGACCATGGACGTACAGCGACGGCCCAATATGACTACGACGCAGCAGAAGAGAACGAGCTCAGTTTCCCGGATGGCGCCAAGATCACGAACATCGTAAGTCAAATCACGACTCACATAGGACCAACGGCGAGCTAACAAAACGTAGGAGTTCCCAGATGACGACTGGTGGCAAGGTGAGTATAATGGACGTATCGGTCTGTTCCCTGCCAACTATGTCACGCTGGACGAATAGACTGGACGTGGCTACGGCACAACGAAGCATGCGATAGCATTGTAGATAACATCCATGCTGCAAAAGCAAAATCATCAAAGCCCGTATAGCACTTCTCAGGTTCTGAGCCTGTCGGCTCGATAGATTGCAGCTAGGTCAGAATGTCCACCTAACATGGCTCTACCTACGCAACACGGCGTTCAAAATACCGAGAGATACGACACTGAAGTGCAACGTGAACGACAACCAGGCAGCCGGTGCAGTATCGCATATCGACATGCCTCAGAGTTGGCCATTGGGTCAGCATTGTGACGTCGATTCCTTGCATATAGAACGCTTGCTCCAGTGAGAGAGACGGCCTAGGCTCATTGAACGGTCAAGGGAGTATGCACGACACACTGTCGAACTATGGGTCGGCCGACGAGATCGGCCACATCGTCACTGGACCGGGATGAGAGCTTCTCTTCATGCACCGTCTTCGCAGGATTCCAACAGCACGTGTGACATGAAGCTAGTCCCTATGTTGAGAAGATCGTCGACCACCACGCGTGCCATCGTGGGAACTTTCGGTCGCAGCTATCATGACGTCCTTGCACGTTTCAGGTGGAAGCATCAGCATTCCCACGAAGCAGTCACAGGGTATACCATTAGAGTCAACCAGGCCAATGTTGACAGCATAACTTCGCTAATACTTACTGTCACCACCATGCCAGTAGTTGGTGCCCTACGACTATGCAGTCTGGTGGTAGGATTCAAAGCGTGGGACGTCGACAGCTCCTTTTATCTGGTAAAGACAGGCATTACCTGTCTGAAGCAATATACATAGCTTGGTCCATACACCTGCACCTGTCCAAATGTTTGGAAATGATGAAACCACACAGCATAGCTCACTCATGGTGGCGGCCGACATGTTAAGTGGTAGGACTATATAAGAAGCTGACTTTCACCACCAGAATCACAAGATGATCATCAAGGTAAACGATCAACACATTTCCCCCCATACCCTGCTTTGTGAACCCGGTGAAGATGCCGGCAGACCCCAAGATCATCGAAATCTGCATGAAAGGCGTCAACAAAATCTTCGACGCGAACCCATTCGGCCTCGGTGATAAACTGGTCAAACCAGCGGAAAAGACCGTGTCCAAGAAGAAGCGGACGCGCTCAGACCGTTCGGAAAGACCTCATCACAGTCATGATGATCGACGCAGTTCTCACGACACGACTAGAAGTTCCCGAGACACCAGAAGCGGAGATGACCGCCGGAGTTCGGGAGACGACCCTCGCTCCCGACCTGATCGTTCATCGAAGAGGAGAGCAGAAGACCGCAGGCCTGAGGATCGCAGACGGCGTGCTGGACGCCACGGGCTCGTTGATGATGACCGGGATCGTCGGATGGAGGGTGATGGGTATGAGGATGGTAGGAGGAGTAGGAGGGCGAGGAGGGATGATGGGGAGACGATGAGGATGAGGGAGAGGGAGAAGGCGAGGATGTTGGAGAGGATTGATGATTATTATGGGGTTGAGAATTTGGTTAGACTGCCTTCCCCGCCGCCGAGGAGGAGGAGGAGTGAGAGGAGTAGGAGGGAGACGAGGAGACGTTGAGTATAGCAGGTAATGACGCGAGCCTGCGATAGCGTTATATCATTTTGATTGTCTGAAATTGACCTGATGCTCATTGCTTTTGCTTGTGCTTGCAGCCGTTCAGGAGCTTCTCGTTCCCTTTAACATTGAGGGTGCCACGCGAGAGCTTGTGATCGAACAGCTTGCGCGTGTGCTCGACGACTGTTAGTGACGGACTGTCAGGAAGCTTGCCAGCTCTTTAAGGCGTGAGCTGAAGAGCAAGTAGAAGATCTTCGTTTCGCTGGTCCGCAGGTCGAATCGCTTGCAGTAACGTCTCTAATCCTCGGATGGCCTTGAAGAAAGTGCAATTGACCTGCTATATCACAAGGAGATCTTCGAGCATCAGCACCTCCGGGCGCTTGGTTGCGCCTCAAATACAGTGGAGTGTTGCTCGAGCTTTGACCGGAGGCGCTCTATGGACGAGGTCGACGATGGACGCCAAAACACGTTGTGACGTTGGCTTGAGGAGGTATACACAGTGGTGATGTCGTAGTGAGGTGTGTCGGTCCGGTCATGAGAGAACACGCGGCGAAAGAAATGTGCAAGCTGGGGCGTTTCTCGCAAGGATCACAAGCAGTACCCTATTCGCTTTCACATGCAAACGCAGCCGCGAACTGAGCAAAAGCGATCTCGAGCCACCTAACAGTCTTCAGCAGCACAAGGGACATCGTGCGAAGGCCGCCACAAAAACGCCTTGCATATCACATCAAATCGCATCGTCGCTAATCGCTATGCCAGACCAGCAACAAGCATCAGCACCAAGATCAACAGAAACTATCTCCCAGGACACAGAGCAGAACCTCCCCTTTATCTAAACCCAATCCTCCACATCAACATTTTGTTCATCGCTGCCGTGGTATCTTAAGCTTCGCAATCGCAAACTGTGTGGCATCCTATCTAGACCACCTCGACGTAATTGCTTGGGAAGATTCCCTCCCTCGACCCTATCCTGCCTGTCCACCAGTCTGCCTCGCTCTCAGTCCTCTTCACGATCGTGATGACATCGCCCTTCTTGAAGCCTAGGTCACCGGGCTGATCGGCTACGAAGGTGAACTTCGCGACTGCCTGTCCCGGACCAGCGGATCCTTTGGCACCGCCGAATGCAGGCTTCGGCGCTGAAGGTCGTCCTGGCGCGGGACCTTTGCGGTCGCTGTAGGAGTAGTCTGATTGATCGCCTAGTGTCGATGACCGACCTCTTGATTGTGTCAGACGATCGAAGGTCTCGTTGGGGTTGGCCCGCGATGACTGCCCGTATTGATCGTTGCTTGCCCAAGTCGATACCCTGTTGGGTTTGGATCCGTAAAAGTCGTTCTGTTGGAAGTCGCCAGTCCGCTGCGATGGAATGCCTTCGTTGTAGCCTGTGCCTGTCCGACCTTGCCACACCACGTCGTCGTGTCGGTCATCGTAGATGGGTACGTCATTGTACATGTTTTCCCCTCCCTGAAAACTTCCTCCCACGCCAGCGAAGACTCTCGAGTTCAGAACTCTCATGAGTGGCTCTGCCTGTGGTGGGACTGGGACACTTCCACCTAGCAGCTCCCTTGCCGTGAGCTTCCGATTGTACATCTTCTCGTTTGCGTCTCTTCGCTCGATGAGGACACTGCCTTCCAGGGACACACCAGCGAACAGACCCTTCGTCTTACTGTAGGCGAATATGCCGCTGACACTCTTCAGCGATGCTGCTCCGGCCGCTTCTGCGTTCCTCCCCACCGGTCCCGCGGCAATACTGACGTTGCCACCCAATGTCAGGCTTCCAACTTGAGCGAATGTCTTGACTGCATTGGCATCGTTGAGGATGAATACAAAGTCTGTGATCTCAAATCCGATTTGTCCACCAAAGCCACCTCCTACAGTCCCAATCGCCGAGGGAGCGCTCCATGAGCCGTCTGCGAGCCTTGCGACCACCACACCGGACCCGAAACGTCCACTGCCGAGGAAGCCGGCTTTGAAAATGGTGAGGATGGCGAGACCTTTTGCGTTTGCGAGGATGCTGGGTGGGATGATCTTGTCCGGGCCGAAAGCTTGTCGAGGATCGATGAACGAGGCGAGGATGCGACCGCATTTCTTGCATTCGCCTGTGAAGTGGTCGTCAGTATATGGAGGTGGGTGGAATGCGGTTCGGCGGGGCAATGCGACTCACTTTGCATGGACGACGGCAACGGGTTGTTGATGAGCGGCATCCTGACTCGAGCCTCGAGGCTGCGGCGTCGCTGTGGAGGGTCTCTGCTATCAGGTCTGAGGGAAGTCGTGGAGCTTAGGTAAATACTAGGAGACTGAAGCTGTAAGTAGTTGTGTGTTGCGTGTCAAGTGGGAGAGAAGCTCAGCCGATCACAAGATGCAGTGCCGGAGTGGCAGTGCAATGACGTCCCCAGCTGCTGACATTCAATCCTTAGCATTATCACCACATCTTCGACGCCCCAAGCAGGCAGAAGCATTAAAGCATTCACCTCCGATCCAGCTTCAGCCACACGCTACTTGCAGGCATACGTGTGGACAATTAGCTAGCCTGCAATTAATATTTGCTTAGAGCCGTCGAGTAGGGCACTCGAACGTTAATGTCAGTGACGGCTAAATGGCCGACTTTATCCGCTCGCAGCTGGGATGCTCTGGCCCCATCCGCGGATCTGGGCGGCCCACAATGTCGGATTTTGTTTGTGCGAGCCAAGCAAGCACGACATGAGGAGGTCTTCGGCATCTGCTCGACATTCAAGAGACTCTGTCGAGAGAACGAAGAACGAAGAACGAAGAACGAAGAACGAAATGGCTGTAGGAAAGGGCCATTACATGCGTGCAACATGGAGAGCACGTGGCCAGAGGCCGGTTGGATCCCTCCGCAGCCCCACACTTTCTCGGCCACTCGGGCTACCATTGCACACGTGCCAGCGATCTGTCGGCAACTCTGGTACTGCCGCAGCCCTGCAGGAACGCTTGGTAATTGATCTCTCACCTGTTTAGTTGCTCACCTTCCATCCCGAAGCAATCACCTCCTCCCACATCTTAGACACCAGGTCTCGCTCTTGCGCGACACAGTCCCCACCGCGCACAAAGCTACGGCTATTCAAGTCATCACTTCTCGCCCGCCGCAGCTGCATGTGCCTTCGTGCACCTTTGCGGCATTCCCTGCGTTATACTCAACCATTTGCCTTGTGCTCAAAGCAGCACTTCCTCTCGCGAACGACACTTGAACTATCACCACAACGTAGCCTCAACCGAAGACGCATATACACTGCACCACCTCCGCTTGACCACAAAGTCAAATTATCCGGACTGATAGACTACGAAGCCCCACCCATACCAGTCACAATGGCCGACGACATCAGAGGTGACATGACGCTCGACGAGTACGAATTTCCTAATAGCCGTCTGCGACATAGAATCTACGATGCTGAGCGAACACCACTCGTCCTCATCGCGTGCGGCTCCTTCTCGCCCATCACCTTCCTCCACTTGCGCATGTTCGAGATGGCAGCCGACTACGCCCGCTTCAACACCAAGTTCGAAGTCGTTGGTGCATATCTGTCCTGTGTCGGCGACGCATATAAGAAGACGGGTCTAGTGAAGGCGGAGCACAGAATCAACATGTGCTCATTGGCAGTGCAGCAGAGCAGCTGGATTAGTGTTGACCCTTGGGAGGCGCTGCACTCGGAGTACTTGGAGACTGCAAAGGTGTTGGACCACTTTGATCATGAGATCAACGAAGTGATGGGAGGTATCGACACACCAGTTGGGAAGAAGAAGGCGAGAATTGCGCTGCTGGCAGGTGCAGATCTGATCCAGACATTCAGCACACCTGGCGTGTGGTCACCGCCTGATATCGACTACATCTTGCGAAACTACGGCGCTTTCATCGTCGAGGTAAGCCAGAGTGAACTTGCAGCCTAGCCCGAGATAGACTGACATGCATACAGCGCTCAGGTACAGACATTGACGAAGCACTCGCTACACTCCAGCAGTGGAAGGACAACATCTGGGTCATCCAACAGTTGGTTCAGAACGACATCTCATCCACCAAGATCCGACTGTTCCGTAGGAGAGACATGTCGATCCGCTACCTGGTGCCAGAACAAGTCGTCAACTACATCGAGGCACACGGCTTATACGATGAAGACGGCGCAGCGAGCACAGGCAGCGGCAGTGGTAAGCAGCCGGGAGAGAGTGCTGGCGTAGCCAGTTCCAGCAAGGCTTAAGGATTGGATAACTGCTGGATAGGTCGTTGAGGGCTTTACTATTTTAGACGAGATGCATGCAACGAGCGATGAAGCGGGAGTTATGGAGTCGGCCGGAACGCTCACGCTTACGATGATACACCAGACGATGTACAAAAATGTACACGAGCCTCTAGAGGAGGCCTAGCTTATCGTACTGGTCGTTCCGATAATGCTTGGAATCTTCGATGATTTCTTGTTGGACTTGATGCGCCATCAAGGTCATGGTCGGAGCTAACATTGCAGATGCTATCTGTGCTATAACGCCTTCGACTTCACTTCACTTTACTTCACAGCTCTGTCTGCAAATTACAACATGAAATCCAATTGGCCTGTCGTCTACACGGCACATTGGAAATATCCTCACTGCGCCATACGTCAACCATCGCATGGGCTGGACGATTGGGGGGTCTTTCCTTCAGTGCGGGGTGTCCAACGTCATCACCAAACAAAATGCATCAAGCATTCCATGAAGAACATCTACTCAGCTTGACCACTCATCATAACATTGCACATGCTCTCAGCACTTCGAAGGACTACTCTGACAACAAGACACATCACCCCAACAAGAACATACGCAACCACCGCCGCAATGACAGACACTAGCAAGTACAAGTTCAACCACACCATGCTGCGGGTCAAAGACCCAAAGGCCTCCGTCAAGTTCTACGAGCACCTGGGCATGTCCCAAGTGAACAAACTCGAATTCCCCGACAACAAATTCGACCTCTACTTCCTCGCCTACGACTCCCCCAAAGCCGCCTCGCACGGCAACCACTGGACCGACCGCGAAGGCATCATCGAGCTCACCCACAACTACGGCACCGAAAACGACTCCAACTTCAAAGTCGCCAACGGCAACAAGGAGCCCGGCAAAGGCTTCGGCCACGTCTGCGTCAGCGTCGACAACATCCAAGCCGCCTGCCAACGCCTCGAAGACGCCGGCTACAAATTCCAGAAAAAGCTCAAAGACGGCCGCATGCACCACATCGCTTTCGCCCTCGATCCAGACGAGTACTGGGTCGAGCTCATCGCGCAGAACCCCGTAGACAAGACCGAGAACGTGAAAGAGACAGACCTCCAGACATACCGCATGAACCACACCATGATCCGCGTCAAAGACAAGGACATCAGCATCAAATTCTACCAAGACGTCATGGGCATGAACCTCCACCGCACCGCGGAGTCGAAAGAAGCAGGCTTCAACCTGTACTTCCTCGGCTACGGCCCTGCGCCTTCGTCCGACGACAGTGCAAACGGCGTCAATCCCACCGCGGACCGCGAGGGGCTCCTGGAACTCACGTGGAACTACGGCACGGAGAAAGAAGAAGGGAAGGTCTACCACGATGGAAACAGCGAGCCGCAAGGGTTCGGACACATTTGTGTCTCGGTGGATGATCTCGATGCTGCGTGCAAGCGATTCGAGGAGAAGGGGGTGCAGTGGAAGAAGAGGCTGACGGATGGACGGATGAAGAATGTGGCGTTCGTGTTGGATCCGGATGGATACTGGATTGAGGTTATTCAGAATGAGAAGTATAAGGCTCCGCCGGGGAAGTACTAGATACGATGACGATTGGGGGAGGATGGAGACATGATGGAGCGAAGACTCAATGACGAAAGAGACGGACACGGGTTCCGAGAAGTGTAGCAAAACCGTAACAACCGTCCAATTCACCCTGTAGATTTTGAAATCTATCTCTTCTCATCAGACCACCAATTCCCAAGCCTGTAGTGTTGAATCCTTTCTTTACCAAAATTGCCCAAAACACCAATCCCAACCATCCACACCCTCTCTCCCACACAGACCCTAAAGAGCAACAACACTAGCCTCCAAAACCCCAGCCTCCCCCAGAATATCCTTCCTAACCTCCGCCTCAATCTCCCTATCAATCCCCAAAATCATCAACGCCTCATTCTCCTTCCCGTTCGTCTCCCCTTCAGTAGCAGTCCTCTCCTGGATCCCCTCATCAATAGGCGCCACACTCATGAACCGGATATTGACACCCGCCCTCCCCAAGCGTCCACCCACAGTCCCAATCTTTCCGGGCTCGTCGTAGTTGCGACAGATGAGGAGAGTGCCTTCCGGCACGAAGGAAGTGGAGAAGCGACCCAGGCGAGAGATGTAGGGAGTATTGTTAGATACGAAACCGGAAATGACTTGGTCCTCGAGTTTCTTCACACGGCCTGTCGAGGTGCGGACGGGTGGAGGTCTCTCGTTCTCGATACCGACGCCGCGGCGCGCAGAAGGAGAGCGGGGATCGAGACGGGCACGGAGGGTGACGGAGGCAGAGTAGCCTTCCTGCTCGACTGTTTCGCGGGAGCGCGATTCATTAATGAGAATACCCCTCTCTTTCGCGATGATCTCGGCGTTGACGATGTTGATGTTCGTGTCTGCGGAGTCTGTGACTGGGGAGACGAGGCCTTTAATTAGAGCTGCGAAGAGGGGTTTTGTGGTTTTCGTCTCGGCGAGGGAACCTTCGTAGACGAGGTCGAAGGTGGTGCGGACGTGGCGGGCTGTGTTGTCGGGGCCGAAGTGTTGGGTGTAGAGGCTGCCCATGCGTTCGAGGAGCGTCACGAAGGGGCGTAAGGTGCGGTATTCCTCTGCCAAGATGATTGGGGCGTTCACGGCGCTGCGTGGGAGTTGGCCTTGAAGGATGGAGAGGACTTGCTCGCAGACGTCGATGGAGACGTTTTCCTGGGCTTCGACGGTGGAGGCGCCGAGATGAGGGGTGGCGACAACTTTGGGGTGGCGGATCAGTCTTCCTGCGAAATCGTCTTCCTTTGGTGGTTCAGCTGTGAAGACGTCGAGGCCTGCGCCGCCGATCTTGCCGGATTCTAGGGCTTCAAGTAGAGACTGCTCGTCGATGATGCCACCTCGGGCGACATTCAGGACGCGGGCAGTGGGCTTCATCTTCGAAAGCTCCGGCAGTCCGATCATGCCCTTTGTGGATGCGATCATCGGTGTGTGGATGGTGAGGAAGTCAGCTTGCTCGAAGAGCTCGTCCATTGATGCCGCGAGTTCGACGTTGGCTGCTTCCGCCAGCTTCACGTTGGCATATGGGTCGTATCCGAGCAGGTTCATACCTAGTCCTCCTGCAGCACGAGCAACCGTGAGGCCCACTACAATGTATTAGTCGAGACGCCTCGTCTTCTGAGCCATCAACATATACCTTTGCCGAGACCAATGATGGCGAGAGTCTTGCCCTTGACTTCCACACCAGTCAACTTGCTTCGTTCCCATTTGCCAGCCTTGATGCTGACGGATGCTTCGCCCACATTCCTGGCGACCGCCATCAGTAGAGCAATGGTATGTTCTGCAGCGGCATTGATATTGCCTTGCGGACTGTTGACAACGATGACGCCGTGCTTCGTGGCTGCGTCGAGATCGACATTGTCGACACCAACACCTGCTCGGGCAACGACTTTTAGCTTTTTGCCAGCTGCGATGAGCTCAGCATTGACTTTGGTCTCAGACCGGACGATGAGTGCTTCGTAGTCTCCGATGATCTCCAGCAGCTGTTCTGGTGACAGGCCTTTCTTCTCGTGGACATCCAGGGAGCCTTGTAGCAGCTTCAAGCCATCTGGCGATACCTTTTCGGGAATCAGCACCTTTGGCCGAGATCCGCCGTTGACTTCGATGTCTTGAGGCATTATGTTTGACAGGTGCCTCGGTCCAGACTTGTTGCGCTATGTGGGGAATGTTCGCCTGTCAGCACGGTGGAGAGTGAGATGCTATATTGTCGGTGAATGTTTGCCGGTGGTCAAGAGCTCCCCGAAATTTAGAAAGTGCCTGCCGCAGTCGGACGCGAAAGCATGGCAGGCGGTCCAATCGTGAGGTGCCTGCTGCTGATGCTGATGCGCCTCATTCAGGTGCACTGAAGTCGCGCCATCCCCGCGTCTCAGGACCCCCCCACCTTGTACATAGCTGACGGATAGCTGCCTGGCTGCCTGGCTGCCTGCATGCTGATGTCCACCGTTGGGCTGCTCACAGACTCGACTTGCATCTATCTGCGGCACGATATCTCTGCACACATCTCAAAATACGGTGCTGCTGCTCTCCCTTGGCATCTCGAAGCCCACTTTCTGAAAGTCGCTGACGATGGCAGCCGCCAGCGCTTCCACTTTATTACGCTGTAGCTTCAAGACATTGGCAGCAACCGCACTGCTGCCAGTCTTGTTGGACATGACAGATGCACCGTCACCCTCGTGTGGCCACGTCTGCTGGGTGCCATCTGCGCTTTCTGCTGTGATCCTCTTTTCGAAGACAGCTCGACGTGGCGGCACACCACCTTCCAGGACCAGCAGGACATGGTCCTGGAGCTTCCTCATGACGGTATTGCTCGTGTCTGATTCGATAGTCAGGATGTGCAAAGAGCCCGTCGTTTCGTTGTCCTCGCGAATCTCGCCGTCAAAATGAGGGTATTGGTGTTCGTGCTCCTGCCATGTCATGGCGGCTACCGCGGCGTGCTTCCGCAGGTCGTTGATGTTGGCCGGCTGACTATGAGCCAGCAAGGTGCCATTCGGCGTCATGACATACCACTGCTTGCATAGGCGATCGTCTCGGTTGTGAGAGAGCAGTGCAGTGAGTGCTTTGACGTTCAGCATGATTTCGAGATTGCAGATGCAAAATTGGTAGATGTACTCGTTGAATGGGATAATGCTCTATAGTCCTCGTCCAGTAATCGACAGTTTTGAGTGCTCTCTACTTTCGATAGCAGCGTTGCGGTGCAGTATCAAGGAAGGTGGCGGGAAATTAACTGACCTCGCTTTCCGGGTCTGCTCGGAGCCTGCGATCTGAGATTGCCGCCTGCAATCATATCTTGCAAGACGGGCATGCAGTCCTGTGTGAAGGCTGGTCAAAATCTTGTGATCGTGTTCGATATTGTAGATAGAAATGTAGCCAATGGGCGGGAATACCGTGGACAAGGACATGACTTGTGATGACGAAAGGCAGGCCCAAGATTTGCTGGGATGCCTCAGCTTGGAAATTGGAATCCTTCACCACAGCACGAATTAACTTCTGCACGGGTTGCACTCGACCAAAGTTCGCAGGCATGGCCACGGTAGCATTGGTTGGAGCGACAGGCTTGGTGGTTGGTTACATCGATCTCACCTGGCTGTGGCTGCACGGGACATGAAGCTGAGCAGAATACGCAGGGAGGCAACATCCTCAACACCCTGAAGCGCTCGGAGAAGGTCCACAAGGTCTATACCTTCTCGCGCAAAGAGCTAGCAGCCGACGCCAAGGTCACGGCGATCGTGTCGCAAGACAGCGCAGCATGGCCGACGCAGTTCCCAACCGGCAGCGACATCTTCTTCTCCGCCCTCGGCACGACACGCGCAAAGGCAGGCGGCTTGGAGAATCAGGTCAAGCTCGATCGCGACTTCAACATCGAGCTGGCGAAAGCCGCCCGAGCGGCGGGGACGAAGGTCTATGTGCTCATCTCATCGTCCGGCGCAAGCAGCTCGAGTCCGTTTGCGTACCCGAAGATGAAGGGAGAGCTCGAGGATGCCGTAAGTGCCATCGACTTCGACCATGTCGTGCTCGTCCGGCCTGGCTTGATTGCAGGAACAAGAGAAGAGGCGCGCTCCGGACTCAACGGAACCGCCGAGCTCGGGCTCAGGAAGTTTGCAGGACTCCTCGGGAGCATAAGCAACGGCTTGAAAGACTTCTGGGCGCAAGATGCGGATGTGATCGCAAAGGCTGCTGTGCATGCCGGGCTGGACGCGCTGCACGGTGAGCAGAAAGAGAAGGTCCGGATCGTGGGACAGGCAGACATTGTGAGATTGGGCAGGACGGATTGGAAGGCAGGAAGAGACACGTGGAAATGATACCCAATGAAGATTAGAAGCTGTATTATGGTATGAGAAGACGTCATCTGTTGCATCAATCGACCGTGATCAGCCGATGATACAAGTATACGGTGGCCGCAAATCAGTTGCTACACGAAATCTTGGCCTTGATATATGGTGAGTGGTGCTACTTCTTTTGTAAGGACGGAATGCTGATGAAGTTGTGCTTCCTACTCCTCGAGCGTCGTACACTGCACGTTAGTGCTCCACCCCCGACTCTATCTATGTACTTTGAGTACGAGGTCTTATGGCTTGCCTATATTACGCGGACCACGAGGACCCTTCTTGCAGGCCATTACCTCTCGGAACATCATCTCGCCATCCCAGACGCTGATATTGAAATTTGGTGCCGTAACTGTTGCAGCAGTCATCAGTGGCAAGCCTTGGAGCACTAAAGAGGCACCATGCAATCTTGCTGCTATCCATCGAGGCCGCAACCTGCCGGTCCGTGTCCGAAGGCGAATAATGCGTTTCATCGTAGCGGTAACCATCGAAGATTGTGACGCGATGGGCACCCAAGACAGTCAGTGGTGCAGATCCATCACGGCGCAACGGGACCACTAGAGGAGCGTCTCACCTCGCTTTTGCAACGCTAAGGCCAGCGAGAGGCCGGATACCCCAGCTGGACAGCCACAGTCAGCGCTTCTCGACCAAGACATACAGGAAGCATCACTCACCACTCATGATAGCCACCTGCTTCTTGCCCTCAACCACCATTTTCACCGGTCGTGCAGGATCATGCATGCAAACTTCACGTGCAAGCAAAACCGTAAAGGATCTCGCCACAGATGCGGACCTGCAGCCCAGTGAGCAAGTTCCCCGTACTGTGAAGTGAATAATCAACCAGTCCTCTTTCCCTCCGGGGTCTCCCTCTGAGGCAGTTTGACACTTCTTCGACGCCACATGCCGTTAGGATAGACTTTGAGTACTTTGATGGCACGTAGTGGCAAGTTGATGTCGCTCAGCTGCATCGAACGTGATCGAAACACCTTGATGGACCTCGCGGACTTTGCGTAGGATGTCGTTCGCGTGCCTTGGCGCAGTCTTGGTGAGAACGTTTTTGGTTGTGAGATGTCGGCACAGTCAGGCTTTGGATCCTCTGGCGTGCTTACATACCAGTAAGGCTTTGCTGTCCGTGTTGGGGAAGTTTTGGGCGCTCTTGGCCTGCATGAGGTTGAAGGTCGTAGTGCGTAGGACCCTAGGAGTCCAAGTCCATCAAGATCAGCGAAGGATTCCTTCCTTGGGCTGGTCTTATATAGGTGTTTTGACAAAGGCTTGGATTTCTTCACCCGCCGCACACCGAACACTACATCTGGATACCCTTCAGCCATGGCCATCACGGAAAAGAAAGGCTTCTACACGATCAGATGGCTCCCCTACCGGCCACGAGCCAACCCTTACCGACAGTGCGACGCTCCGCACGGTGTTCAACCGCGACCTTGACGACACCGCCATCTTCTAGCACCAACACAAATCTTCCGTCCCTCCGCTCTGCCCAATAGGCCTGAAAAGTCTCACCCGCAAAAACTTCTGGTCCCTCCTCTCCCAAATTTGGTGGATCGCCTTTCTTATTCATTTCGACAAATTCACCCTCTCGCAGGCCATTGGACGATGCGCACATGACGAGGAACCAGTACAACCATCTTTTCCTCGTCTTTTATGCTGGGTATCTTACTGCCCTATGCCCTGGCGCGGCGCTGAGTCAGAGGATTGGGCATAAGAATCTCATTACTGGATCTTTGTTTTTGTGGGCGAATGCATCCACTTATTACGACGGTTGGGAGGTTGATGGCGTTGAGGTTTTTGTTAGGGATGGTGGGTACATTCCTGCCAAGTCGGGAGGAAAGTGGTTCTGATGTTGAGTAGACTAAGTCCCAGATCGTCCCGTCCACGACCGTTTTGCACCAGGCTTTCTTCCCGCTGAAGAAGAGTCCATGGGTCCAGCTGCTCTGGTGGACATGGGAAGGCTTCGCTAATGTGCTCCTGACTATGTCCGCGTATAAGCTTGGCAAGACAGACAATAGTAGAGAGCCCGTGACCCGTCGGCAGGCTGAGATCGTGGAAGTGGCTACATATCATCTGTGTGGTCTTGAAATTTATGGTCTGCCTTGTGCTCGTCTTGCTGCCGACTCGGTGGTCGATGTCAAGTGGTTTAACAGTGAGGAGAAATTCCACACGATCGATGTAATTCGGGACACACATGCTGGTGACTCAAACTCGGTCTTGAAGTGGGGACAGGTGAAGGAAGCATTTACGGATCCCGAGGGTTGGTTGTTTATGTGGGTTTATCAGAACTCCGTCTGTGACCACGGCTAATACTGTCTAAGCGTTCACATGTTCTTCAACCAGCTGCCCATGGAAACTGCTCAGCAACTACCGCTTATCGACGTTTGGGTTCGGGTTCACGCCCGCTCGAAGCGCTCTGTTCAGCATCGCCAAGTCGCTTAGGGGTTCTTTCTTAATCTGTGTTACGGCGTTCATGATTCATACTACTGAGCTTCGCGTGGGATGGACCTGTGCAATCTCTTACATCCCGTACTTTGTTGGTGGTCTCATCATGGTGAGCACAGCCCCTGGAAACCCGGCAGTGGACCTGATACTAACAATCTTCTCCCTCTTCATCACTCTAATCCCATCGCGACATAGTTCCAATCTACACCGTAACCGGAATGCTGTGCGTTGCATGCGCTACTTCACGCCATACTTCTGGCGAAGCTCCATGAACTTCTTAAGCGACGCCTCGGTAGCCTTACCGATGACTTCGATCTTGGTGTCAAAATTGAAACTGTTGGTCTTTGTGAAGTGGATGACCGAAAGCGGATTCAGCTTGAGGTTCCAGTCTTTCATGTCCTTGATCACGATAGGCGGATGGGTGTTCTGCTTCTTGTATTCGGCCTCCTTGATGTGCTTCGGAATGACACCCACGTGCTCCTTCTGCAGCTCCGGGCTCCTGTTGCTGATACCCTTGCCGTTGTTCGTGTGCATGGGGCACTCGTTCCACGAAGCCTCATGGATGCCGATGATCATGGCGTAGCCAAGCTTTTCGAAGATCCTGTGGCCGTTGGGGGCGTCGAAAACCCAGATGTTCTTCGATTCGTCATTTCTGGCGTTTGGATCGTAGCAAACGCCGGTATACCAGTGCTTGATGATGGTGCCCTGAGAACTTGTTGGCATTCGTGCAGCAGAACAAGAAGGTCGTCCGACTTACCGGTTTGAGGGTTTTAGCATCGATGCCGAACGAGATGTGTGCGCCCCCATAGGTGCGTTTAGTTCTGCCAGTCTTACCATTAGTCTTGCCAGCCTTGCCAGGACGGGGCCATCCGGACTTCATTGTGCCATTCCTACCACCCTGTTACGGTAGGACCTCTGCTAGATCGGTGAACTGGACATCGTTGCCAGCAATCCTGATATTGCCATAATTATCGAGGCGGTAGATCGGCTTGAGTTCGTGGCTGCAGCCTTTCTCCTTCTTTGTCTGTTTCTTCCAGGGAGCTCCACCATCGTCCTCTGTCGGAAGTGCAGTGTCGGAGCTCGCCAGGGGCCCTGCTGGAGGTCGTGATACAGCTGAGGCAGTGGGATCTGTAAGATTCTGGCCCAAGTCGCTTCCTACATTGTGTCGAGAACCAGAATCCTCGTCGTCGTCCTCAGCCACTTCTTTCATCGGGTCTTCATTACCGATATCGAGGATTTTAGAAGCCTGGGAGAACGTGAAGTTTGGCCTCGAAGAGGTGGTGATCTTTGGTGTGGCTACTGCCTTCGTCTTGTTGTCCATTCTAGACATACTGGTCGTTTCTTGGTCTCGCGATGCGGTTGTCGGTCCTCTCAGATGATGGAAAAGGAGCCAGCAGGCTGAACATGCTTTTGTGCATCATGAATGACACACGCGTGCATGAGCCGATACCTCTTCGCGTACTCGGTGAATGCTTCGGTCGAGCAAGTGTCTGCAGTCTTCATTAGCTCCATTGTCATTGTGGAGCTTGAGTGAATCATGCCCTCTTCACCACAACTCATTGTGTTGTGTTTGTGCTTGATTACGACACGTGGATAGCAAACATCGTATTAACCCAGCGCCTTTTCCGTTCCTTCATTATCTTGCGAGTACGCAATACTGCAATAAACCAGAGTTCGCCCTAACCAGTCCGACCGATCCGCAATTCAGCAAGCACGTACTACAATAGCCATACACTCGCTCCCAGGAAGGTCGATTGGATACCCATTGACCAAGATGCGTCCGTTTAAACAGATTGTCAGGGTAGCATTGCGCCTCACACACCTCAACAGGTTATCTCGCACAGCTAAGGATCCGACACAAGTCAATGAGCACAAGACTCGGAGCACGTTCGGGCTTAGGAATCGGCGTCAAAAGGATCATCGGCCAAATCTGGACGCAAATCTCGCACTGAACCCAGACGAGCTCTCGAGGCTGACATCGTGGTTTATCAATGCCAGGGAGATCAGAAGCGAGGAGCTGCAATGGATCGCCAAGGTTGACATGGTAGAACACGAACTTGAGCACCTGGCTCGTGTTGCCTCTAAGCTCAGACGACCTTTAATAAATGTCGACTGCGGCGATGTTGACGTTTCGGACCACGAGCATGATGCCTTAAGGCGCGAGCTGGCTGCTTTTCAAGCGAAGTTGGAGCGGCTTGAAGAGCTTAGAGCGCAGTGGATCGAAGAGCTTGAGTCAATTCGTGACCATCAGCGACAGATCCAGCCTTTAGTCCTGGATTTGTTGCAGGATTCTTTTTTCCGCCAAGGCCGTCTCCAGTACAATGAGAGTCCATCGATTACGATGCCAGACTTCGACGCGACCCTGCCAGCCGATCATTCCAGAGGACATGGCATGATTGAGCGAGAGGACAATCGGCTATCTCGAGTGAGCTCGACAACGACAACAGTAGCTACCCGGAGGAGCAAGCCCTCCACCGCTTCGGCGCAGACAGTGCTCCAGGCAGAGGCGGAAGTGGACGAAAAAGCGGAACTGCAGGATACCTTCAGCACACTCAAAGGCTACCTTGACATGGCGGAACAAGATCTTGAGTACAGAGATATACGTCAGGATCGAGAAAGATGAGAGTATCACAAAGCGCGTGCTGCTGGGGAGGACGTGCCAGATCTCCTAACCTTTGACCTCGAGCAATTCCTGGAGACTCAGCGACTGACACAGGCAGTAGCTGAAGCGGAAGTAGACCTGGCCGAAGCCAAGAGCAAAGCTTTAGCGGCCGGAGCCAACATCAACTCGGACATCGAATCGGACTTTGTGTTCGATCCAGATGACGGCGATCGGGCGAGTGTAGCTGACGATGATAATGCTGGCTTCGTCGAGCCTTCGGTGATACCGGCCTGGGTCGACGAAATACCAAAGGTTCAATCAGACGTTGTAGAGGAGATAGCCCGGCAAGTCGACGTCGATGATTGGGACGCGAGGTCTGTTGAGATCCATGACAGCTGGAGCATGCGTGCTGAGGGACCCGAGAAGAGAAGAATCGAGAGATGGCGGCATCTGCTCTCAACGTCGCTCGAGCAACCAGTACAGTCGATGAGTAATGGCCAATCCAGTAGCCCAGTATAAATCTTCATTCATGCCGTAGATGACAATCTCCTTCACCAGCAGCCACTTGCCACCCCGTCCGCATTACTCAAACACGGAGACATATTTCCGAGCTATGTCCTCCGGGGCGTTTGGACCGCCACTGGCTTCAGCATTGACATAGACTTCCGCGTAGCCTGCTTCCTGGTAGAGGTGTGTGTTGAGGCTGAAGATGGTGAGTTGAAAGCCAGGGTTTTTCTCGACTGTACGATGTAGCATCTCTGTGGCTCCAGCCTTGCCGAAAGTCGTCGCGCCCGTTACATTGGCATTGATGCACTGGAAGTCATTCGAAATCCAGGTTCAGGGACAGCGATCAATGTCGAAGTCGCGCCTCACAATGGCTGCCATGCCTGCTCGCGTGATGTCTTCCAGGTGGGCAGTGATCTTGTCCGCCTGATGGACAAGACAGGAGCGGCCACAACATGAGGATACGCCTTGAAAGACCTGGAAAGACATGGTCAAGCACCGAGCCCGGCGGAAGGAAAGTGGCAGTGGAAGAGTCCTCCCTTCTTCGCGCTCGGTGATCGAGATCGGGACGAGTTCATTCGGGGTCACGTGAAACATATTTTCCAACTCTCCGCCGTGACTCTTCTTTCTTCTGCTTTGATCAACAAACACATTGTCCGGGCTTGCGTTGCTTCCACTTGGCCCTCCGAAGGAGTGCTAATTGGATTCAAAGTAAGCACGGCTAGATACAGCCGCCAACTTTTGCGCCAGATCAGTGTGTTGAGGAGTGTAATCCGGGATGGACTACCTTATACGTTTTGTGCAAATGCACGAGACGTTCCGTAAGCCAGAGATTGATGCTCTAGCAGAAATCAACAACATCAACATAGAATGGCTCTCATACTCAGAAGAGGTAGGTTGTTGACATGGTGAGGCGGGAGGTAAGCCATACTTCCATACAAGCTCGTCAAGTGATCCTCTAGGTCGGTATGCCCTTCCTCCTCACCAAGCTATTCATGTTGTGCACACAGCTAACACATTCGCAGTCACACTTGGCCATCATCCGCTTCAAAGGTGTACCTAATCCTGAGCTTGCTGCCAAGGTCCTCATGTCACGATCCATTTTGGCGTACGGCATGTATGAACTCTGGGGAGCAACTTCTGGCTCAGACTACAAAGACCTGCATCAAGACATCACAACTCGGTCGCAGCATCTCTGGGAGCACTATGGCAAGCAATCTTTCCGCTTCGAGCTCGATGCCTTCCAAGGTAAGCGTACCATGGCAGAGCAACGGCAGATCATGGAGGACCTCGTCTTCATGGGCTTCACCGGACCCATCGCCTTGAAAAATCCTGACAACCACTTCACAATCTTCGAGGACTACAAGCTGCACGCACCAGTGCCGCATCAGCTTTGCTTTGGCAGACTTATCGCCGAAGCTGGCCGTAAAGCCACCGCAAAATACACGTTGAAGAAGCGGAAGTACATCGCCACGACATCCATGGACGCCGAACTATCTCTCATAACTGCGAATCTGGCCCTTGCCGCACCTGGAAAGCTGACATACGATCCATTCATGGGCACTGGCTCGTTTCCTCTGGCATGTGCGCACTTTGGAGCGAATACTTTCGGTAGCGATATGGACGGTCGCAGCATCCGCGGCAAGAAAGGCAGGAACGTGAAAGGCAACTTCGAGCAATACGAGACCTCTTCACTCTATCTGGACGGCTTCGTATCAGATCTGACCAACACGCCCTTGCGAGAACAACGATTCCTAGACGCAATAGTTTGCGACCCACCTTACGGTGTACGCGAAGGGCTAAAAGTGCTTGGCAGCGAACGTTCACACTTGCAGGATGTCGTTTACCTAGCTGATGGCACTCCCGCACATCTTGGTCCAAACTACATCCCGCCGAAGAGGCCATACAGCTTCCTCCGAATGCTGGACGACATCCTGGACTTCAGCGCGAGGATGCTTACTGACCATGGCCGTCTGTGCATGTGGATGCCTGTAGCAGGGGTGGACGTGGACGAATATGAAGCCGAAGACGAAGCAAAAGCAGCCAAGGTCGAGGTTGAAGTGGAATATCCAGTGCCCCAACACCCGGCACTGGAGCTTGTGAGTACTTGCCGGCAGGACTTCAATAAGTGGTCCAGACGACTTCTGACATACAAGCGAGTGCGAAACGAGGTGGTGGATACTGCGGCGTTGACGGCTTACCAGCTGAAGAGACTGGAACTGCAGGCAGATGGAAATGGCAAGGTCACCGCTGATGATCTGAATGCTTTCCGACGAAGGGTATGTTCTTCCTGCTTACCCGTGACATCCAACTAACCTTCATCGCAAGTACTTCCAGGGCTTCCAAAAGTCGAACTCGACCTCGCAGTCTGCCGATGCAACGCCTGCAGGATGAATTGAGTGATTGAGCCCTCAGAAGTCGCAAGTCTGCAGCCCAAATAGCACAATTCGAAGTATACAGGGCGGAAAATCCGCTAAGCATGGCGCCAGTAATGTCCATACAGGATGTCGAATCTGGAGCTTGTTCGGTAACACGTTCCTTGCAGTGCAGCTCTGCCATATAGGGCTTGCAAAGGTGCCGTGGGAGCCCGTGGCCTAATGGTCGCTGGACTCTATCCCTTTCGCCGTACGGCTGGAGAATGCATGCAAGAGATATGCGGCAACCCCTACCCGATGTGAAGCTTGCGCGGATTACTCCAGCGAATACTGCAGCAGGAGACAGGTCAACTCTTCTCATCATCTCTTTGAAGAAGCGCAACGAGCCATCAAACTCCTCACCAATCTCCTCTTTCAATATTTTCCATCCATACCCACCTCTTTCTGCCAAAACAAACCCCCCACAACTCCCAAACCCACAATGATAAACCACCTCCCACCTCCCCTCCCGATCTCTAACCCAATGCAACAACCCCAAACTGTCCCTCCTGACCCCCTCCACGGCCCCCGTAGTCTTCACAAGAATCCACACCAGCGCCTGTCCTGCGATCAAATCCACCTCCGCACGATCTAACGCAACATCCATCCTCCAATCAGGATGGGTATTGAGCATCACCTCGTGTGCAGCAAAGTGTTGGTGCCCATGAAGCTCAACGGCGCGAGGTTATTTTGCCTTGCGCGGAATTTCGGAGAGATGTAGGTACATGAGCGGTCGAAGGCGCGGGCGTTGAAGGAGGGGACGAGGTCGCGGGAGAGTTTTCGGAGCTCTGCTGTGCCATCGAGATGGCCTTGGGCTAGGGAGCGTTGGCGAGGGGTTTCTGTGATTGAGGTGGAACTGTGATCGTGGTTCGCTGTTGTTGGTATGGTGTTGCTGCACTGCTTGTCGGGGTGGGAAGTTGGTTGTTATGTTATGCTATGCTGAGGTGATGGTAGAGAATGGAATGTGCAGGAGTATGGATACAACATGAAGAAGGTACAACGTTGACATGGCAAGATGATGAACGAACATGAAGCCATTCGGTTGCCGACTTAGGATGTTCTTAAGGTGTTCCTTCCGCATGGAGTTTGACACTCTGTCAAGCATCATAACTAGAGCGCGCCTTTGACCACCATTAGCATCCTAGAACGTGTTTATTCTGGTATCCTTCACGCGGCGCCCCACGTTGATGTCACAGGGTCTGGCATTGGCCTGCGATGGTCTTCCGATCCATGAAGCCACGCGGGGGACACGGGCAGTATGGGTCGTAGATGTGTGTTGATGCGTGTCCCATCTCAGCCATGTGGATGTCGCATGCGCGGTCGGACTCCGGCCCGGCCCTTTGTAACAAAAGCACATGATGCAGGAGGATGGGTTCACAGGTTCATACCGGTGTAGCCTCGCGCGAATGCCAATGCTAATGACAGAGGCTGAGGTCTGTCGATGCCTGCGACACCATAGCTGCACGTCGCTTAGTCTACGCTGCGATAGCGGGAAGCGCGAATGTACTGTAGTCGGAGAAGGACCGAACCTGAACTAATGCAAGATCACAGTAGTGCGATCGCTAGAACTATCGGTAGCACAGGTCTCTTTGGATAAGAGCCTGCTTATGTGTGACTTCATTACGACGAGCAGCGCGTCTTATTGATTGCACCTCTTATTGCTGCACGCCTCGCGTCCTATCCAGCTGCCTTACTCGGTTGTTCCGTTGTACCCGGCTGTCTCTTCCTTGTCATTCATGTTTGCCAAGCCGGGGGGATGCTGGACATGAGGGGTGAAAATAATGCTTATATAATGCTAGCGCTAGTCCTTCCTTGTGTCAAGCAGCGTGCTTTGTCAACTTGCAGCACATGCTGTGTCTACAGTTACATGTAGACCATGTAACTGTAGACACAGCGTGTCACTCACTGCAAACGAACGTCGCGAATTGTGCATAAGTCGTCTGCATCGTACATGATCCAGGTGCCCGTGCCCACATGAGCCGTGAACGCTCCCCAGAGCGTTTAAAGACCTAGTCTGTGCACAGCACATGCATTGATAGCTACATTCATACCACCAGAGCCCGCCGTCGACCTCAGCCACGGGTCGTGTATGATGAGCACACCAAACGGGTAACGCGTCAAGCCTTTGACAGCTCCAGGTATTGTGACTTTCCACTCTCTGTCCTGCCTCCAGCTTCGATACCACTCATAGCACTCACCACCCATCGATTCCAACATGTCACGCGAAACGAGCGCCGCATCGACCAGCCTGATCGACAACCGCTCCGCATCTCAGACACAGCAGACGCTCAACAGCATCGCGAATGGCACCCACCTCAAGCAGAAGCGGGCGAGGTCACAGCTGTCGTGTATACCATGTCGTCAAGGCAAGCTGAAGTGCAATCGACAACACGATCCGGCTTGCGACCAGTGTATAAAGAGGAGTAGGGAATCATCGTGTCTGTTCGTACCGCCGCCGGTGAAGCAGAAGCCGGCGCAGAATGTCAAAGGCCGCATACGGCAGTTGGAGAACCTGGTGGTGGATCTGATGAACCAGCAGAGCACCACCAACGAGCAATCCAGCGGTATGACCACACGGCGAGAAAGCGGCACTGTAGATGCTCGAAGCGCCAACAGTACCGCGAACAAGCCAGGACCATTGTCGCAGCCGACTCCACCCAGCGATAACGACAACGATTTCAGCCCGCAGAATGGCGCCACGACGGTATCGTCAGGCAACGGCCTGTTCGAGGATGTGGATGTCGACGGTGCAGCGAAGCACTTTGGCCAGATGAGGATAAGCAAAGACGAGATCAGCTATGTCGGCGATACACATTGGCAGGCGATCCTGAATGGCATATCAGAGCTGAAGCGAGAGCTGGGCAACGACGAGGAAGAAGAGGGCAAGGCCGAGTCTCCTGGAGATGCTTCTCAGACCAACAACGACAACGTCCAGATATTTGGCAATGCTTTTGGCAATGTGCCCCTCTCTCACGCACAACCAGACGCAAGCACTGGGCTCGGCTTCATGCTTGGCAATACCGACAGCATGACACGAGAACAGCTCATCGCCGCCGTGCCGCCGAAGAAGGTTGCAGACCGGCTGCTCAGCTTGTGGTTCAACTCACCTGATCCATTCAAGCTGATCATACACGCACCTACGTTTCAGGATGAATACAGGCTCTTCTGGCGCAGTCCAAAGGAAACACCGACCATGTGGCTAGGCCTGCTCTTCGCTATCATGAGCCTGGCTGCTTCATTTGGCCTGCGCGACTGTGACCCAACAGCTGCGAGCACGAGAGCAATCCTTGCCGACGTGAACAAGTATCATACGCGCTCAGCTTCTGCCGCTGTCCTCGCAGACTTCACAAAGCCAAAGCAGTATACAATCGAATGTCTCCTCCTGTACGGAGCTGGACTGCGAAGCAATGATGCGTTCGTTAATGTTTGGCTGATGATTGGACTCATCCTCCGGCTCGCCTTGCGCATGGGCTATCACCGCGATCCAGCCCACTATTCCGCCATATCGACTTTCAACGGCGAGATGAGACGAAGAATGTGGGCGACCATCAGCATGATTGATGTCCTCATCTCCTTCCAACTGGGACTGCCATCGATGGTGAAGACATTGCAGTCAGACACACAGCCGCCGCGCAATCTTCTCGATCGTGATTTCAACGTCAATACGAAGATTTTGCCGCCCGGCAGAGGCATCGATGAGCTGACACCTTCCTCTTATACCCGTGCCAAGCTCCGCATCGTGCGCATCTTTGCTGATGCTTCGGAGCTTAGCCATACCACAGTACAGCCTTCGCACGAGGAAATGATGGACCTCGACCGCATGCTCGAAGACGCGAGAGCGCAGATTCCGCCGCTTCTGCAGATGCCTGACATTAGCGAGTTGGTCACAGATCCTGCAGAGCAGCTAATGTGCCGTTTCAATCTGGATCTGCTCTACTTAAAGACGAAGATAGTTCTGCACAGACGATATATGGAGAAGCCGTTCGCACAACTTTCGCCGCACGAACAGCAGATGGGCATCGGATATAGCAGGAAAGCTTGCATCTCGTGCGCGCTCAAAGTGCTTCAGCATCACAGCACTATCTACAGCGCGTCTCAGCCAGGTGGCCAACTGGAAAGTGTGAAGTGGTATATGGGCTCCATATCGACTCACGACTTCTTGCTAGCTTCAATGGTAATTTGTCTCGAGCTATCACAGCAAATCGGAATTGGCGCACAAGACATGAACCCGGGAGGTCACATGTGTCCGCAGCGAGCAGCTATGATGGACGCACTCGAGAAGAGTCAGAAGATATGGTCTGACGCCAGCGGCCGCAAACGTCGGCTTCGCCAGTTCGGGGGCAAGGACGAGCATGCCCGTGGCGAGCACATGTTTGATGAGACTGAGAAAGCAAGTCGAGCGATGGCTGTCATGTTGCAGAAAGTAAAGGCGAGATTCCCACAGCAAGCCACAGCCTTGGCACAGTTCAACGAAGAGAGCACATCGACAGAACCATCAACTTACATGGGCAGCAGTCTCGGCGTTGCCGCACCGACCACATTCCACAGGGAACCAAATCAGAGTATGCCGTTCGGCGGCGAAGTCCCCTTCCCTCAATGGAACAACATGACCGGCATACCAGCCATCAACAACGATCCGACTCTCACAGCCGCGGTCTCGAGCAATAGCGGCTCAAACACCATCTCCCAATCCACCTCAAACGACACTTCGCCCGAAAACCTAACGGACTTCTCCATGATCGGCGACATGCTCGACATGCAAGGCAACATCGACTGGGAAATGTTCGACACCGGCATGACGACGAATAAAGCACCGCAGCAGGACTGGGCGCAAACGCAGCAGGAGAATCAGCATGACCGGTTCCGGCTGGGCATGTCCGTGGGTGGTGCGGATTTGCCGATTCCCGGAAATGCCATCATCGGAGGCGGTGGGACTGGCCCAGGGAGTGGTGGGAGGGAGCAGTATCCAGGAAGCTGGATGTCGTTTCAGGATATGGATGACGTGAACTTTGATCTGAATGGGCTTGTCGGTGGGAATGAATATCAGGGAGATTACTTTACGATGCCGGATGGGATGATGTAGGGATAGATAGTAGTGGTATGTATGATGATGCATGAGGAGAAAATACCGCTCTCAACACGATTTGCAAGAATGATCGGAATTACTACCCATACTATCACTACCTTACTGAAATTACACACCACACGCTCTGATCGTAAAAATCCCTCCGCCCCCCTGCCTTCTCCTCCACCACCACCACGCCAACCAAAATTATATCAATTCTCTCACTCCTCCTCTTCCTCCTCCTCCTCCTCCTCACGAAATTCTCAAGCATCGATCATCGTCAAGCTTCACAACTTGTACCCAGAAACCTTAGGCTTAGGACAAGACGATCCATCAGCAGCACAAGTCGTGATGGTGTTAGTCGTGAAAACAGTCGTGGTGCGTCGTGCTGAACACGATGTGACCGTGATTGTTATGACGCTACCAGTGCCGCTGCGACTTGGCACGCTCGTGGGAGGAACTCCACTGCCGCTGCCGCTGAGAGTCGTGCTTGAGGTTGATACGCTAACTCCTGGGTAGCTGTTAGGTGGTGGTGGTGAGCCTGGAGTTGTGGTTGACGAACGAGTGTTGCTCTGGCCTGGGTAGGAAATTGTGTTGGGCGGGCTAGACGTGATTGATGAAGAGGCAGTGTTTCCGTTTTCAGGGTAGGTCGCTGGTGAACTTGGATTTGTGACCGGAGTTGCCGAGGAGCGAGTACTCTGATTAGGATAAGGAGCAGGCCCAACGTTTGCACCCGGTGCTGTCTTGAGCAATGCAATGACGCCAGGTCTAGGCTCGGTTGCTGGCTGAATAACAGAGCTGAAGTACTCACACTGAGTTGGCGTGACGTTGATACCAACACATTCTCTGATGTAATCACAGACCGCCATGCAGTACGCTTGGGATGGAGTGACTGCCTGTCTTCTGTAGTACGCAGCAGGCCTGTTGATTTGAGTACCCGTGTAAGCGGCGTTGCACTCGACAAGATAGGTTCCGGCACCTTGGACTGGCGCGGTAAAATTTTGACCATCGGAAGCAGGACAAACGCTGACTGAAGGTAGAGCTGTTGGGTTGACGCCGGTTGGGAAGATGTAGCCAGTTGTTGGCGTGCCGGGGGAGATGGGCGGGTTGCTCGGGGCATTCGATGAGACAGGAATCGTAGAGCCATTCTCATCTGTGGTATATGCTGGAGGTGTAGGACCGAATGAGGGCTGGGATGAAGAGGTAAGAGGAATCGAAGAACCGTTCTCGTCTGTTGTGTATGCTGGAGGAGGACCGACCGAAGGCTGGGATGAAGACGTGGTAGAGACTGAGCTGTCGCCATTTGGAGGAACGTACGCACTCGGAGAGGTTCCTCCCTGTGATGACGATGAAGTTGTGCTACTAGTGCTGGAGGCGTCGCCTCCAGGATTGTATTGACTTGGCAATGAGCCTCCCCGAGACGAAGAGGTAGTCGAGGACACGCTGCTGGTCGGCGGGGTTTCGTCCCCTGGATATCCGCTCGGAACCCCAGCATTGGAGATGGAGCTGGTGGAACTGCTTGAAACGCTTGGCAAATAGCCTCCGTTAGGAGTAGAACTTGTGGTCGAAGTCGTTGTTGTCGCCGAGTCACCATTGGAGTAAGAATATGGTGGTATGTTGAGACTGGTAGCCGATGGGGATGTAGTCACTGTGCTCCCTTCAGCATCGGTGTAAGGGGGAAGAGTGCCAGCAGCGCTCGATGTGGTTGAGCTTGTCAAACCGCTCGCGGGGAATGACGGCCTACCAGGCGAATTTGATGTCGAGCTCGTAGTGCTCGAACTTGCCGAGTTCGTTGCGGAGAACGAAGGGCCCCCAGGCAAATAAGGCAAACCAGAGGTCGTGCTCGTGAAAGTGGTCGACCTCGAGACGGAAGTGGAGCTCACACTAATATCATCATCGTAACCGCTAGGGCTAGAAACATTTGCCGTAGAAGATGTCGAAACGGACCTTGTGGCATCAGATGTAGTCGAAGCCCCAGGTCCGTCGTAAGTGTATGGCGGGTTAATCGCGGTGTTCGAGGCAGTTCCTGACGATACAGTACTGGACCTAATTGTTGAGGAAGAAACTGAGCCACTAGGCGCGTCCGTGTAGATTGGAGGGCTGCTCCCGAAAGATGTTGTGGACCACACAGTGCTCGATGAAGTCGTGTCAGGGGTTGGAGGTACCTCCACCGTCTCGGCACTGCAAGCACCAGGGGCGTATGAGTAACCCACGATCGTGCTGAGCAGAGTGCAAGTACCAGCACCGGTGTAGTCGTTTGGAAAGGGCACGAAGTTCACGGCGACACATGAAGGCCTGTTCGCTTCGCATGTTGCCTGGCAGTACCCGAAGTCTCGAGGGCGATCGGGGTCGGCCTCTGGTAGCGTTACATCGCGAATTGCGTTGCCTTCCCCGGCAAACCCGCAGTTGATTGAGTAGACCGTGCCAGTGTCTTGATAATTGCAAGCGTAGGCTCCTATGGCGTTGCCGATCTGACTTGTACAAACATCCCCGACGTCGTTCGGGCATGTATTGGTTGCTGTTGGTGCCACCGTTGGAGCAGTTCTCGTAATAGAGTAGGCCGAGGTCGTGCCTGACACGGTTATGGACAGACCAGTACCAGCAGACGTGATGGACGAAGTGGACGCAGCCGACGTAGAGGCGCTCGATGCGGTGTCCGGTAGGACAACTGCCCCACTGCTCCTGACAGCTACGAAGCTTTGGGTTCTGTCTCCGCTGAATTCGGAGCCCTGTTTGAGGATGCAGGAGCCACTGGCGGAGCTGGCGCCAGTCCATGTCACGCCGGTACAGCGGTTTGTTGTGTCACATCTCACCATACACTCGTCAAAGCTGGTCACGTCGTCGATGGTCTGGAGATCTTGCTGATACTCGTAGCCACTACCGCAGAAGACAGTGTAAAGTTCTCCAAGAGCGTCAAAGTAGGTGGTGACGGTGCCATCTGCACCACGCGGGCAAGGCCCTGGCCCTGTGGCGGCTGGCGGTAGCGCAGACTCTGCCGAACTGGAACTTGCTGAGCTGGATGCAGACGAGCTTGGGATTGACCCTGTCAATGCAGTGGAGGTACTCGTGACCGTGCTCGAACTTGAGCTGGCCACTGTCGACGAAATGCTCGTGACCGTAGTTGAACTTGAGCTAGACGTGCCAGACCCGATCTTTCTCAAGGCAACATTGCCCGGAGCGTTGCCAAGGACCGTGAGGTAGGTGTCTTCTGGCTTCAAGTAGCAGGTAGTGCCCGCGAAGACTGCCGCACCGCATCCAGAAGTGGTATCACAGGCAGCAACGCAACTGTCAAATGTTGAACCGGGAATTGAAGCACCCACTCCGCCGGTAGCTCCTTGGCCGAAGTAGTCGCTATCGCAGGCGATTCGATAGAGCGCACCATTATTGGGGGCCTGGTACATGGCGCCGTTGTAGTCCGGGCAGGGAGCAGTTGGAGACGTGATAAGCATCGTCGGGTTAGGGTTTGTTGGTATGGATGGCTGGGGACCGATCCGCACCATGACTATGTTTCCTGTCGCTGTACCGACGTCCGTTGGGTTTGCATTGGTAGGCTTCAAGTAGCAAGTATTTTCCGACGTGTCAAATACTGCTGCACCGCAGCCCGATGTGCGGTCGCACAAGGTCAGACAAGATTCGAGATTGGACTCGTTGACAACTATGTTGGTCTCGGTTTGGCCCGTGAGGTCACTGTCGCAGGCGATCTGGAACAGCTGACCGTTGCTGCTGGAGTATGTCTGTCCGGCATATTCTGGGCAGGGTGAGATCGGAGCCGAGATCGTGATCGGTCGAGCAGTCGCGGAAGTTGTGGAAAGTGAGGTTATGGCAGGGGTCGATGCTAGGGTGGAAGAGCCAGAAGAGGACACTGATGGGCTTGTAGAAGTTGTGTCTGCAAGCAAATGTTAGCGAACCATGACAACAGCCCTTATCGACTCTGTCTTTGATTGCAAAAGGTGTTCATGATGGCGGGGCTCATGGCCACCTTCGCCACACACACGAGTCGCCTGAGGACAGCCTTGCTCTCAGTCAACCGAGGCATATTGGTTGATGGTCTCAGGTCTGCCCAACAGTTCAAAGCGACGTCGTGTGTGATCTGAATGTTCTGCCATTCAAGGATGCCATGCAAGATCACGCGGGCACAGTAAGAATGATGAAGGAGTGAACACACCTGTAGAAGATGATGATCTGACGGAGCTCGGAGAGGTACTCTGCGATAATCAGCAATAGGCCACGTACGTGAGGATCAGGGGCCATACCGTAGACGCGACAGAGGACGATGTTCTTGAAATTGACGTTCCAGCCCGGACCTTCACAGCGCCGATGGCTCTGATGCCTGCCGTACCAGTGTCGACCTGCCCGGTGCCCCCGGACTTGAGATAGCATATCCTGGCGTTATAGTTGTAAGTGAAGCCGGAGCAAACTGCTCGTGATGAGCATTCCTGGAAGCAGCGGCGGAAGTCGCCAACGTCTGTAATCTCTCCTTCTCCACCGGGAAGGTCGGTAGCACCTTGAGGCCTGCCGAATGCGCATCTAACAACATACACAGCGCCAGTGTCGTCTACAACAGTCTTATCGGTCGTGTCAGTGTCACTGCACGTCATGGTCTCGGCATCGCCTGGAGCTGGCGTGCTGGTCGCAGCCGTGACGCTGCTCGAACTGCTATATATGGTCGAGCTGCTTGAAATGCTCGATGGAATTGAGCTGCTTGTACGGGCGCTCGATGGGGAAGAGCTGCTCAAAGATGTGGTGGAGCTCGATGCGGAATCAGGCACCACTGCACGAGCTGGGTCCCGGAAAGCGAAGGCATTCTCTGTACCACCTCCGTTTGGTCTCGTATAAGTATTGTCCTTCAAGTAGCAGTCTCCCTCGTCATTGGCATTGTTGAAACCCTGGAATTGGACTGCTACGCATGTTGGGTTCTCGTCACATGCCGCCATGCATGCATCGAAAGGTCTGGAGTTCAAGGGCATTCCAATGTCACCGCCGGCCACGCCGGTCTGACAGCGAATGCGATATCGATTTCCAAGGGAGTCGGTGTAGAGAGTGTTTGTATTGTCTGGACAAACCGGGGCGTTTGGGAAGAACCGTGGTGGGTTGGCTTCAGGTGTGGCGTCACAGGTTCTGGTTCCAGTGCCCGTTCCGGGAGAGACCTGCGTAGCAGCAATTGACACAAATTCATCCACGGCCGTGCCCATTGCGCCGGCACTGCCTCCTGTTTTGAGGTAGCACCGCTTCTCGCTGACTCGATAGTCGAATCCTGTGCAAGCCCTGTTCGCGTAGCCAGAGCACTGCTGGAAGCAGGCATTGAACGTGTCGGCGTAGACAGGGGGAACAATATTAGTACCAGGGGCTTCACCGCGTGCACATCTGAGCCTGTACACAACGCCACATTCATCAATTACAGTCGAATCGTCTCCTACTGTACCCAGAGGATCTGGACAGGTGGCAGAATATGCATTTCCTGGAGCCGGAGTGCTGGTCGCAACCGTGACGGTGCTCGAGCTGCTGGATGAGACGGAGCTGCTGGATGAGACGGAGCTGCTGGATGAGATGGAGCTGCTGGATGAGATGGAGCTGCTGGATGAAACGGAGCTGCTGGATAAGATGTAGCTGCTGGATAAGATGGAGCTGCTGGATGTAATGGAGCTGCTGGGAGAGTTTGAGCTGCTGGACGAAACCGAGCTGCTTGCAGTGGTGCTCGAAAATGCAGTGGTGCTCGAGTCGGGTGGCAGCACTACGCGTGCCGTGTCCCTAAAGGCAAATGCATCTTGGCCACTGTTGCCCCTCATGTTCGTGTATGGTGGGCCGGTGCCGTACATATAGCAATCTCCCTGGATGCCGTTGTTCGTTGGTTGAAAGCCTGTCCAACGAACCGCTTGACATTGCCCGTTGTTGTAATTGTCGCACCTGCTCAAGCAAGCATCATAAGTGATCAGGGTCGATGCCGTGCCGATGAAGGGGTTGTCCACGGTAGTCGCGCATCGCAATCGGTATTGATTCCCCGCTTGCGATGTGGTCAGTGTGTTCGTGTTAGCCGGGCAGGTCGGGTTATTAGGGTAAGTCAGGGGCCTGTTGGCTTCTGGAGTAGGAACGCAACTCGTGGTGCCAGTTGGTCGGTTCCGAATCGCAGCGCCAATGTTAGGCACTGACGGGTCTCCTGACCGAACCGGTCCAGGTGTGCCACTCTTGAGATAGCATATCTTGCTTTCGGGGGAATAGGTGAATCCTATACACGCCCCACCGGCATAAGCGGAGCATTGCTGGAAACAGCCGTTGAATGTGTCGGCGTATGGCTGGGCGAGGTCGCCGCCAAGCGGCGATGCACCATGATTGCATCGAACATCGTATTGAACGCCGCATTCGTCGGTCACGGTAAAATCATCCCCATAGCTACCCAGAGGATCGGAAGCGGTAGAGGGACAGGTGGCGAGATACGCGTTGCCGAAGCCGCCCGTGCTTGCAGGGACGGTGCTCGACGACGTGACGCTGCTCGAGCTGCTTGCGCTGGTGGTTGTCGTAGTGGTTGGCTAATGGTCATCAGTAAGTAGCGCATGTCGAATGAGAGCACCATCAGACTGACCGTAGTTGTGTCTACAGCCCCGGGTAGTGGGTTGGCTGCATCGAGAGGCCTAATACGCTCTACAGCGGCCTTGGCATTTACATCCGTGGCAGCTCTGAGGACGCCAGTTCCTCCGGTCTTAAGAAAGCAGGTATTGCTGTTATGCTGCCAGCTCGTGCACCTCACGTCGTTTTTGCAGCCGATGAAGCAGTCAGCCACCGTGCCTCCATATGTATTTGTCGGGTTTGTGAGATCGATGGCACCACCCGGATTGCCCTGCACACATCTGACGGAGTACCAAGTGCCGACATCGTCAACCACGGTTTGGTCTGATGTCTGGCCAGAACAGACAAACGTCTCCGCCCGTGGGTATATGACTCCCTGGGCGCCGGACGTTGCAACGAGTGTAAGAGTGATGCCTGCCATACTGTAGACACCTGCAGAGAATCGCACCATCTTCTCTCAAAGACTGGCAGGAAGCCTGGGAAGGAAAGAGTGTGGAAGCCAAGCGAAGGCGAGTATCGAAGAACCGCAGAGGATGAGGAAGGATGTGAAGAGTAAGTAGACAGACCTACCGCGCGTGTCCAGACATCCCGTCCAGTACCGTGATCACAACACTGTCTGCATTCCAGTCATCTTAAGCGGCCTGCTGGAATTTGCCATCCAAATCCCTTGGTGGCTAGTACTTCTTCTGAGGCTGGAGAGCATTCTCGGTGGGTTCCGCGAGCGGCAAGTGCTTTCGTCCCTCGTTCGAAGCATTGCATAGCCATATCGGACGGCAAGTAGCATTCCTCGACGTTCCGGCACCACGGATATCGTACATGGAGTACATGTTTGAGACTTGAGATGGGGATGCGCTGTGTAGGACGCGTGGATGAAGCATTGTTCCGTCAATCTGTGTTTGATGAGTTTGTTGTCGTGGAAGCGAAGACGCCAAAGACGCGTGAGGTGCTTGCTTAACCTAGGGTCCATGCTTGCTTGGCTCTTTTGTCAGTGTGGAATCGTTCGGTAGACCAACATGAATGATGCCCGAAGGATATGACTCTGCCCGTGACCGAACACTTCGAGGTGAAGGACATCATCAATGCCGGTAGAGGTGTCATTGCACGTCGCGATATAACTGCAGGTACGGTCATCCTCGAAAGCGGGCCTCCTGCCTTTCACGTCATCTTCAAAACATACTCAAAGGAGACCTGCGCGTTCTGCTTCGCATGGGATCGTGGACGGACGCTGCCTGTGCGCGACAATGTTACCGCCAAAGTCTTCTGTACGAGTGAGTGTCAGGCCGAGTGGGTGAAAGAGCAAGGCAAGCTTGGCGTCGAGTCGTGGCTGGCGCTGGCTGCATACGCGAGATCGAGGAAGAATGGCACAAACACGGATGGGGTCATGTCGGATGGGCCCAGACCTGACCTGGACGACATCAATGCAGCATGGCGAGAGGCTGAGAAGCGGGCAAAGATCCTGCAGCAGCAACGCATGGCTCCCAGTCAGTTGTCCAAAGCCGATTGGAAACTGGCGCAAGCTGCGATCCGGAAGATGAACGAATCCCTCGATTGGACAATGTTGTCTTACACGCTATGCGGAGCTCTCTACCGTCATCGGCATCCGCTGAAATGGCAGCAAGAAGTTCTCGCTCTAGCCATGGACGACCGACCGTACAAGACGCAGCACGATCTGGACGTCAGCTGCAACAGCTATGTTCAGCTCACATCCATCGTACCACTCGAGCTCCTGCCCAGTGTCACGCCAGAGCTGTGCAGGACAATGGTGCAAGCGGACAATCACAATGCCTTTGGAATTCGTGCGGGTGGTGAAGATAGCGAGGAGTATATGGGTTATGGAGTCTATCCTTCGTCGAGCTACTTCAACCACTCGTGCAGTCCGAATCTGAGTAAGAAGCAAGTAGACGGATCGTGGGAGTTTAGTGCATCAAGGGATATTGCTGCTGGCGAAGAGTGCTGTATCACGTACCTGGGTGGTGATGAAAAAGATCTGAATCGGCAGGACCGGCAGAACAGACTCAAGGAGGTATGGGATTTCGAGTGTTGTTGTACAAGATGTGTAGAGGAATCGAGTGGGTCCGCTGTGTCAACATGAGTGTACCGTAACATCATGGAGTCGCCATAGCCTGGTCCCCAAAGCTGTTCTCCCGTGTCGAAACACGGTCAGCAACTTTCAAGTTACTGTGGACTGCATTCGACATGGTCAGAAATGATATACTGTGCCGTGCGATAATACAAAATATGCAAAAGTAGTGAGAACTCGCGGTCAGGCGACTTCAGGCCAAAATGCCACGACTTCACGTCCACATGGTCCACTGCCTCGCGCTCGCATATGATTCCACGCCAATGCCCACGACCGCTCCAGCCACCACGGGCAAGGGCAAGAAGCGTGGTCGTGAAGCCGATAAGGACGAAGATGTGGACATGCTCGACGTCGACGACGAAGAAAACGTTTCGACTTAGTCTTCCACCAAGAAGAAGAAGAAGAAGAAGAAGAAGAAGAAGAAGAAGAAGAAGAAGAAGAAGAAGAAGAAGAAGAAGAAGAAGAAGAAGAAGACTTCTGATAGCGCTTTGCCTGCGTTTCGCCTGGGAAAGGACCTGTAGTTCGCGGCTGGGGAAGGAGTGCCGTTCGTCGTGCGAGGAGTGCATGGATGTCACCAACGGCGCTGGACGTGGATCAGCTCAGCAAGGTGAAGACTTCCTCCTTAGCGAGTGCCCTGGGTGCGAGATTCGTCTCGACTGAACAGAATCATGAGAGATCGCGTTGATTGTTAGCCTACACATCCTGTCACTGCTTCCAAGGAGTGGATCCCGATGAAGATATTTGAGGTAGCTGTAGACAGCAGACACGTATGTACTAGAAGACCGAGCAAATGTGCCACTTCAAGTACTTCACAATTATGGTGGTATGAAATTCATTCTGCCAGGGTATCGAATTCATCAGCTGGACGAAAGTTTGAGGAGTCGTCATCGGCCGTCTCCAGCTTTGATCGTCGGATCAGTACGAAAGCAAATTTCAAGTCTCTGTGAATAGCAAAAGTTGTATCGATCCAAGCCTGTCTTAACACCATCAAGTGACACATGGCCAAAAAGGGCAAAAAAGGGAAACTGGACTTGAACCAGGAATGTTCTCCCGCGGAGAGGCCTTACCCAGGTATTAGTGGAGGCCGCATCAATGACTGATGGTTAACTCACTCGAACTCTCAACCTGGAGGGCGTCAGCTTCGATAGACCATTTTGACATCGTGGGTCATAGATGTACCTTGAGATGCCTTCAGAAGATCGAGACTTCTTAAAAGTCTCACGCGCTAGCCAATTGTGCCACGCGGGATGCCTGAACTGGCAGATGAAAGTGCTGAAACTTTCGTGGCTGGTGATTGGTCAAAGCTGGACTGCAACCAAATATATGACTATTAACCTTGCGGTCCTGAGAGTTTTGTCGAGGTTGGAGAAAATGTCAACGATTTCGTTTGACCAACTCGATCTAGACGACATAAGTTTGAATGAAAATACTCTACACTCTCTTGTATCTGCATAGTCCTATCACACCACACTCCGCCTCATCACTGCGGCAAAACAGTCCCACTCGTCGGCGCACTATTCAACGCCAGCGGCGCAAACATGCCCCCAACCACAGGTCTCGCAATAAAATTAATGCCCGAGGGATAGCTACAGAATACAGAGTCAGTCAAAAGTCGCGCGACAAATCACATCCGTCTTTTGGGTATAACAAACTCACTTCCCATCAATCGTATCATAAAGATCCGTAAACGCAAAATTTGTCGGGGTCTGGTTCAACCAGTTCGCAATCGTCGAGATGAATCTTGATTTGGTGGATGTTGATGCGATGGCGGCGCACCAGATTTCCCAGTCGTCTGTGCGTGTCATTAGTTGTGATGATTTTTTTTTGAGGTGAACGTGAGTGGATGTACTCTTGGTATAAGTGTGTCTGGTATCCAGCGGCACACCGAAAGCATTAAACTTCGTCGGGTAAAAGTTGCTTTGCATATCGTAGACACTCTGAGGAACAAGCTGCAGTCCCAGCTCACGATCGCTGTACAGATTGTACAACAGACTATACGAGCTCGCGTTTTCGTAGTTGAAGGTCGTGTGTGGTGGGCTATCGTTATAGTTGATTCCCAAATTCTGCCACTTCGTAATGTAGTCGTGAGCAATGCGAGTGTAGTTCTGTCCGTCCGCGACGTTACCAGTACGATTCGCGATCTGAGCCATGGCTTCGATGCCGATTATGCCTTTGATGGCAAGATTCGTTTGGTTGGCAGCTGAGCCTGCGAAGTCATCGGTGGAGATCTAGAAATGGTCAGCAGGAAGCAAGATACAATCAGCAATGACCTTACTTGATTCGCAGGAATGAGTGCTTCATCAACTAGATATCCAGTCCACTGCTTCAAGATTTGATAATGCTCTGTGAGGTAGGCATTATCGTTCGCTCGTTGAGCATATGCTAGAGCCATGATGAGCATATTGCCACACTCTTCAAGAGGCTGAGCTTCCGCATTGCCATCGCTGTGGCCTGTAGCGTTCGGGAAGTTGCTTCCAATGTCGTGGATAGAATACATGTTCGGCCAGTTTCCGGCTTCCTGATTGATAAAAAGCGGGTCGAGAAGCCACTTCAGGATCGTAGCATTCGTGTACAAGGCAATTGGGTGGTAGGGAAAGATGACATCGACCGTGTTGGTGTTTCCATCAGAGCTAATTTCTTTCATGAACACAAGCGGCGTGTCTGGGGTGTTGGCATATTCGAGAGCACCCATGGCTTGCCTGGTCGCGAGAGAGGTCAAGGAGACGTAGTCGGAGCCACCAGCAGCGTCGGAATCACTGGAGATCCGCGAGTCGAAGCTGGATGCCGTTGACTTTGCATTACTGTAGTCATCATAGAAGAACTTGACTGCCGCGGCCTCTGATGTGAAGTAATTTGTCCACATGCAAGGAAGCTGCTGAACGCCGTCCTTCGTGCCCTGGAATTGAATGCACCTGTTCTGGTGAAGACTCAGCTGGAACAAAGTGCTCTTCGTTCCGGAATCGACCTGACCGTAGTCTATCGCGTAGCCAAAGACTGGGTAGGCTTGGTTGATCGGGCGGTAGTTGGTGTCTCGCGTGTTTGCCAGAGTTCCGGAATTTGCAAAGTTGCCTCGCACATCGGTGTCTGCTCCAGATTGGAAGGTCAACCCGCTGACATTTGCTGTAGAGTAGTACCTGAGAGCATCTATCAGCATCGCCTTTCGTGTATTCTGTCGTCTTTGCTCACCAGTTGCCCCAATCTGCTTGCTGGTTCGTTTCGCTAAACTCCAGCTGAGTCTGTCTGAACACTTTGTGATATGCAATACCACCGCCAACTGCAGCAGCTTCGACCTGAACAGGTGAGAAAGTCGGATGGGGCTGATTCAGCGATGGTGTAGGACGGTTGCCTTGCCCTTCGGGACAAATTGGGCTCATGGTGTGGGCCACGACATCAGGAACGGCAAAGGCTGTTCTGCTACCGAACGTGGTTGATGCTTGAGATGTTGAGACAGCACTAGATGCTGGACCATAGCTCTTTGGTGTAGAGTCTGTGCTGGAGGCGATGTTCCCGTACGACCATTGAGCAGTTGCTCCGTGGTCGCCAGCGACCCATTCCGCAGAGATATCTGAGTATAGCTGGCAACATGACAAGTCAGCACAGCCCAATCGGTAAGCATGAACTGTAATACTGCCGCATCTTGGACAGGCCAGTACTGATTAGCACATCTGTATCTACTTACCTGCACATTGTGGGTCTTGCCATCTGTAGCGCTAACATCGACGTTCATGTAAGAGAACGGGAGCGATGATCGTAGCAAGTCATCCGGAGTTACACTCGAGAGGAAAGTGACGGTGATCTGGACAGGGCCGGCCTGCATGGTAAATACTGACTGCGTGGAAGTATATTCGAACGATGTCTGGTTGACGAAAACCGAGTTCGGTGGGTTACCCATCCAAGTGTACGTTGAGTTGTCAACTCGGATCATGCCAGTCCAGCCGGTGACCTGGCCGCTATCATCATGTCAGCGCCAGTATGCCATACGGAATCGACAGGATGACGTACAACCAAAAGGTAGGCCATTGACCAGCTGCAGTTCAGAATCGTGAGTCAGCGCTTGTTAACATATGAGGGTGGCCAATCACGTACCCAAGTAGCCGCCATTTCCTGCATCACTGCCAGCTTGTTGCCATGTTGACATGTAAGGCTAATCAAAGAAGCATTAGCTATACTCAAAATACCATGTGGCAATAGCTTAGCATCTTATACTGAGCAGGTAGCCTTGCGTAGGCAGCTCTCATGATAGACAGTGCCTGCTACCATTTGCACCTACGGATTTGACAGCCAGCGGGATGGCAGGTGGACGCAGAGGTGAGAAGCTAGACTGCGCACCAACCAGGGTGGCTATGCCCGCCACGATAAGAGATGAAAGATGCATGTTTGCAAGCGATTGCGACTGTGAGAGACCTTACCTCTAGACTATGCGACGGGCAGCATTCTCGCTCTTATACAACGAATCGTGTGCAGGATCCTGCTGGGTATGTGGACGTTTGACTAACCCTTCTACCAAACCTTGCTCCTGGTGGTAACTCCACGGACAGCTCCCTGGACGGGCTCGATACCAAATCTTAGCCTACCAACGGGCACGAGGCTCGGGGAACCAATAGTAGATCCTGCGAAAGAGCATGAGCGCGATGTAACGAGGCACGCGACGGGTATCTCGTGCGCGTGTCGCGACTAGCAGCAATAGCTGCACAGCGGTAGTGAGTGCAAACCATCTTCCTGCACGAGGTATTGACTTGGAGGTTCGGAGAATGGACCAGCCGTGTGTAGAGATCATCAGGCGTGCCGATCCAATATAAATGGGCTATGCAGCATGACTTGCTATCCCCAATTTAGGGAGATCTGGAAATGTCCTTCGCGATGGGGAAGGTCGTTGTAACAGCCTAGAACGGCCCCAGTCGCCCGACGGGTCAGTATACTGATGTATTCTAGCTTTCGGACCATGGGGCAAGAATGAAAGTCAGGCGTCTTTTGCCGGGCGGAATCGAAGAGAACGTCTTGTTGTAGACGATTTCTTGTCGGCCCTCGATACGCTGTGATAGTGATCGCGGTTGCTAGAGTGGTACTTATCTTACGGTGATGATGTGTCATCCCGCTCCTGCAGGTCATACGAACACTCTCATGGTTCATGGTGCGCGGACGGCGGCAGCGGTTGGGGCCTCGGGCGGTACACATAGAGACGTTCCGTGATGACGGTGAATGAAATCTTTGGTTCATGACCAGACACGTACTTGTCCATGTCAACAACGCATTCATATGACTGGACTCCTCCTCGAAACGAGGTAGCATGCGCAAGGAAACCTCGCTGCAACACATCCTTCATGATGCCTCGTGCGGATTTGTCTGAACAGCAAGTGATGGCATGTGATACAGTTTCCGTGTGTCGACGAGGGGTACAGTTTAGGCTTGCAGACACGCAGACGGATAGATACCTCGATCCCAGTGCCATCATGCGCTCCACACTCCTCCTGTTCGCAGATCTCGTGCCAAGAATGGCAGCACAAGCAACCACAAGCAATCACAAGGCGTGTGAGGCTTTCCTCGGCCTTCTTGTGACATGCCGTGTCTATGCTGATGAGCACTGAGAACACATGTACACGCGCAGCAGTGGGCACCCTGCTCCCGACACGGCATTTAGTTCTAGCCAAGGTTCGGTGTGACTTCGTATCAAGCACTTTGGCCGCCGGAGACTTCCTCACATTCATCATCACCACCACATGTAGTCATGATCCCACCGCAGATCTCGACATCGACCTACGCGATTCCACAAAAAGACGGCAACGGCCTCCCCTTGACGTCCTACTTCGATTGTGGAGTCTGTCACTTCGACCTGGAAGCATATTGTATGGGCGAGAAGGCTGCGCCGACAGACAACGAACGGGTCTTGCTGCAGAGGCTACACGCAGCCTGCATGATATGGTTTGCAGCGCGGTGCATACATACTTTCCGTTCTGCGAAGTAGACACTGTCTGGGGCAGCAACATGTACGCGTAGACAAAAACTGTTGTAACTGCTTGGGCTTGGTTGAGCTCGTCTATTGCAGTGCGGTCGACATCGAGATTCTCAAAGCGGTGTTGCCTTGCCGGCGTGCGCTGCAAAGGAGTTCGCCAGCAAGCCAGGTGTCGGCATAGCATGCAGCATTCCAGCGTAAGATTGCTAAATTTCTTTGTTTACAACACCACAATCCCTCCTTCCGGTCGCAGAGGCCAGGCAGTCATGCGTCTCAGTCCGCCGAAGAAAAGGAATGCGAGCCCGGCGAAATCGGTACGAAAGGGTCCCACCAAGAGCTCTTCTCCAGCCAAATCATCGGTAGAATCAACCATGCCGGCGACCAAAAGAGCTTCCAGTGCCAGGCCAGGTAGCAAGAGACGAGCACCGGAGGACGCTGAGCCGAAGTCGCCTCGAAAACGTGGTCCAGGTCGTCCGCAAAAGGCAGCCAATCCACTTGATGAGGATGAAGTCATTGAATCTATCGAAGAAAGTGTCCGCCACCATGGCAGACCACGAGCTGGAACTCCACGAGCACGAAGCTCAGGCCCATCAACAAGTACTCGTTCGCGCAGTCCAGAGAAGCAGCTGCAGCCTGCTCCGAGACAACGATCGACTAGTCAGCGAAGGAAGGCAGCACCATCAACAGAGTATGAGGTAGTGACTCCATCTCGGAAGCTGTCGAACAAAGGCTTGTCGCACACCGGTCTGTCCGAAAGAATGGCCACTCTCAAGGCCGATCAGCAGCTTCTTCGCGAGCTAGAACAAGATGATAGTGATACGCCGGTCGTTGGTGAGGACAACATCTACCAAGCTGACGATTACGACGACCTTGACGAATCCGCTGCTAGCCATTCTGCATCCTCCCGTGCTCGGTCTCAAAGCACGCGAACCAGTCGCTCGACACCAGCGCCCTCAGCACAAGGAAAGCCTGCGGGCAGTCCTAAGAAGCCCGACACTACCAGCAGGGCCAAGAAAGAAGGTCACGGTTCAGTCACATCCTTCACCAACCCAGAGAACATCCCCAGCGATGATCACATCTCAGACTACAAAGACAGCCAAGGTCGCGGACCCTTCCCGAACCCCTTCCACGAGAAGATGCCTCTTAAAGAAGTGTGGTACCGCAACATGCCCCCCACGTTCCCCTTTGGCGAGACAGCATACTTTGAGCAGAAGATGAGTGATCAGATCAATGCTGATCTCAGCAGAAGTAAGTGCATCAATCTACCTGAGCATGGGCAGCGCGCTAAAATTTCATAGGCCACCAAGAAACACTTGATGCGCAGAAGAAGCAGAAAGGGTCTGGAAGTGTGCTTGGCGAAATTGGTAGCACTCTCACCAGCGGCGTCAGCAGCGTGTTGGGTATGGTTACAGGGACTGCTTCGCCGAAGAAGAGTCCAAACAAGAGTCCCAAGAAGACTTCGACGGATGAGGCTCTGCAGAAGAGGTTCTCGCTGTGGGATCTGCCAGAGATTGAACTTAGCGTGGTCAGCAGCTTTGCTCAGTCGTGCGGTATTACTGCTTGATGGTCGCTTGGAGCTGAGTCCTGTGGACAGACAAGAACCTGCTCTAGGTTCGTGATCGCACGCAATGTACTTCGATCTTTCTATACTTTCTATAGCCTTTAATCTTTCGTCAAGATCTCACTTGCCAACTTGCTCTTCGCTCGGATCTTCGGTCCGTATAGTAGTAGTATCCACGGCACTATCGTCAGGAGGAAGCCAATGCCGCCTAGGAAGCCTCCCGCGCCTTGATATGTCATGGCCTTGAACATTTGTCTCGTAAACCTGCAAGACCCATCAGTGTGAATTATGGCAGGAAACAGCTGCATCACTTACAATGGAAAAGCTCCAGCCAGCAGATTGCGACAAAAGCTCTGCGCCGCCAAAGCACTGCTTGCATACCGATGATACGAATCGGCCAGATAATTGAAGACGGCCAGATAAACGCTAAACACCCCCATTGTAGCCAGCGCAATCCCCAACGCAGGCACAATCCAATGACACTGCGGATACGCCCCCGACACACCAAACCACAAGATCCCAATCGGCAGCAGCGCAGACTCAACACAAGCAAAGTAGAGCCGTCCTTCCGGTGCTCGTAAGATATCCTTATGGCCCTCTGGTAGATACCTCGTCACAACCCGTTCCTGATAGACACAGATAAAAGTAAAAATCACCGAGGCGATACTAATCGTTGCAAAGATTGCGCCAGTTTGCTGCAGATCGAAGCCGAAAGTCGTGGAGTAGACTAGAGGAATGGCGCTGAAAGTCATGTACAGCACACCCCAGCTGAAAGAGATCCAGAGGCTGAAGACGAAGACGACGGGCTCGGTGACGAGCATGTGGAATGGTCGGTAGAGGGAGATTCGGATCATGGTTAAGATGCTGCTCCGTTCTTCGTCGGCTTTGCATTTCCATCTGATTCGTTGGACTATCGTCTTTCGTGGCTCTAATCCTGAAGGCATCGCCATGCCGTAGTATCCAGCCATTTCCAGCTCGTCGTACCATTTGTTTAGGATTTTGGCTTTTCGGGATAGGAGGACAGAGCCTCTGGTTTCTTTGAAAAAGAACACAATCAAGATCATGAGGATCCCATCAACGATGACTTGGACCCAGAAGATCCACCGCCAATCGATATGCTGAGCGATGAAGCCACTAATGAGAGGTCCGAATCCAGTTCCAAACATTGCCGAAGCTGTAAAGAGAGTCATAGCGGTGTTGCGATCCGCAGCATGGTAGATGTCGCTGACGACTCCACCCACCATAGTCGAGAACGTGCTACTAGCACAACCTACCAGAAATCTCGCAACGATCATACCCGCATACGTCGGAGTTGTAGCACACACAATCTGGAATACCACCCATAACAGACCCGTCGACAAGAAGATTGGCCTCCTTCCATTAATCTCTGAGAACGGGGCCAGGAACATAGGAGCGATGCCGAATCCGCACGTAAAAGTCGTGATTCCAACGAGACCAGCTACGTTGGAGACGCGCCATGCCTTATCCATTTGGTCCAGTCCAGACGAGTATGCACCGGCATTATAGGCTGTGAACATGGTGACGACACAAGACAGCCAGGTCATGAAACTCTTTCGTTTCTCAGACCACAGGAAGGGCGAGGTGTATGTCTTGAGGTCTGGACAATGTGGCGGCGACTCTCGGGGAACGGCATTCGATGACTCTCGGGAGAGATGCGCTGGCGCTGGGAGGGGAGTCTCAAAGGTCAAGTAATGCCATACGACTTCGTCGTCGGCATTGATGCTGCTGGCGGAGTCGTTGTGTCTCGTGTCTTTTTCCTTCTCGTCCTGGACGGTTCCCGGGCTGGAGTGTTTCTTGTTCTCCTCCTCAGATGAGTCCCTCGGAAAGACTATGTCTGGGCTTTCCATGGCAGCATCTGGAATGAGCGCAAGCTCAAAGAAACGAGGAGTCACGACAGGAAGAGAGATAGAACGATCATACCTCAGGAATAGAGCGACGGCCAAACTACACCACTTTTGCTCTCCCGTTGATCACTTTAGCCATGCGATCGTAGTTCTATGCGCCATGCAGAAGCGAGAGCCGTACTTCCGTTGAGCAAGCAAGACCGTAGTGGTGGATCTGTTCACGCCCTATTACAGCATTGCCATTGACCACTCCGACGCCGCAATACCGTGTGGCAGTAGACAGAGACGGCCATTCTTGCGGATCTCCTCAACGACTTCCAAGATTTCCCTCCGCAACCTTGCTGATGGTCCGTCATCTGATTGGAGCGCCAAGGTCACTATCGGCCGACTTTCGGACGGGATGATGTAGCATCCCTCTCTTACCAGGAGAGCCCAGGAGCGGCATCTCGATGACCAGCCCGGACGTTATCCATACAGATCAGATATATAGACATGCTGTGGTGATCAGTACCTTTTGGAATTAAGTAGGACTATGATCACTCATCAATTGTCAGACGAGTGGGCTCATGATACGAGTTTTTGAAGTCATCAGGCAAGGTATTGCCGTCGATGCCGGATGGGTGCGAGGCCCTGCATTGCCACCTTCTCGAGATGCATCTTCACACCGAGAGCCTGATACAGTACATGTCAATGGCGATGAGCCATATCAACCTCGAATGTCTTGTTCGAACGTCTTCCATGTCCTTGCAGCTCGAGTTGCCAGCCACGCTTGCGATGTCGCTGATCACGTGTACGCAATCTGATTGGACAGTGCCGACAATGGCTTCAATTCAGCAGTTGAAAATGGTTTAGGCTTCGATGATGTGATCGCAGGGGAGCAGCCCACCTTCTGAGCATCGGCTTGGAGGGGCAAAGAAGGTTTCTTGTTGGTACACACTCAGGACAATTGGTCTACTTTCTTTCCGTCTATACCACGCATCTCCATACAACCACCTTCGCGCCAACATCAATCACCGCCATCCAACCACCGCAACATGGCCTCCGCACTTCGCCTTGGTAGCATTGCTCCAAACTTCGACGCCGACACCACCGCCGGCCCCATCAACTTCCACGAGTTCATTGGCGACAACTGGGTCATCCTGTTCTCTCACCCAGAGGACTACACTCCAGTTTGCACAACTGAGCTCGGTGCGTTCGCCAAGCTCGAGCCTGAGTTCACCAAGCGTGGCACGAAGCTCATCGGTCTGAGTGCCAACACCATTGAGAGCCATGGCGGCTGGATCAAGGACATCAACGAGATCTCTGGCAGCAATCTGCGCTTCCCAATCATCGGTGACAAGGAGCGCAAGGTCGCCCTCGCCTACGACATGTGAGTAAAGCCGCCAGTGCTCACCTTCTTCGTAGCACAGTATTGATTTGTGATCAACCAGGATCGACCACCAGGACGCCACCAATGTCGATGAGAAGGGCACCGCCTTCACCATCCGCAGCGTCTTCATCATCGACCCAAAGAAGACCATCCGTCTGATCCTCTCCTACCCAGCTTCGACCGGCCGCAACACCGCCGAGATCCTGCGCGTCCTCGACTCTCTCCAAACTGGCGACAAGCACAAGGTCACTACTCCAATCAATTGGGTGCCAGGTGATGATGTGATTGTGCACCCAAGCATCAAGAGCCCAGAGGCCGAGAAGTTGTTCCCAAAGATGCAGGTTGTGAAGCCATATCTCAGGTTTACACCCCTCCCCAAGGAGCAGACTTCTGCTGCAGTTTGACTTGGCGAATATACCTACAGAGATGCGTGGCAGGCTGAATGGGGAGTACCAGTCAATATGGATCGTCTGTGAAGACTGAAGACGTTGCGCTGCGTCCACGAGCTAGAGAATGCTTGACCTATATTAGCAAAAGAAATGACAATGCCTTGAAACAAACGCTTTTCTCACATAGAGGTCACGAGAAGTATGTCGACCTTTCATGCGCATGAGCACGTGGGCTGCCATACACATGGTAGTCGGCTGTTGCCGAGAATCTTTGGTTGTGCTGAGAGGTGTGGCATTGAAGGTCTCAGCGGTGCCATGGTTGGCGAGCGATCGCGCGCGATATATATTCTCCTCGGAGTGGCCAGGATGCACAACGTGGAAGCCACTGGTGGACGTGAGCTTGTAATTGCGATCACATCTAGCAACAATGTCAAACCTGCTGTAGGTCTTCCAATCCATGTTGAGCGCCTCCAGCCAGAGACACGATCTCCGGACCTACGAACGGGTCCCTCGCTGTAAAATGGGGCCGAAACCTGTCAATGCATAGTCTCTAAGCCACACAGCTGTAATCAGCGATGGCTTGGTTGTTTGCAGGGCATGCTGCAGGAACGGTACGCTAAGATCGGACGCAGATTGAAGAGATCCGCCCAGGATGTGAATCGTCGTGACATGATGTGTGCACCGGTCCCGCCGTGGTAATGTCCTTGCCCGTCTGCAGGTACTGCCGTTCACGTTGTTCAGTACTACACCCGTTGCTTTGGCTGAGCCGCAATCTCTGCAGAGCAAGTAGCTGAAGCACGGTCGTGGTTGACCGGGAATGAGTGTGCGAACAGCCGGCGGAATGATGAACTCCTGTATCCAGCCGTCTGAGGCTCGATGGGCTTGGAGGCATCAGAAACAAGGTTGCCTCACAGCCGTCGCCATCTCGTTTGAGCGCATCATCGCGGTGAGGTAATATAGAGACATATGGCCTTGCGACAATGTCTGAGGTAGTGAAATCTATCGAGTCCCGAGAGCCGGGCGCACGCATCAACGCCAGATGAGCTCTTTCGACGAGCTCCGTCTGCGAGTGGATTGGGTCGCAGCGAAGCCAGATGTGCGGTATGGACAAGGATGTGCCTGGTGGGGTGGTGCCTCCTTGCTATTGGTTGTGGAGCTTGTCGGGCCGTTTCCGCCTTTCGCAGATACGGACGACAATAACGGAGCCATTGCGCTGCACGTATGGAATGGTACCTACCACCACGCATGTTGAACGCCCTCGGCCAATCTCGACAGAGGTGAGTGTCGCGCTCTGCGTCCCCTAGCGAGCCAATATCGCTGTCTCCCGCCCGCCCGTCTGGTCGCACTCGCATCCTGTCCTGCCGCGAGGGACAAACACGCACCACACGACGCAAAACAACCGCGAGCATGGCACAGCAGGGCAACCTGCATACAGCGGACGTCAAACAGCCTGCCGCGCCCATAGCATAGTCTCTGAAACCCACCAGGACCACGGAAGGAGATCGAGCCTCGCGACTGCTCTAGCCACCCGTTGCGAAGATGAGCACCCTACCCAGCATTCGCACCAAAATGTCCCTCGTTCCCCCGTGCTTCTCCTTCTGCGTTGCGTCCCTTTTGCCTACCCGCGTACCAAGATATAATTATCATAGTCTTCATACCCTCGAACAGACAGGCTCCAGGCTGACCGCAGATGTCTTTTCCTCTAGGCTGTATCGCTTACCCAGCGGCCATCGCGCCGGACGGCAGCACAAGTTTTTGCTCAGACAGACCTAGGACTTCTCGCTCTACCAAGTCGACCTTACAGTCGGAGTCGCAATCAGTGCAGTCGCAATCCTTCGAGACCAGCAGGTCCAACTCTGTCAAGCGGCCCAGGTCTGCCAAGAAGAACCTGTCATCCCGGGCTTGTCTCTCTATCACTCGAGGACGAAAGGACGCGGCAACTGAGGACATAGTTCAGACGTCATTCGTTCAGCGGGAGGTATCGCCACTGGGCAGCGATCGTCCTTCACCGCACGACTCTTTCGATCTTCAGTACTACTCACCACGCAGCAAAAGCGCGTCACGCCCTAAGCACGTTCCTATTGTTATCCCGGACGAGTATTCCTACGTGCCTCCAGGACTTTCTGATCCAGGATCTGGCTTCTATTGCTCATCATTCTTACTTGACCGTCATTCTCCAACGTCCAGCACCGCTCGCAGTACCTCGCCGCGTGAGCTTCGTCCGCAAAGTGCTCGCTCGGTGCCAAGGCATGTGGAGATAAAGATACCTGATTGGGCGAATCCGGGTCTCAGAGTGCGCGACACTATCTGCACGCCGCCATTGCCAATCCCCAAACCTCTTGCTCTGCAGGATCCCTTCATCGACGTATCAAAGCTCTCGCCACCAGAAATGTCTGAGGCAACACCCGACTCAAGTAGAGCCAACACCATGGACTCACATACCTCTCGGCCCTCGCCTGACCGATTGTATGCGAATCGATCAGACAACGCGTCAAATGCTGCACTCAGCTCACACAGCAGTCAAACGAGTCTAGTCGGCATGCGGTCTGAATACGAGACCACCTCAGAGGCAGAATCTACGACTGGCGATGAGGCATCTGGTTCGCATACTCCATTACAGAGCGCCTCTGGGAGCACTCAAAATCTGCATGCGGTCGGCAGCAACGCGTCGAATCTGTCTGGACTGGTGTGCAACGTGCACCGGACAACAGGCAAAGAACCACATCCGCTGGTAGGAGCGACCACCACCATCCTTGGCGATAAGCTTTACGTCTTCGGCGGACGACGACTCTCAAGGACGAAGCCACAACTGACCGCGAATCTGTATGAGCTTGACCTGATCAGGCGGCATTGGACCAAGCTGGAGACTAAGGGCGACATTCCACCTCCGAGATACTTTCATAGTGTCTGCGCTCTGGGTGATACCAAGCTGGTATGCTATGGTGGCATGTCGCCGGCACCGAATCTTGAGGTCTCGGCCGAAGCGCAGCCAGAAGTTATCGTCATGTCAGATGTGCATATCTACGATGTGCCTACTCAGAAGTGGACGAAGGTCAACACGCCAGATGCCCCTCAAGGTCGATACGCGCATTGTGCGGCGATCCTGCCATCTTCGGCGTTCTTTGCGTCACCGAACGCGCCAATGTCAGCTGTTCACCACAACCCTGCCAGCGCACAGCCAAACCAAGGCTCGTTGGGCGTCAACCTGGATGGAGCTGGCGGTGCCGAGATGGTGGTGGTCGGTGGCCAAGACAGTGCTAATCACTACATCGAGCAAGTCAGCGTCTTCAACCTGCGCAGTCTCAAGTGGACCGGTACGACGGGCATGGGACGTAGCTGCGGTGCGTATCGCAGTGTCGTGACGCCCCTGATTTCCATGAGCGCTGCTCAGATTGGTGCGGGTCCTCACGCTCAGCGCGAACTGGATGATGAAGACGAGGAGCCTTCTGCCATCGGATCTGGCTCTCCTATGCTCATATACTCGAACTACAACTTCCTGGACGTCAGGCTCGAACTTCAGGTTCGACTCACGGATGGAACGCTGACAGAGAAGCCGATGCAAACAGTTGTGTCACCTCCAGGTCTGCGCTTCCCCAACGGGGGTGTCATTGACAATCATTTTGTTGTTTCCGGGACATTTTTGACATCTTCAAAGCAAGAGTATGCATTATGGGCGCTCGACCTTCGAACACTGACATGGAGCCGTATCGATGCTGGTGGCAGCATCTTCAGCCAAGGAAGCTGGAATCGTGGTATTTTGTGGAGCCGCCGCAACTCCTTCGTGATCCTTGGCAACCGAAAGCGCAGTCTTGTAGACGACTACAACAACCGCCGCATCAATTTCTCCAACATTTGTGTGGTGGAGCTTGAGGCTTTCGGCTTGTACGAGAATCCTCGAGCAGCAGAGCCGACTTCGAGCTATATATCTTCAAGCGCTGCTTCCATCATCTCAACAGCAAGCAGAGATGATCCTGGTTTTGGCCGACTTTTGAGCTCTGCGGCGGAAGACATTGGTGCCCTCGCGCTGAACGTACGAGAATTTTCAGACATGGACTTTCTCGCCATCGATGGAACTCGCGTACCAGTAAACTCGCGATTAATCTCGCGGCGCTGGGGTCCGCACTTCATATCACTCTTGCGCGAGTCGATAGTATGCTCAACTGAGAACGAGACGTCGACAATGGGACCGAGCATATCTGCTAATCCATCACGCAACTCAAGCACAACGATCACACCCTCGGTGAACTCGGCAGGCACGACGCTCACGAACAATAGCAATACTAGCAGCCACCAGCATGACTTGCCTGATACCCGCTCTGCTCCACCTTCGAGTCGCCCCCGGCTACTCTATCTGCCGCATAGACCTGAGACACTGCACACTCTCCTGCACTACCTATACACCTCGACACTTCCATCCGCGCCACATCCACTAGCAACTCCACAGATCTTCTGCTCGTTACTGCAGCTCGCCCGGCCGTACAAAATCGATGGACTGCTCGAGGCTACAATAGAACGCCTACACAACTGCCTAGATGGACGCAATGCTGCTGCCATATTCAACGCTGCTGCCATGGGTGCTGGAGGAGGTGACAGTGTGCACTTTGCCACAAACCCTCGCAGCATCGCGCAGAGCGATATCCCGATCCGAACTGCAAGCCTCGGAGGCATCGAAGGTCTTTTGTCGAACGGGACTCCTCGCGCTACTGGTCTGCGCATCGATACCGAGATGGCCAACGGCAGAAACACGAGAAACACTCTCCGTCCTGGACAGGCAGGAGCCGATGATACAGATGACGATGAGCCGCCAATGAGTGCTGCGACCGATACCAGCTTCAGTGAGAATGAGCTGACTGCAGGCTCGCGAAGCTTTACTGGTAGATCGAAGGAAGATCAGCAAGTCTGGACTGGCGCTATGAGTGCTGTTGTCGGGTTGCAAAAGAGAGGCCTTCGGGGTCTAATGGAGGGTCGTCGTATGCGTGAGCGTGGATTTGAGGGTCAGCGCGTGGGACTTGGCATTGCTTAGGGGCATTTCATGATGAATGTTTGGCGTTCAGAAAGGGAAAAGGAAGGACTCACCAAGATACCAAAATCTGTTCGGTTTCCATGCATTTGAGGATATGGTAGCTGTCGGAAAGATTGCTCATGCTTTAATTCCTTTACCCATGTGCTGCTCCTCCCTGAACACTATTTGCCTGAGGCTGAAAGACTTTGACGACATCGAGCAGGTTCCCACGGGCAGGTCTGGCAATGGGAGTGCTACAAGACACGAATAAATTGCTCCTTGGACTCTTGACTCCTAAATATGCCTACGTGAAGCATATAATGCCAGGCCCAATCGCTGGATTTTATCTGTCGTGGAAACGACTTCACCATTTGCGGCTCGTGCTTTGCCTTTGGGCAGTGCGCCGAACACAGCATAGTGTACGGTTTGGTTCTGGTTCATGCTGAGTTGCTCGCGTCAATACCTGTCGACATTGCTGCATCGATTCATCCTGATCGGCGCCGCGTCGACACCGTGGGTCTGATCGAAATCGGCGCGAATGGACTTTCCCCTTGGCCCGGCGCCGACAGTCACAGCGTCAGGACTTCTTCTTGCTCCAATGCGGATGTATAGCTGCAGAGCCATGTATCATTCGTATTCGTCTGTCCGTGAGGTATGCATGTGGGCCTCGTCGTGTGCTTACGAAGACTCGCAGGGCACCACCATACGTCCCGATAGGGAATCGCCATGGTCTTGATGGTCGGTTGGTCAATCGTTGGTTCCGAGAACGTTCATTCCGGCCAGCCTTGGTTGAAGTAGTCCTCGATGTGACCATTTATATTCGGCGCAGCCTGCATATTCGGTGCCGTCCCGGGTTGCTCTGGGAGCTGACCGGACTGCTCGAAAGTATTTGTCGTGCCAGGCGCAAATGTGCATGGCAGTATCGAGGCTACATCAGAGGCATTCGTATCGAGCCATGCAGAAAAGTCTCCTGAGATGAACTCCGTTCCTTGAACATGATTTGTGAGTAAGGCGGTGTCGTCGAAGAAACCCTGCTCTGTGTGTTGGTCAGCTACATGGCTCCTGAGGAAGCTTTTGCCTGATTGCGCGACTGACCACTCATCGGAATGTGAGAGCGCGGCTCAGCCATGTCATTCGTTGGGAATAGACATGCAAACGTCTGCCGCCGTGTACGTGCCTCAGCGGGCATTGACAAGAACTCGCTACCAGCACCAAACCACCATCCAGCTTCTTCGGCTTCTCTGTTGTCCTCGCTGACAGTCGATGTCTCGGCAGCTAGAAAGTTCGGCCGAGAGATGGCACTGTGATCAGAATGAGGTATCGCAGGAGTGTCGTCGTGTGACTGCTGGTTTGTCGTTTGGTTCAATTGCCAGGTATCCACGTGCATTGGAGCTGGCAAGGAGTTCCGGCGAGAGCTATTGTTTCGTCTCAGAACTCTTGTCGGTTGAGATCCAGGTGCTGCTGCGGAAACGGCTGCGTGTGATTCTGTGTCTGGAACATCTTCTGAGTGGCTTCCAGTATGACCGTGGGTGCTGTCTATGGCATTTCCAAGTGCCAGTTCAGCTGCCGCACGCGAGGCACTACTATCCTTCGCCGGATAGATCCTCTGCTTCCGATCGATGCCTCCTCTCCAAGCCAGGGTGTGGCTAGAATTATGGGGTACGTCTTTCCGTGGGCGCTTCCGCTCAGGGAAGCCTTCACACACAAGGCCTTTCTCGCGACAGGTACGACAATTTAGCTCTCCTCTGCAAGCACATAACGTCAATTTCCAAGGTAAGATTGCTTCCAACGATCGCCAAGGGACTTACGAGCACTTTATCTTCTTCTATGCCGCAACTGAATGTCAGTCATGAACCTCGATTGTGAAGGACAAACTCACGCGTCGGCATGTCAAACAGGCCGCTCGTACTCTGCCCGAGAGATTCTCCTTGTGGGCAGGATCTGAGATGAATCGATACTTCTGAGAGTCTGTGAGAGCCGTCGAATGCCCTTCTGACATGTGCGTTGTGTGCGAGGCACCGTCAATCTGCCTTCTACTGTAACCATCCGAAGATGTGTGCTCTTCTGATCGCTGTCGATTTCAGCCTGGTAGACAGCAGCTCAACGAAAATCCGCCGGCATGCGTAACACAACAGTGCAATCAAGTAGCTAGAGGTGTCTGCAGTAGTAGCAAGTTTTCTTCTTCGCAGTCGTCGATCAAACGAAGCAGCTGGCTGTATGAGAACTTCACCCCTCGGAATAAGGCTTTGCTCTGTATCAATCTTCGAGCATGAACAGTGCCGGCCGTGAGTAGTCAGTCATATCAACAAATGCGGGTGAAGGCCTTTGAGAGGGCTTGAATAACATGCAGTGAGCGGGAAATAAGCAGCCAGTGTCGATCGTCCGGGAACAATCCAAACCTGGGGTACTGCTGAACACGCGAGGTACGGCAAAAGAGCACTTGTCCACTGGTTGATACTAGAGAAGCGTGTGACACACGTGCGACGCTTCTGCCGTTCGGTTGTAATATCCTTTGCTTTGTCTGGAGCTGGCGAGCTGTAACAAATCAGCGGTATAATATAGGTCAAGCATCTAGACCATAGCGCGAGACCATTCAAGGCAACGGCAATCCGCGGGCCTTAGCTTTGCGTTGACCTGTTGAAGCAATGTCAACACTGCTTGCCACAGCAGTACATCAACCAGGTCATCGACACAGCAGCCAGTACCATCATCAGGTACGGAAGGTGCTGCTAGCGAAACTCCAGGGACTCTTGGGCCCATCGGGCCAGAAAGACAGATATTCGAGTGGCACCCTACGATGACTGTCTGTGCCTACGGGCGTAGGTCTTTGCAATGCTGCAGAAGCCGATCGCGGATGGCGTCCTACTCTTCAAAATGCTGCCAATGTTGCGTGAGCCATGCTGTCGATCTCATCTTTGGTGAGATGGTACAGGTGAAGTGAGAGGTACTCTCCGCACCGGCATTTGCGGCAAAAGGATCGGCTGGAGATCCGGATGCGATGCACACCATGGATGGACGTCGTACGATCGACCACAGCGGCCAGACCACAGGGACTCAAGCAAATCGCATCCGCATCCAGCCGCCGTTTACCGTGGCATATACTGGCACCGCCGACTGCGACGCGATACTGTTGTTTGGCTGTGCTAGGCACTGCATGAGTCGGCAAACAGCACAAAGCTGTAGGCACAAGCTACGAGATGGCAGACCAGTATTGAGACGTCTTCACTTTTACTGGCCGAGATCGCTGGGTCATTGCGACACGTTGTCAGCAGAAATATGAGGTGGTATAGTGAGTAAAGAACATGACATCGACACATACGACCACAGGACAATGAAAGCTAGGACTATGTCTGAGGCCGTACTCAAGCAAAGTGTCACATGATAGGAACCGGATACACGCCGTCACTACTTTCCATTTCGAGGATGCTGTAACCGAGAAGTGCAACAACGAAATAGGGACTCTCTCGACTCCGTTTTATGCAGACGGAGTTTTCTGATTCCGAGAATCTATCAATAGGATGCTGATCCATGCTGAAGGATTGCGGCGTGTTTCGTCGTAGCCGAGCATGCATAGTGATGCCTCCTTACGTAGACTAGTTGTATGGCATCACGTGCACTGTGGGTGTGGAGCTGCGGCTCGGCACGCTCTGAGGATCTTCCGCTTGTCATTTTCGCCCTACAGCTTTTACCTAGGAAGTGCATTATCGCCGGGAAGTTCTACGAGAAGTGTCCCAAGCACCACGCAGTCTTTGTCTCGACCAACTGTCCTCTCCTCTATAGCTCTGCATCATTGATCAAGCGTGCGACCCAATCGCCAACTAGAGAAATCCACCATACCAATGTACTATCTGCGTCAAGCGACACGCACGAATGTGGATCATAGTATGCTTCGTCGGCAAAGATGCTCGAGCACCCTGATTAGGGGACAGAGAACTTAGGCCAAGGCTTTGGAAATTACGGCGGAAAAGTAGCGTTCGGCTAACGCTGTATTAGAAGGACGTTCTAGTATTCCACGACTGTTCCTCTGCCGGTTACGCTTTAGCATATCTGCTCTTTAGACGTATTGCTAAGCCCGAACAATGCGTTACTAAAAGCTGTGCTTAAATTAGCCGGGACGAATAACTTACGTATAGTCGTTATTTGCCTTAAGGGGAGCGAAGAAGCTTAGGTTTGGCATTATTGTAGCTGCTGTAATCTTAGTAACAGGACCCGTCGGCTCGCAGGGTAAGGATTAATATAACGGGTTTAGCATTACTAGGAGTCGTCTTTTTAGAGTCTATAACGAATGCAAAGTAAAGTCCGAAGTTTAGTCCGTGCGCTGTCCCTATACTATAGCGATTAACGCCTCTACGTAATTACTTAATATTAACGAAGAATACATTACAGCGCGGCTGTTTCTAAGGGCATAACTATAACACTAGGTAGAGTAAGCTAAAGAACTATTATAAAACTATGCTATACTATTAACCGAACCCGCGTCTCTACTCTTGTTAGTATAGCTCCTATTACTACCTCTAGATATATTCCTCCGCCTTCTATATCTAGATATTAATTAGAGGTCGTCCCTAGCTAGACGTAAGTAGCTAAGTGTAGCTAAACTCGAATGTTTCTCTACTTATAGTATACTTAATAGTAAGTGTTATTAAAGTACGTAGCGTACGAGAAAACTCTAGGTCTAGTACCCTAATAACCTAGAAATCTCCTATCGTCGGCGGGAAGCCGATATAACTAATATCTAATAGGAGAAGCATAGCCTTAAGCTAGGCGTTAAGCTGTATATAGCTAATTTTAAACGCGCTTTAGACTATATCTCTACCGATTCGCCCTTAGACTAGCTTATTAAAGTAGAAAAAGTTACCGAAGCTAATTATAACTTTAATCCTATCTAGGCTATTACTCTAGTCTCTCCGAGATATCCCCGTAATCTCGAACTTGTATATACTCTTAAGTATAAGTTAAGTTACTAATAGTACCGTGTCCGCTACGCTGTATTACGGAAGCTTTATTATAAAGTCGAGAGTAAGGTCGGATTACGCCCTCTAGATCTTATCTATAATACGTAAGAGGTTAGTATAGGCTATGTAAGCTTTGTACTATATCTTTAAGATAGTATTTAAACGGAACGCTAGGCTAGAGTATTAGGTTTAGTTGAACCTATAATCTTACTAAGCTAACTAATAAGTTAGGTAACCTTCGTTCGATCGAGATTTGTTCTCGTCGAGTAGGAGTAGGAGGGAGAGTAGTATAAAGTAGTAGCGAGGTAGCGGTTAGGTAAGGTT